>WBMY01003037.1:459488-481946 GCA_013397315.1 Donacobius atricapilla | reverse complement strand
AAAAAAAAAAAAAGAAAAAAACCAAACTCCTATGTGTTCCAGCTTCCCCTCCGCTCCCCCCAAAGCCGCGCAGAGCATAAACCCTGCGGGGGCTTGCCCGCATGGAGCGGGGGGAAATCGCCGAGCCCAGCCGAGGGGAGCCACTCACCTGCAGCACCAGGGCGGCCAACTTGAAGACGGTCTCGCTGTCCACCTCGATCCGCCCCTGTGCCGGAGAGAGCGCAGCGTGAGCCGGGCGCGCCCGGGGAGGCGGGGAGNGCGTGGCTCGGAGCGCGTCCCCGGGGGCTGGGAGCGCAGCCCCAGTGGCTCGGAGCGCAGCCCCGGGGGCTCGGAGCGCACCCCCGATGGCTCGGAGCGCATCCCCGGGGGCTCGGAGCGCATCCCCTCCTCAAGGCAAGGCTCACAGGTCACAGGAGCAGAGAGTGGTTTGGGTGGGAATCATGGAGTGGTTGGGTTTGGGACTTATACAACCATTTCATTCCGAGCGCCCTGCCCTAGGCAGGGACGCCTTCCACCAGACCTGTGTCGCCCTGATTTTTTCAGCCTTCTCTTCTGTTTCACAGTTTCATGTTTTGGGTTCTTTCTCACGCTCTGGTCTGTAAACACTAGCCAATGTTATTGTAGTTTCAAGGAAAGTTTTCATTCTTGTTCCTAGAGATACGGATAGCTGATGGACAGTTGTCTTGACCAACGGGATGGGGAGAGGTGTCATCCTTCTCCTCCAATCCTGGCCTTTGTAGAAATACTATATAATAGAGTCAGATTCTTTTAAATAAACTTAGTTCTTAAGTTCATGCCTTCTGATCAAAGTGTGAGTGTGTGTCTGTGTGTGTGATGAACTGCGTCAGACCTGGTTACTCCAAGCCCTGTCCAGCCTGGCATTCGACACTTGCAGGGATGGGGCATGGCAGATAACATGGTTGGATGGCACCCAGGAGTACGTATCAGCTCGACAAGTATCAGTATTTCACAAACTCTACACCCCTGACACCATCTACAAGAAAAGGTATTTCCCAGCTCATTTCTGTGCTCTCCAGAGGAAAAAAAAAAATCTGAGCTTGGGTGCATCTATCCACTGGGACAGCCCTGTCCCAGCCAAGAGAAAACCAAGCAACTACATCCCTCTCGGTAAAGAGCTTTATTGCTGACAGTTTTAGGACTATTCCTTGTTTGTTGTGATTGTGGTACACAGCCCCCTGATGCTAAACCAGTTGTACTGATTAATCAGAAGGACAGCATAACTGCGTCCTTTGTCCTGCTCAGTCTGCATCCCACAGCCCTCATTTCTTCCAACTCCACTGGAGCTCTAGAGCAATTCTCAGAAGAACTGCACGGACCCCGTGCTGGAAATCTCCTGTGCCTTGAGCCCACTCCAAAACCAGCCCTGACCTAACAGCACTGTCTACTCAGAAACTCTACAGATGCCAAAGCTTCAAAACTACATGAGGATCCTTTTTTTTTTTTTAACCTCCTGCTCACAAGCTTAAGTACAAACTTCCCAGGTTAGTTTCTTACCAGGAAAACCCTTGGCCTGGGTTCTACTCTGGGACCGGCAGTGACACTGGAAAAGTGAAGGAGATGCACTGACAGTTGCACTCTTTACTCCTCCAGAATCCTGCAAACAGCGGGTAAAGCACAAAACTGAGCCTATGAAGCAGCCCAGGCACACAGATTTTTCTTATTGACCTTCTGCAAATGGAAATAGTGGACACGATGCCTGCTCATCTCATGTCACTGAGACCCCAACACATCCTTAGTCCCCAGGATCTGTTGGCTGAATGAGGAGACAAAGCAGACCAAAAGCTGAAATAATGCCAAAACCAGGGCAGCGGGGAGATCTAGAGAATTACATACAGATACAGGGAAGTGACATCTCGAAATATATTAGGACACATCTGGAGCCGAGCTAATTTACCACAGCTGCAGGTCTGGCCCACAGAGACTAAATTCAAAAGTGAACAAACAAATAATTCAATTTTCATGGAAAGGAAGTTTTTTTGCCAGCTTTGTCAATAAAACATTCCAGCAGCAGCACTCCCCCAGGCTTCTCAGACAGGCAGACCTAGAGGACTTTCCCCTTCCCAACAGGTGTGGCACCAGCTATGCAGAAGTAGCCTCCAAAGCATTCCCAGGCATATTTTATTAGAAGAAGAGGAGGGACGCATCACAAGAGGAAAAAAATAGCTTGAAGTGCATCCTTCCTTCAGACCTCTTTCATGTTGGTGCTTAAGAAAAGAGGCAAGATTGCAGCCCAGAAGCTCTTCAGGTAGGTGCGATTTTAAGGCACTTTGTTACTTCCAGGTCTGTATCAGGTTAGTCTTTGTCATGCACATCTGAGCTGGCTTTTTGAAAGCTTATATTGCATCTGCCCAAGCAACGCCGGTGCCAGCTGTGGCGGTGAGAGGATTAGGGGAGATCAGGTCACCCCAGCACCACGGTGTCCTGCACCCGCAGGCACAGAACTCCGGCATGAGAAAATGCCATCGCAGGGAACCTCAGCTCAGCAGGAAAGGTGAGATCTGGCTCAGCAAAGCTGTCCCTGGATCACGAACTCAGGGAAAACAGGGACACAAGGGACCTTAAAAGCTCATCAGGACCACGGCCCTGCCCCAAGGCAGAATCAGCTACATGTGGCTCATCGCCTTTTAAGCCTACAAGAAACTCAAGGAGATTTAACTCTCCAAAGCCCACTTGATTTATTGCTGGCTCCCAGAAAAGCTCAGCAGCACCCGATGAGCTGCTGCAGCAGAGCAGTCTCTGCTGACCCACAGCAAGAGCTGCTGCTGGCCTTACAGAAGTGTTCGGGACTTAACAACTAAGCACCTCCTCACTTTTCATCTTCAAACCATCTCACAGCCATTACCTAATTAGCAATAGTAATTACAAGGCCTCTCTTCTGTGTTTATTTGCTTTTTCCTAGGTACTGGCCTTAAGAAACTCTGGTCACTTTACTGGCTGCTATGGCATGGCCACAAAGTGTCAACAGTGATCCCACAAACCACTTCATTTAGGGTTTTAGGAGACCAAAGAGAACATGAAAAGGGACTGACTTCTCCAAGTGCTGAAGTTTCAGTCTTTGCTTTCAGAGTGAGGGATTTGCTGCGCCAGTGCCCTCAGTTTCAAACGCATTTGCTTAGAAGCTCTAAAGGAATGAACAGGTAAGGTAAGAGGGTCCTCCCTAACTTGGCCTCTTGAAGACGTTGAAGGTGTCTTGACCAAGCAAAGGGGACAAACAGCTCACCCCAGGAGCAGGGCTGCCACCATGTCTCTCCAGCCGCTGCAAACCTCAGAAGAGTGGACCAGCCCTGGTTATTATCCCACAGTAACAGTGGCAGGAGAGTGGGGCCACTCTAAGCAAGGCTCAGGAGAAAAAACAACAAAAAACCCACAACCAACCCAAAGAACAACCCACCCTTCAAAGGGACTAAAAATCACAGAAAAAAAGGTGCTGGGAAGTGAAGGGACTGCCCTGGAGTCCTGCAGTAGCTAAGTAGCAGAGCAAGGATTTGAAGCAAAGGATGCCAAAGCCCAGCTCAGCCTGTATTTGACAGACTAATGCTCTTCCAGTGACAGTATCTTGGACAATTCCCTCTGAGCCTGGAAGTATTTTTCATCATAATGCAACATTATTTGCCATCTGGCTCCCCAATTGGCCATTGCTGTAATGTAATCCAGCTCTGCCCTGGGCTGTCATGGAGTTTGGACTGCCCTTGGGCTTGACACAAATCCAGACAGTGATATGTGTCGTTCTGGAGTGCAGGACCGTGCCTCTTCCCACTCACTCAGGCAATATTTTGATTTTATAATCATCCTTCAGCCTGGAGGTTGGCAGATGGGGGGTTCTGTTCTAGTACTGCTTTATCAGCAAGGTCAGATTTCAAAAATAGATGAGGAAAATGACTGCAAGAAGATTAATTTGCAATGCCTACCATGACCAGGGTAATTCAAGCAGAGACTTCAGTGAGCAATTGAGGGGCCCTGAGAGCCAGGGCAGCCAGTGCTCCCATGGCCACATGCTGACGATGAAGGTGGAAGGTTTTCTTAGATTTATCCCAAGTGGGAACAAGGTCACCAGCACGAGGTTAAGTAGATGTATGTCATTCAGATAATGGAATCCGAGTCTTCTACATTTGAGATGTAAATGAGTTTAAACAGTCTGGTGACTGCAGCTCCAGGGAGGGGATGAAACTGATATTTTTCAATTAGAGTTTGCACAGGGGCCGATCATTTTAACCAGTGGGACAGATTCAGCCGAAAGACCACTGGCTTATCTGAACACTGCACTTGGTCCAGCGGATTGAGGTGGTGGCTTTTGTCATCCTGATGAACATCAGAGTAATAAAAGGCTGCAGCAAGTGTCCAAACTGGTTGGCAATCACTGTAGAGCAGGAGTAGGTCACTATCTCAGCATCTGGCAAAGACCAACTCAACCTTCAGTGTCCATGGGCAGAATTTAGTCCCCAGTTCAGACAGGAGCTCAGGTCTTGCTGCACAGACATAAACTTAGAATGTGATAAAAATCACAAGCTTGGTCATGAATAGAGCAGTGAACCCTCATTAGACACAGCAACAACACTAGAATTTACTGCCATAGAGATACAAGTCTGAAATCCTGATGAAAACTCAGATCAAGAGTGATGATAGTCAGATGAGCATTAACTGTGTTAAGCAAATCTTTAGGCCGTAAACTCAGATAAAAGCAGATTTAAAAAAATAAGTGCACACAGGAACTGTCATGTTTAACTCTTCAGAGCCAGAGCAAGAAGTGAAAGCAGACATGGTTTGTTCAAACCACATGTAACCTCCAGAGGTTAAAGGCTGACAACAAAATCATTTCACCTGAAGATCTGAGAATTGAGATACCAGCACACTTGTTCCCTCAAACTAATTCCTTAACAATTTGTATCAGCCGAAGACACCCCCAAAAATGCACACACTGTGATTGAATAGCCTCGAGACAGCCACAAGACTGCATATAATTACCAGTGATTACCGAGAGGTGATTTTAAAAAAAGCTGAAAGAAGGGTGCAATTAGTCTGAGGGAAAGGAAGGACCCGAACGTCTCCAAGACGTCCAAACCGAGGCAGGCAATTAGCTGGGTGTGGGCCCAGCACAAGTGAACAAAGCAGTGCCAGAGCCCCTGTGCCCTTATCCCGCACAGAGGTGACTTCCCACCAGGGACGCAGCGTCCCCGCTGTGTGTCCTGGCAGCCAGAGAGATGCGCTGGCAGGTCCCAGCAGGGCAGAAAGCTTAGCAGCTTTGCAGCGTTTCGGGCTTTTTTTGGACAGGCTGGGGAGGGCAGTGGGTGTTGGCCACAACCTGTTACACCACACAAGCTGCGCAGGAGGAACTAGGTCAGGCAGATGCTGTCACTGGCCCTGTCGGAGCGGCTGTGCCGGGTAATTAATTACTGCACAGAGACAAACACCGGCAGCACATGGATAACCTCCAGCTTTAGGCTGCC
The DNA here is from genome assembly GCA_013397315.1 of Donacobius atricapilla. NCBI lineage: Eukaryota > Metazoa > Chordata > Aves > Passeriformes > Mimidae > Donacobius > Donacobius atricapilla. Next base: position 476,481 of record WBMY01003037.1, on the reverse strand, counting down.
TGTCCCAATTACCAGCATCACACCTACGTCTCAGCCCTGGCGGTGTCGCCTGCTGTTCACACTGCCCTGCAGTGCGCTGGAGGCACCATCCCACTCCCCTCTGCATCCCATGTGCCAAGCTTTGCTGAGCATCTCCGCTGGGACTCAGTTCCCAAGGACAGAAATTCCGAGCTGAGAGAAAGCACAGCAAAGCCAGTGTGTGCCTCCAACACCTCTGGGAGGGAGAGCAAAGCACAAAAGCAGCAGAATATGAGCTGCTACTGGAGCAAATGGAAGTCTGCTCCTCCTGCCCTTCCTCAGAGCACTTCAGATTTCCACTTGTGCTGCATCTCCCCCACGGGGCCCTGCAGCCTGGGTGGCTCAGAAGGTTCTTCACAGCATTTAGAGGGTCCACGATGTCTTCCCTTTCATGCATGGGACCCCACAGCCCTTCCCACCGAGCACAAGGAGCACAGCCTGAGACCAAACACAGCTCAGTGCATGTGCAGAGAGGCTGACACAGCTCTCCCCTGGCCAGGTCTGCTGCTTCCCACCTCAGGGGCTTAGGCCAACCCAGCTCAAAAATAAAAGCTGTTAGCGCCTCACGGAGTAAGGAATAGCTTCAGGTTTCCCTGTTACACCCTTTATTTTGTTGTCTCTGCCAGCCACTCTCATCCATTTCCCTTTCCTTTTGTGCCTCAGCCAACACTTAGATGAAACTCCAGGGACAGGAGCAGCTACTCTGAGACGCGCCTGCACAGTGCCACAGGAACGTGTTTACTGCTGCTTTTTTTCTCATTAATACAAGAGTAAAAGCAGGGGATGGGGGAAAGGCATGAAGACTTCCCTGGTTTGCAAGGCAGGGTACATAGCATGTGTCATTAGCCTTAGCATATAATCACAGCCTTTCGCTTTCCTACCCCACCATCACGGCGATACCCAACACACACAACAGCAGAACTGGCTGAGCTGTCACAGCACCTTGGCTCTGTGGCCAGGACATCAAAGGTGCAGGACTCTTCATGGCAATTAACCCAGTCGTTAGTCCCAGGAGGAGGTGACTGCATCGAGAGATGTGAGCTACAAAACTCTGGCTGCAAATCAAATGAATCCTCCTATGCAATGGGCCAGCCCAGCAGGGACACAACCTGCACTTCCCCAGGAGCCTGGGGCACCATCACCCTCCACAGCAGGACTTGGATCGACCTCAGCACTCTCAGAGGGGGCCCTGGACTGTCCCCACACCAGGGCCAAGCCCCCAAAGCCACCAGCACAGCCCCATGCGGGGTCTCGGGGGGTAACGAGTGCAGGGCCCCATGGAGAGCTGCCAAACTACATCAGCCTGGGGTCCTGCCTCCCCCTCCTGTCCCGTTTTGTTCACAAGGACAACCTCCTCACCTGCTGACATGCTGCTATGAAGGCTGGGCCGTAGAGGTAGCTGCCATGGCAGGATCCACAGGAGGGAACAGCCCTGGAGCAGCAAAAGGCCACCTGGTCCTGCTGCACCTCAGCCTGGGCTTTACATGCGCTGTCTTTGGGAGCAGAACAGCCAATTCAGGCAATGGACAGAGGGGATTTAATAGCCTTGGCTAGGATCAGACTACATCGTATAACAGGGCTACATGGGAACATTCCCCTCTCCCTTGAGGTGAGGGAGAATTAGGAAATATCCATTATAAAACTTTCGAGAACTCTCTGATATATGACCACTTTGCTTGCTCCCCATGAGCTGGGAACCAGCCAGACTTTATGCTCACACCAGGGGTCTGTTTAAACAGCCCTTCTTGGTAAGCACTGGTCTTCAGGCTGCCAAGTGCTCACAAGCATCGCTGTTCACGGAGCTATCACAGACCCCTCTGAAAACTTACATTTCCTTTAACTTTTCCCTTTTTTTTCCCCTTTTTTAAAAAGCAATTCTTACAAGTCCTTGAAACAAATGGGAACTTAAATAAACCCCCCAACACCGAGAGACACAGAGGAAAAGGGGAACACAGCCAACTTGACCAAGATCTTCGTTTACAGAACATATTTTAAAGCCTGGCAAAGACTCAACCTTAGGCTGCAGAGCTATATGGAGGTTAGCCCTAATGCATAATAAACTTGACAGTGCTTTGCTAGCCAAGTAGGGTGTTATTTTTCCAAACTTGGCTGTTTCAAAAGAAGAAAAGACTCATTTATCTTTCCAAATTTATCATCGGCATGTGCGTGACCAGTTCTGACCCACCTCCCTAAAAAAGTATCCCAGCTATGGTCATGGGCTGTGCAATAACACACTGAACACGTTACAGAGCTGCCTGTGCAAACACATCCATTCTGAGATACCCATTTCACCTGGAATCAAGCTCCGGGCTTCCACTATGCTGAATTCCAGCTGTACAGTAGGTTTCAGACAGCTATACATCTTAACCTAGGTTCTTGGAGTCAGTGATGGGAGAGAAGGTTTTTAAACTGAAGTTGTGACCACGGAAGATTTTCAGACAGTGATACTCAAAGCCTTGGAAAAGAGAGGCACGTAAGAAAATGAGAGCCCAGACGTACACAAAGCACTTCCAGCATTTGCATTCTCCCAAAATACATGTGGATAAACGAGTTTTTAACCAAGTCACTGGAATGCACTTCCACAGACCTGGATATATAATTATCACCAGCTCCCACCTCCTGCTCGGTGGTCCAAGCTGTTCCTGGCAGAGGACGTGACTTCTCCAAGCTCCAAAAGCGTGGATGCTGGAGAGCAGGAGCCAGGCAGCTGCTGGGACCACACAGGACTGAGAGGGCCTGGGGACTGCAGCACCAGACCAGGGGGAAAATGGGCAGCTTGACACAAAAGGAGGGCAGGGTGAGAGCTCTGGCAGCATCTGCTGTCTCAGCTGGATGCCAAGGTTTGTGCGGTGAGGGGGCACTGGGCGCTCTGCAAGTGCAACAGCAAATGCTGGGTCTGTTCACATGCACAGCAGGCTTCACAAAAGTATAAGTGGGGTCTCAGCCCTCTTGTGCCTCAGGCAAAGGGGTCTCCTCCAGCTCCCCAGCTGCTCACAGGCAGAGGTGACTGCACAGAGAGCAGCACAGGTCACAGAGGATGCACGAACCTGGCACGTGCCAGCAAAGGTCCCAGAGGCACAAAGGAGCTTTGACTGTAGAGAAGAGCACAGAGATGGAGGAGTGGGTGGGGAGAAGAAAGAAATAAATTTTTGGCAGCTGAGATTTTATTGTCTATCTTGTCCCTTCCTTGCCAAAATGTCTACAGAGCTTGCAAAATGCACAAGCCCCAGATTCCTCCAAGTCCTGGCAGGGTAAAGCAGTTCCTGATTTGCAGAGAGGAGCAGAGAGATTTTCAAGAAGGAATGTGGGGTTGAAAGGTGAGGAAGAGAATCCTGGCTGTGCACTGCAGTAAACCAAGCAAGCCTTCACCCTTTTCAGAGCTGTCAAGCAGGTTTTGATTTCATTATTTATTACTCATAATCATATTTTGTAATATATTATGTAACTAAGAATACAGTAATATGCAATAGTATTTACCTTAAATTTTTTATCTGGTACGAGATGGCCAGCACACAATGCCCAGCAGCTCCGGCCTGACCCCAGAGGCGCTGGACTTCCTTAGGGGGATTCCACTCTCTTTGATTAGATATAGCCACTTACAGGATTTCACAAACACACATCTCAAAGAATATTGTAAATGCACTTCTGATGCAGCCTCTGAACTTTGTAAGCCGAGGATAAATCCCCTCCACAGGAAGGGCTGGCACAGAGCCTTGCCACTGTGCTGGCTGCGCTCACCCAAGCCTTTGTCTGCCTCTCCTGGTGTGTCCCATGTGCCAGCAGGAGCACTGGCAATGCCCGTGGCACATGCAGGGCAGCATCACCCTGTCCCCCCTCTGCTCAGAAAAACATCACTGTCCTCTAAAGGCAGAAGCCATGGGAGCACAGGTACCCACACACTGCTGCGCTGTCATCACATGCCAGCGCTCAGGAATGTCACAAGAGCACTCAAGACATCGGGCATTTGCACCGCCCTGGATTTGTGTTTCCCCTATGGGGAAAAGCTGCAGTGAAAACTTTGGAAACACCTTTGTGAAAGCAAAAAAACATGACTGACTTTTAAGCAATCTTATCCACGCAGGTCTTAGCACACCCCAGGGATTGCAGCATCTATCCCAAACCACATTCCTGGCCCACACAGAGCAGAGGCTTTGTGCAGAGATGCAGGTGAGGATACTGCCCTGGCAGGGCATCCTTGGGCACTGCCCGTGCACTGGGGAGCTCTCCTGAGCACATGGGCTGCGTGTGGGTTCCTGCTTTTTGACACACTGGGGTTTCCTCACTCCAAGAATGCAGCAAGGAAAGGAAAGGAAGGCGGGGGGGAAGGAAAAGCAAAAGCCAAAAGCCAAGCTTAGGCAGGTCTAACCTCCTGGAGCTGGATTAACGACTGAGAAATGCCAGGGAACATTCCTGGCTGTCATCAGTGAGCATCAGCCACTTGCCTCATGGAGCTGGGGATCTGCTCCTATTCAGAGACTGCTCATCCCGTGGCTCCTTCCCTGCCCCACAGAGGAGCCAGCAGCACCACGGGAGAGGACAGGCTGTAGGAGCACATCTGAGGGGGATGCACATCTTTGTGCATCCTCCTGTGCACATCCCAGGGGCTCAGAGGTGAGGGCTGGCCCCACGTGCCCCTCACGACTCCTTGAAGCCTAGAGACTGACCCGAAGTTTGTCACGTAGAACAGAATATTTTTACAAGAGTTAACTGGAAGGCTGAAAGCTACTTGAGAGTAGATGAACTGGCTCCTGCTGAAGGAGCCACAGGCCTGAGCTGGGCTGTGAAACTGCCAGCGCAGAGAAGGCTGCAGGCAGAGTCAGGGCTCACAGCTTTCCCTGCTGCTGAATCACCTGGTGCTGCCCAGAGATCCTTCTCTGAGGAGGAAGTGATGCTCCTCATCCGCATCCCTCTGCTGCCCACAGAAACTGGACACCACAGAAACCTCCTGCTTCTGGCAGTTTTGCCTGCAGGAACAGGGATGCCACACTTTGGGCTGCTACAATTAGAGCACACACCTTGCAAGCCATGGGGAAATCAAAGAGCCAGCCTGCCTTTAAACTCCTTTTTTTGTGCTTCTCTTCTCCCTTGCTTTCTGATCTGCTTTATACAGACACATAAACACGTATACTGGCACCCAAATGTGTTAATATTGACTAGGGTTTGTTTCAACAGCAGTGGCATTTTCCACATTCCATCCCAAAATCAGATCCATTTTCCAGTTACAAAATTATTTGTGCTACCTGTCTTGTTAAACTGCTCCAGTTAAGGAAAAATTTAGGGATGGCTACAAGCTGCCAAGACCCTTCATTTGAAGTGGCAGATATGTCAAATGGAGATTTGCTTTTTAATATCCATGACTAGTAGTGAGGCCTCAAGTTCTTCAACCATCTTTCAAACTTTAGTGTGTTGTAAAAATGCACCAATTTCCTTCACTCTTCCAGAAAGCAATTTCTGTACAAAGCACAGTCACAGCTCTGCCATTAACCACTTTCAGGTTTCTGTATTATTTCCTAAAATAATGAATACTGGACACTGAATAAGAATCCTCCAAAATCTGAAGCATATTAAAGGTAAAAAAACTTTGGCTGGCTACACTGAGCTCCACCACCAGTTAGTGGTGCAGGATTGTTCCCCAAGGAAAGGTTGTAAGAACCAAGTGACCCTCTCAGACTAATTGAACCATGAGTGGAAACAAAAGGCACCAGAGTTTGACATTAACTGGAAAATCCCAGAAGCATCAGAGTAAAGTTCACTGAAGTGCAGCTGTGTGTAGGGGCATGGCAAAATTGGCTCTTACACCACTCTTATTCCAGAGCAAGATGTTCCTGCAGCAAATCAACCTTATTCTTTTAAGCTTTTGATTACCACATCCTGATGTGACTTCTAAAAACATGCATTTTACCAATCTGAGTATTTTAAGAAAGCTGTGGAAGCTTTTCAACCAGAAAGTAAACACAGAAAGTGTTCCAACAACTGGATGTCATTGCAGCTTTATAGGATTTGCTATTATTATTTACTATCTCACTGAATTAAGGCAGGAAATAAAGGAATTAGGGACCAAATCCACAACACAGGACCTTCCTCACAGGCCTTTTCTCCTTAAGTTTGATTCGAGGTCAGTAAAGAGACACTTGCCTTGAGTGTTTGCTATGCAGAGTGTAGGAGGATGTGCCACGGGGCAGAGCCTACCTGGGAAGTCACAACCCAGATTTCAAGTAACTTAAGAGCTTTTGAGTATTTAAGATTCATTGTAGATCACTGAGCACACAGCAGGGCTGTGAAGGCAGGACTAGGAAACCATCATCAGCCTTACGCATTTGCATGAAGCATCAGCACTCAAGGCAAGGGGAGAGTCAGCACGCTGAGATCTTAATACTTCAATTAGTTCTAGAAATCAGACACAGCTCCTACCAAGTTTTCAGGACTGACTATGTGGCAGAGGAGCAATAGGAGAGAAATGCACAAGAAGCTCCGAGTCTCACCTGGTGTACGCAGGACTTGGCATTCAGAAAAAACAGCTCTACTGTAGTTTTGTCCTTGAGAAAGGAAATGCTTTCAATGTAGAACCTGAAAATTAAAAAAAAGAACCAACAACATGAGTTACTCTCTTGAATAGGTTTAATCTTCCTCCCAAGTCATTTTATTTCCTCAGTGTTTTGTTCTCTAGCAATAAAATAGCACAGAGGAACTATGAGCTACTGCACTTAATTTCCTGCCTTTTAGGAGGGAACAAGCAGAAATCCCAGCCTGACAGCACACAGGGAACAGGGACTCCTGGTTCAATAGATCCTGGGTATCTGATGACTTTTCAAATAAGATGAAAACCTTGTGGAATGCTACAAGAGTGAAGCCCATCCCTCCTCTGCAGGTAAAGTCACCGCAGTGGAAGAAGCAACTCCAAAGATGTTGCAGGTGGGGAAGCCAGTCCAACACTCTGCTGGAGGACAGGGGGTGCTGGCAGCCCTGCAGGACCACCTTCCTTCCAGGAGAGCAGAAATGTTAATAAGAGCCATTAACTTCGCTCCAGGTCCAGATGCTCCCACTAAATGCTAGGCAGAACACACAACTTTCTCCCAGCCTAGCACAGACCTGGACCACCACTGCCTCAGCAATGCAGATCACCCCAGTGTCTTGTCCTTGATAGCAGGAGGGCTGGATGAGCCCCACAGGCCAATCTCTCCTACAGCCCCACGCTGACAGCCTCAAGCTCCATCCCCTGATGATCATCTTGGCACGGCTGATTTGCAAGACATTTGAACAGGCCCCCAGCAGCAGCACAGAGCATGTGGTAGGGAGCAGCGAAGCTGGGACTGGCCACACGTGTTGGGAACGTTCGCAGTTTATGCTGTGACTTCAGAAGAGTGATACATTAAACAGTAATTGCCTTAATATTTCAAATTCCTACAGTGTGTTCCATCAAATTAATTTTAAAGCACTCTCCAGATTGCCTCTGCAAATAATTTACCCATTTCACAGGCATGCAGCCTGTCCAAGGGGCAGCCCAGCAGCCTGCCCCAGACATTTGAAAAGCTGTTATACATTTCCATGACTCACCTTTCCCCATGAACTCTACAAGCCACAGGTATTTTCATCCTCTCTTGATCTCACCTGATACCTTTTTTTTTTCCAGCAGCTTTGCAAACTTTATTTTAAATACCCTCCAGTGTTTCTCTTCAGAAATGCAGAGCAGAGGGCACAGGACCCACACTCTTCATCCTTTCCCAACCTGCTGCCAGACCAGTCTTTCACAGAGTGGACTTTCCCCATCCTGCTAAAGCCTTCACTGCACCACAATGTGATTTTCCTCAGCTAATGACCTCATTTGCATGTACAGTTTCTTTCAACCAGAGTCAGGTGTGTTCCTCAGAAGCAGGACAGTTCTGGTTGTGAAGAGAGGCAGTTCCCAGCCACTCTGGTACAAAGCAGGAAGCTGTGGATTTAGGGTGAGGGCACGGGGGGCACTGCCCCTAGTCCCAGCTGTGTCTCTGTGCTCTATTTCCTCCGTGGTACAAGCTGTACCTTCTTCGCACCCCAGTACAGATGGGGAACACTGGACCACACAGATAAGGGCGTTCAGGGCATGGCAGGCACATTTGCGAACACTACAAAGAGTATATTCTGCTTCTACTTACGATGCTGTCAGCATTCTTGAAACTAAAATGACACTTCTGAAAGTCCTCAATCTGCATCACAGAGCCCTTCAGCTGAGTGTACCATCCAAAAACCTCTGTGACTGGATTGAGTTTATGCCAGCTGGCAATATTTAAAATCTCAAAGGATCAGCACATGTTCCCTTATTGAACAGCAAAAGCTCAGCGATGAGAAATGATGAAGAAAAATGAGGAATCTGGAGATTCCTCCATTTCCAGTAAAGCAACTGGAAACTGCAGGTTTTGAAGTGGCTTTTCTGCTGGAATATCTATTTTCTATGCATTAGGTAGTTTTTGCAGTGCTAGTTATTTCTGTATCTTCCTCCTCCTGCTCTGCATCTCACTGCCCACCTCCTTGGTTACCTGTTTTGGATCTCATGACCCCAGAGTAGTAAGGCTTAAAATTGCCTTCTAAAGTTGATCTTTCCAAGCCCACTCCTCACACATTAATTTTTGCCCAAGTATCTGCACACCCTGTCCTGTTGAGGACCATCTTGCAACAGAGAGGGCCAAAATGAGCACCATGAGCAAACAGCATAAATTCCAACCAAAAAAATGCTCAAGTTATAGGATTGCCTGCACAGCTTTCTTGGGTAACCGTGGGGTTTGGCCTCCCACAAATCAAACATTGTAAATACAGTCAAGAGCCCACCATCCCTGTGCAAATGGAGCTTTTTCTTTCTGCTAAGTGTGGAAGAGGAGCTCTGGACACCATCACACACCAGCCTGTATTCAGCCAGAACAAAGTGCCACTTGTTTGTCCCCTTCCCTTGCTGACCAAGGGGGGACATGGGGAGGTGCCAGTGCCAACCCACCCAGCTACACAAGAGGCTCTGCCTTGGAAGTGCTACAAATAATTAAGCACACAAGGCATAAATTTACTCAGATCTGAAAAGCAAATGAGGTCAGTCTGCTCTCATGTTCCCTCACAGACTGCAAGGAAAACAAAAACTCCAACAATATTAAGAATATGATGCTTGATCTTTTCTGCCAGCACAGCTCTGTTTCGTAGGACCTGGGGTTTTTTTTCAGGCTTTTAACCAGCAGAGCTTTGCCAGCAACAGCCCTAAAGTAATGCAATTACATTGGCCAAAATCATCGTTTTGCCAGGGATTTTATTCTTTCCTGGGGACTGGTTAAGCTGTGAGCAAAAGCGCCATCAGGAATCTCTTTAAAGTACAGACAACCCTTAAGTAAATAAAAGGAAAAAAGTAAGTAAAATTGTTTGAATAGACTGTATTGCAATTTAGCACACTCAAAAGACAAGTCAGGCAAAGCAGGTATTTAAAAGATGAGGTTTTAAAAAAACCAAAAACAAACCCAAACCCACCCTAGGAATAATGTCCTAGTAACAGTTTAAAAAGTAGCAGGTTCCAACCTACTTTATTTCATAGTTAAATACAAAAGAGAGCAGCACTTAGCCAGGGCCTAATCTCCTTCTAAAAATAACACATTGCTTTGACATTTATTTCCTTTATCAAATCTGTAATCAGTTCCTTTAAACAAAGCCCCCTGGTGACAAATAAACCCAAGTGGTAATGTTTGCCTGGTGGAAACAATTACTCACCTAACGGCAAAGTACAAAGTTGCGGGCCCTGGTTTCTTGGGCAAGTCATGGTCCAGGACACGGTGATCCAGCTGCAGCCAGACGCTCTGACCTCTACGGAAACAGGTTGGGGAGAAGGTTAAAAACCGGGATGGAAAATACAGAAATTGGTTCTTTTCACTGCCCCTGTTTACTCCAAGTGTTACTTCAAAAAGTTCAAGACTCAGCTCCAAGGCAGGCAAACACCTCATCAAATTACTTCCTTTTTTTTTTTTACCTAGCCATTAACCCTGCAAGGCTGAGCCATGGGTGCCCTCCAGAGGCCACACAGTCCCTCCATGCACCCAGCCCTGTGCCTCCAGCAAGGCAGGCCCTGGAATCCCCCTGGAGTTTCTGGGGAAGCCAGCAGCTTTTAGACAATCCCTTGGCAGCACTTTAAACCTCACCAGTGCCAGCAACCAAAAACATCCAGAAGAATTTCACAGCAGCTCTTCTGGGGGAAAAAATAAGCCAAGTGCAAACAGCATCCTCAAGGGATTTACAGAAGAGCTGGGGGAAAGTATTTTCCAGCGAGTGAAAAGGACAGGGATGTGGCAAAAATATTGTAGGGATAGCGCAAGCTGTGAGTGACTGGAAAAAGTAACACAGTGCTGGGGGTCAGGGCCCCAGGGGGAGCAGCTCCCAGCAGCTCCCTGAGCTCCAGTGTGTCCTCAGGGCCAGTCCTGCACCTGCACCTGGGATGTGCCTCAGCAGGGTGGCCCCAAACACGGCTCTGATGGGATCTGTAGGTGAAGGCTTCCATCCAGCTCTGCATAAAAAGTGGCAATGGAGAGCAGCAGGAATTAATGTTATTCCCACTAGACAAGAGGTTTATTTAGGGGCTGTATTAGTGCACAACTCCATGTCCTCACTGCCCTGAACACCTCTGCTCCAGCTTTTCTGGCAGAGCTGAAGGTAACTCCTCTGGAGATGCTGGCCCTGCAGCCAGCAGATGTGGGGAAGCATTTCAGTGCCCTGCTGAGAGATGAGCCTGAGCACAAGGTGAGACTGCAATTAAGCCAGCTGCCTCTGGGTTAATGCCATGGAAGAGATCTCCCCCAGCTCTCCTGAGCCTGGACACAGCACCACACCCAGGCTCAGCAAGGGGAAAGTGGTTCCTGGGCAGGACTAACCTCACAGCCCACTCTGCTCGGGAAATTTGGGATTAAAAGGCTCAATAATACATTTGAGATTCCAATGCAAAGCAGTAGGAGCAATTCATTTTGGAAATAAACGCAAAAGCTTTTTGTTGTTACCAAAAGTGCAGAGGAAGAAAGCTGAGGGTGTTCACATGGGAAATGATCACTGAATCAGTTTTTTCACTGAGTCAAATATGAAATGTGAAATCATCAGGAAAATATTTTACAACGATTCTCTGGTTTGTGCCCAGAAGATATTTTCCAAATATTTTCTATTTTGTGCCTTCCCCTTTCCCCAGCCAAGCAGCACAAGCACAAGGTAGGAAACTTTCTTCTTTGAAAGAAAAAGTCATTTTTCCATCATGCCAGGCTGCCACGATATCAGAGATAAGGTTTTACATTGCAATAATGACACAGCTGTTTAAACTAAATAAACACACTCACGTATCATCGATAAATGTTATCCCAAAATACTCCTTTTCTTTCAGGTTGAAATGTGAGGCCACCAGATCCAGTAACTCCCGAGACAAAAGTTTGGGCTATTGAAAGAATAGAAATAATTTTAATCATTTCAGTCCAGGCTTTTAATGAAAAATAAAAGTTTTCTGTGCAAATATTGGCATTTGAATATAGACATGCTAGAACCCTGTTCTACAACTAAATACAGAAGTGACGTATCAGACTCAGAGCGTCTCAGTGGAGCTGTGTGGGATGTGGGGAGCATGGAGAGGCAATTCTGTGCTTAATCCATGACATTAAGCTGAAGGGCACAGACTGAATGCTGCTTTCCTCTTTCTGGGGGAGAAGCATCCCAGGCTTATTCCAGCACTTATAGCAGGAGGGATTTTTCAATTAAGAAAATATTGCGTAGTGGAGGAACCTTGTGCTTTGAGTTCTGTTATGGGAATAAAACATCCTCAAAACCAGAGTTTTCTTCCCTTCAAATGACAAAAAACCACCACCACAAGGGGTGTGTTTAATATCCTTGATGAATTTTGGTGAAGGCAAAAACTGAATGCAGAACTGATGGCAGATATTTTACCCATTAAGCACGGGGAAATCAATCCTTCAGCTAATGCAGGTGTCAGGAGAAGCACACACTGCCTCAGCACGCTTATTCCACCCCTGTGAGTTTTTCTAGTTCAGAGGTATAACTTTCCTTCAACCCTCACTTCAGCCCCCAAAAGAAAACAAGCAGAGACATCTGGCACTGGCTGCCAGTGCCCGAAAGAGCGAGGTGAGTACCTGAACCAGCAGCTCCAAGTTCCTGTCATCGAGGAGATGCACCTGGCAGTGCCGGCCCTCGGTCATCTGCAGAGACAGCAACAGAGCCCAGTCAGGAAGGGCAGGATTCCTGGCTTTCCTGGCTTGCACCAGAGCACGTGAGGCTGGGGGACAAGGGCAGGGTGAAGCAAGTGTCTGATTTTGATGGGTAAGGGAACTGACTCGGTACCCGAGCTGAGAGTCCTTCTCCAAGGACTCCATCTGGGGAGCTGCCTCAGCACTCTCAGTTCCTGCCAACTTCAAGCTGGAATTAAGGGTGCTTAGCATCACTCAGGATCAGATAAAAACTCATAAATGCTGTGAGAATTAAATGTGAGGATGAACCAGCCTGGCCAGTGCCACAGCCACAGGCTTTTGCTCTGGTGAGGAGTGGATGACCAGGGACCCAGGAAACCCAGATCCATCCAAGCCTCCCTGCAGATGGCTCAGCCCAGATCTGGTCCATTGACCTGTGTCTAGAAGAGATGGAGCCTCTACCAGCACGGTAACATTTCCACTTGGGCAGCTACTGAAAGTCATCACCTCCGTGGGATTCTTACACAGGAGCTGCACACATCAAGAAGGTGCTTGAACTGCATGACTGAGAATGGGATGAGCTCTGCAACCTCCGATGCTATATCTGAATCCCCTCTTTCATGTCACATTTATCTCCTGCAAACTAAGTCTCTTCCTCTCTTTAGGAGGCGAGCAATTCAGAAATAGCTGCCCATTATGCCCTTTTAATATCTTCCCTTTGAAATCTAATACATTTCAATGAAAGCTTTTACATTATTTAATATCTGTTCTAATTCTGGGCCTTTCAGCAGCTTCAGTGAGAACCAGCTTTGCAGCACTCTCCGGGTGAGAGCTGGTGAAGGAAACCTGGCTTTCGTATTTGTTCTCCCAGCCTCGAAGTAACTCATTTTCCTGACAGCACAAGCTCCCAGCCGACTATAAAATGTGAGCTGAGAGCAGAGGCCGGGGGTGGTTTGCTCAGACAGGGGCTCCCAGGGGGATTTAACAGTAACAGGCAGTGGTTTCTCCTTTCACATCCCTCTGGCTCCGCAGGGACAGGGACAAGGACAGGGCTGAGCTGCAGGGTGTTCAGCACCTCTCATCGCCTCCTGCCCCTGCGCACGCTGCACACCCAAGCCTTACAGAGACTTAAAAACAAACACAATTTATTCGTGATTGCAGTGCAACCGCAGAGCTCCCAGCTCTGCACAGCGAGACACGGCCCTGTCACCAGCCAGCCCTGCTGCCCCAAGCACCCAAATCGACAAAGCTTCATTGTTCCAACCAGTTGAGCTCCTTTCGAGCAAAAGCCGAGAGGGAGTGCCCTCCTGAGGAGATGAGCGTCTGCAGGCACAACTCCCTGCACTGCCCGGGACAGCGGGGCTGCAGCATCTGTGCGGCACCGGCATCCTCTGGCACTGCCGAGCATCACATCTCCCACCCCAACAGCAACGCTGGGACAAGGACGGTCTGCAGAGCGAGTCTGGAGGGAAGAAATCCCTTCCTTTCCCTTTGCCTCACTGCGACGGCCACGAGTCTGTGCAGCAGTGCCAGATGAGGGGCGGCACACGGGGCGCAGGGCTGCCCCAGCCCGGGGACAGCCGCGATCTCCTGGCGCTGCACCCCGCACAGCATCACCGCCCATGCCCTGCACTCCCGGCAGGGCACCCCCTCCAGCCATTCATCCCTCGGCTGCTGGAAGCAAAGCTGCACCAACCCCAACTCCAGCCTGCTCCCTAAGATTTATCTGCTGCCCAAACACAGCGCCCAGAGCCCTGAAATCCATTATGATCCACTCCCCGGTCCATTTGTTCCCCAGAGCTGAAGGGCTGCCACGGCAGGCTCATAACTAAGTCTCCCCTTACCACCAATTAATAATTTCATCAGCGCACCCTTCAAGGTGCAGCGCATTTCTGGCTCTGACACGCAGTTACCAACCTGCCCCTGTTGCGAGGTGTCAGACCCAAGAGTGTTTTGAAATCATTTCCCCATCTGTTGCTCTGAGATAGCACGAGGGTTGCCACTATTTCATTGTGAGCTGCTTTAGCTTTCACTCAGTGAAATCACATCAATCACTTCTAAGTGCTTTAATTGCCTCGGTTGTCTGTTGTTAAGTAAAAAAGGTTTCTCTTGTAGCAAACACATCCATAAAAGCTCCTCAGCAAGAGAAAGAAAGGTATCTGGAAGGATTAAAACATAAAAGGAACATCAAGCATCATCCCTGCTTCAATTCAGCTATCCAAGGTACCAAAGCACCTCAGAAGTAAATAAACCTCATGACACCCCTGAAGATAGGCAAGGTATAATTATCCCTGATTTTGTTGATGAGACAACATAAGGAAACAGCTTAGAAGTTTCATTTGCAAATATAGATAGAGACAACATTTAAAACGTGAAGATGCCAGGAATCTTTTCTCAGAAATCACACATCCACTTCCCAGAGCGCTGGAAAGCTCAGTCAAGAAGCTGCAGAAGATGCCAGGGTGCCCAGTGACAAAGCACTGCTAAAAATGCCTTTGCTGTGACAAACCGGGCAGCTCCCACCTGCAACCAGAGCTCTGTGGCCACAGCCTCATGTCACCCCAGAACACTTCATCCCACGGACAAAGCTACAGGACAGCAATGTCCAGAGCCATGGAATGCCTGTGGCTTTGGCTCCGAGAAGAGCTGCTTGCACCCCTCTGCTCCCCCCCAGCCCATTCCTGAACACCTGAGGGCTATATTCCTGCTAAGACACCTTCTCCACCCAGGAGGAGACACAGGGGTACTCACTGCGTGGCACCACAGCCTGCTCAAGGAACACAGATCTGCTGGTGTGACCATCAGCTTTGCATCTGTAGGCTGCAATCCCTAAACAAAGCAGTGTTAACCTGCACAGTCCGGGCTCTTCTCCTCCTTCTCCTGCACACCCAAAGCTTCAGCCACCCGCACCCTGCTTCCTGCAGCTGGGCAGGAGCTCGCTCCAAGTATCCCCACCCCACTGCTGATGGGGCACAGAGCACTTCACTTGGCTCACCCCATCCTTACCATCAGAAGAAAATCACTCCCAATTACCATCACAGGGAGGAAGCCCAAGCCCATCCTACACCAGGAATGTCGCCCACCAGAGAGGTCATCTCCAGCAGACAACGCTCTCCTCGCATCCAGCTGCCTCCCTGTGCAGACAGGGCTCCGAGGTACAAGGCAGGACTCACATTTCACAAGCCTTTTCTGTACAGGAGGTACAGCCAAAAGCTATTGCAGCTGCAAGCTCACCTCACAAGCTCTGGAGTGTCAATCCCCTTCCACCAGCCCTGTACATCCCAGGTGTGACGCGGCTGTGGCACTGCAAAGCCACAGCAAGGCCCCAGCACGGTCACGGGTACCAATAATCTGCTCCCATCCTCTTTGCCTGGAGAGCTTCATGAAGAGGCTTCCATCACTTTCATCAATGGATTTTGAGCAGGGAAAGGTGCCTCCAGCTCAGCAACTGGAGACTCTGAGCAGCAAAGGACTCCTTTTAAACGGCCCCAATGACACTGGTGTGATTTATCTGATTTATTCCCCACAGCACATCCGCTGGCAGGTCTGTTTCCTCTGGCTGTGGGAAGGGACTTGTGCTGTGTCCCAACTCACAGGGCATCAGGCTCCCTAAAGACCCCGAGCCCTGGAGCCTTCGCTGATACATTTTCTTTCATCTTTAATTCAGGACGCCCTGCTAATCAGAACAATATAATTGATTTTCTATGTGTTGGACCAATCCATCATGAGATGAGCACAGCTGTCTGCCTCAGTCAAGAGCTAGTGTGAACAGTCTTGAGATATTTATACACACACACATCTGTTTTCAGCTTACTCTCATTGATTTGGCATTGTCTGTACAAATGAACAATTTTTGCAACATGCTCCCAAATTGGTCGTCTTAGCAGTTACGTTTAAAAGCCTGCTAATATTTAAACTATTATCCAGTAGAAGAAGCAGCAGCATAAAATTCATGGAGCATCTCTGTGTCTCATCTCATTCCCAATAGGAAATTAGGAGAGAGACATTACACAGCCCTATTTTTGGCAAAACCATACTGAGAGACTGGGAAACAATAAAATCCAGCAACTCACTTGTATTCTCTGTACACAAGTAAGCAGCAAAACCTCAAAAATTGAGAGGACAGAAAGGAGACAAACACTTTCCACTGCAGAAATACAAAATACTTATTTTTTGTATAATACTTTGGTTATATCAAAATACTGCAGCTCTCCTAATTTACAGGCTGTCAGCAAGAACCTGATTCCCCTAAATCTTCAATTAAAAAGGCAGATAATGGCGGGAAACAAACAAAAAAATTCTCAGAATATCCATGTGTGGAAATTAAAGCATATGGTGCAATTGTAACTCTGCATAGAAAATTAGCATTATCATAAAGGTTTTATTAGCTGGGAGGAAATAACATTTTGTCCTCCCTTTTTTGTCACAAAAAAATATGACAAATTCTCCACCTAAAATCATCAAAGCAGATTTTCCAAAGCATCCAGCCTTTAAAAAGAAAATCAGCAAGGCAGAGGAAAAAAACCTACTTCTTGGCTACTTAGACCAATCCCTACAATATCCTGAGCCTGAATGTTTGGGAAAAAAAAGCACATGCAGGATATTTATGCTATTTCTCTTGGACAGAAACATCCTCCCTATGCAAAGCTGGTTGTTACATGCAATATTTTTAGACATCCATGTGTGTCATCCCGTTAGGGAAAAAATCCGAAAAAGAAAAGAGTAATTAGACAGGGTATAAACAGGAAATCTTAAAAAACAAAAAAAAGAAACAAAACCCTTAAGCCAAAAAACAAAAAAAA
>WBMY01003037.1:351536-452698 GCA_013397315.1 Donacobius atricapilla | reverse complement strand
CCCAGGCACAGCATTCCACAGGACTTCCCAAACTGCTTCTCAAAGCCCAGCTGTGCTGCTCTGATGTGGTGTGCTGCACTCTGGGCACGGCACCCAGAGCGTGGACACAGGTCACACCAATCTGAACTTGCTCCTGCTCTACAGGAGTGCACTTTGCTGCTGATACAGGAGTACATCATCCACCTGCTGTTCTGCTGCTCCTCTGGTCTCTGTGTGCAAAACGCGGAGCTCTGCTTTGATTCCCTGATTGTTTCCCCTACTGGCACATCGACCCACAAGGCTTCACACACCCCCCAGCTCTGAGGCAGCAGCACAAAGTGTGTAACCGTGTCAGGCAGAGCACAGGTGTCACACAGGCTCCAAAACAGCTCTCCTCAAAGAAAACTCAAACTTAACTGACACTGCTTTCGCTGAAAATGAAAAAAAACCCAAAAACAGAACAACAAAGAGCTGTGCACCCAAATCCAGGCAGCTGCAGCTTCCGGAGTTCCAACCTGAGCTTCAGGCAGGTACACAGGAGGCACAAAGTCACAAATTTACACATGCAGTTACTTCAAAAATCTGAATGCTCTTATTCAGTCATTTATGCTCTCAACTGAGCAGTCACTCTGCACACAGAGGACAAACTATGAAGGCTCTCCCAACCCAATTTTGAAAATCAAGGGATCTATTTTAATAGAAAAAAAAAATTAAGTCCAACACCTGGAACAAACTAACTTGCTTTTCCCAGAATGAAAACGGGTCAAACTTCAGACAGCAACACCTCAGAGATGTGGCTCCCTCTTCTCAGAGGTCCTGAGGCCCCTTGGCCCAGCTGAAGCCCCCAAACAGGAGGCTCTGAGCCAAGTGTTTGAGGCCAACCGCAGGTTCCATGAAGCTGCAGAGCACTGTGTAAAGACAGAGCCTTGCCAACAATGCTGGGGAGAAGCAGCACTGCCTGGTTTACCCATCACACAGGGTGAGTCAGCTCCCCTCTTCTCCCTCAACAACCATCAGTCCAGACACCTCCAGGGGGCACCTACTCCAGACACCCGGGATGCAGTGAGGTGCCCGAGGTGTCTCACCCTCCTTGTTTCATTCAGAAGAACCAGCTTTGATCAAATAACCACCCCTTGAATGGCTGCAGACAGAGAGTTGTCTTTTTTCCCAAAGTTGTTTTGTAAAAGCCAACACTCTCATAGTCATGAGACTACAAAAGCTTTCCACTCCATGCTCAGTATCACAGGTTTCATGAAAAAACCATAAGCTGGCCTCACATCAGGCAGGGGGGTGCCAGGTCAGGTCCAGCCAGCTGGTCCAGACTGCACCAGCAACCTAAGAGACAGTTTTGGGAGAGGATTTCAGAGCAACAAACTTGCATTTTGTCTCCAAAACAGACTCCAAAGCCCCAAAAATAAGATGGAAAATAGACCGTGAGTCATGTTTCCTTAGAGAAATGATGTGAAGGTTACCTGGGCGGTGCCAGCTTCTGCCCTGCTGGGATAACCACAGGGACAGGAATAGCTGGAGGAGGGAGAGCACAGCTCCTCGGAGGATCTGTGGCTTCCAAACAAACAAAGACCAGGGCTGCATAATCCAGCTGTACTTTTTAACCGAGAAAAATTAGAGTTTAGAAGAGATACAGCACACCTGTAAGAGGTAGGAAGCTGCTGGAGTTGAGCACAGGGAAGTCTCTGCAACTCTGAGGCACGAATGAGCTGAGTTTGGGGACAGCAGTGCCACGACCCTTCCCTGAAGGGTGACCCTACAGGGGATGCAGCACACCCCAGCCCCCCCAGTGCCACGACCCTTCCCTGAAGGGTGACCCTACAGGGGGTGCAGCACACCCCAGCCCCCCCAGCAAGGTGAACAGATGCACCGAGCTTGATAGGAGAGAGGAATTACTGCCACTTTCACTAGGGCTTAACAAACACCACCCTGCTCCAAACCTCACAGCCTCTGCCCAGCCCACATCCCCCTGCCCAGAAACAGCTGGCCCAACCCAAGGTACAGGCAGGATGCTCAGGGACCAGCACATGGCCAGCAGTGCCACGGGTGGGAGTGCAGTGACTTCTCCAGCCCCAGTCCCAGCTCTGCTGGCACCACGCTCCTGTGCCTGAGGGCCAGCAGGGAGACGCACTCTGGGGTACACATCCCCAGGACAGCACCTACCCCACATCACCTGGAAAAACAACAGAAACATCACACATTAACCCCAGCATTGCTTGGCCTGCCAAAGATTACTTTTAATGCCTAAATCCAGCACATTCAAACTCTTCTCAGCTTTTTGATGACATTTACTCTCCTCGTCTCCTTCCCCAACACACAACTGATGCATGTTGACATGAATGACAGATCAAGTAGTGGGGAAAAAGTGTACATGTGTATTTGTGTGTGGGAGGGTATTTAAGCTAATATATTCCAGCACTGATAGCTTTATCCTCTTTGCAGTCTCTGAGAATGAACTGGCCTCCATCTGTACAGAAGATTAGTAGAATCACTAATCACTAATTATGACTCAGAGGTTTTAAGAGCAATGCAGACTGTACAAGGGGTGGCCTGATTTTCAGAAAATGAGAGGACAAAGATAGCACAGTCTTATTTTAAGCACACGGACAGTCCATCCAAGATCACAAAGCGCTGCAGTGGCAACACCAGCAAAAGGGGTGACAGAGAGACAAACACTCAGAAGGATGAAAACAAAGCTTGGAAAAACCAGCACGTGCCTGAAACACTTTTAATTTACCTTTTCATACAGCTTGTGTCCAGTTAGATTGAGCTGGCCAGCCTCTCTGCAAAGGCCAGAATGGAGATTTATCCAGGCAAGCTCATACAGTGATAGCTTTGTACAGGACTTTCTGCCCCTGAGAAGTGGTGCCAGCGACATTCGAAATCTAACGTATTTTGTGAGCTGCGTCACATCGAAGAGGAAAAATATTTATACAGGCCCAAGTGGTTTGTGAATAGAAGGCACTGTTTGAAACTGGCACCGTGACACCCTGAAGGAAATGAGATGAAGTTCACAGTCTGGTTGTGAAGTTTGTCAGTGAGGGAAGAGGGAGAAGCCATAAAAACTTTTTAAAAAATCGTATTTTTGTTTGAATAAACTTTCTCGAACAGAAAATGCTATATCATGAGCTCAGATGGAAATATATCTGGCAGAGAGCTCTGGAAAGCTGCTGTTGGAAGTGCGCAGAGCCAAGTTTAACTCCAAGCTGTCAGGAGGCAGTGCTCAGGGCTGGACCTGTTCTCACCCCTCCTAAAGGCTCCTCCACAAGTCCCAGCCATGGGGACACCTCCATGTACCAGGTTTGGACACGATGTGAGAGTTTCAGCAGTGCCAAAGCTCTGCAGGTGACCTACGAGCAGCATCACTGCATTAGATCAGATCCCTTCAAAAAGAGAAACAGCTGGATGAAAGCAGCCTGTGCAAAGCTTTTCCAGGGTAATCAGTAATCCCCAGCACACAAGTTTAAATCTTTGAAGGAACACAGACACATATTCAGTGTCCTCTCAAAAGGTTTTCAGGCTCCCTTTGAAAAGCCCTGACCTGTGAGAACACCTGAGATGCTTCTGCTGAGTGTCACTCCTGGGGTCTGTCTGGTGTGGAACAAAGTTCTGCCCTGACAACGCAGCCCCAGCTTTGTGCTCTCCCTCAGCACTCCAGCACTGCTTTTCATCATTGTGAAAAGGGAAAAAAAGGCATCCCGGTTTGTTGTCAGCATTTTTCACAATGAAAAGTTAAGGTGTGGCAGCAGAGGAAGCATGGTGCTCACTATCCAAACCAGCTACGTTAGCACGGGAGGAAACAGAAGTCAGCCGCTTCCTCTCCCGCTCCTCCACCCCAGGTACCACGGGCCAGACACACGTACAAAGCTGATTTATTGTGCTTCATCAGCAAAAGTCTTTCACTTCATACAGAGGAAATGACCTTTCAGAGGTTAAAAGGTACTTTGTCCAAAAGATCCATACAAAAAGTTGACGCTTTTACGCCATAATTTATCAGCTAATTACAAGTGCAATTGGAAATTTCAGTTACTCCTAAACTGCTTAATCACAGAGATGCTTCTGTATCTAGCTGTACATCCAGCAGATCAATCACAACCTGCCATTGTATTCTGCAGGGAACTCGGGAACAGTTTTCCCAATTTCTTTACCACTTTGCATGGAGCAGACTGACTGACACACATTTAACCCTGACCCTAAACCGTTCACCAGTTTTTAATTTACAAGAGCTAGTGGCATCATTAAATAGACTTTGATCATTCCTGCTTAACCACACTGAGGAATCACTGTGTTGTGGGATGTACTGGTGGCAACTGGCATTGGTATCTCAGAGGAAAAGTTCGTGTCAATACCCCAATGAAAACCAGGCCAGTGGCAATATAGGTAACTAAACACAGGAGAAATGTTGATTCTAGAAGTTTTTGGCTTTGCAGATGCTTATTGACCTCATTTATATAAAAATTTCACTTTGTTCTACTGCCCAATAATTAAATCTAAGGCAGGTGGCCTATAAAAGCAGCACGAGGGGAGTCCTGCAGAAAGCTTTCTTTGGGAATAGTATCAGGACACCTAGAAATACCGTGTTGACCCATCTCAGGCATCAGGAGGGGCTCTGGGAAGACCCCCCCCCCAAAGCCACAAAACTATGTGCCAGAGCTCCACAAGAAAATACAGCCCTCACTCCATTCTCTGGAAGGAAATGGGAAGCCTTGAGTGAAGGCTTCTATGCCGAATTCTCATCCAGGAATGCTCACAAGCCCGAACAGCCCCAATAATTCATACTGACTTACTGCTGTTAGAAAAAAGACCTGTGCCAGCTTTTCTGTCAGCTGTCTCTGCAAATCTGTTATTTCTAGGACAGGCTCTAAATGCTCCCTGCCACGGACAAGACAATGTTCCCTGGCATACAACCCAAGGCTCAGAGAATCAGCTCACACTGTGCAGCCCCTTCCCTGGTGAGGGTTCAGGGGTTATTTCAGAGTGAAACGGGACTCCCCAGCAGTGCTTTGGCTCACAACCTCCTCCAGATGAATGGGCTGTGGGCAAGCAGGACACCCCTTCTCTTTTGGCAGGTGGGACAGATGATGGGGAGCATCCTGGAGCAAGGACCAGCTTGGGGAAGTGCCTGGGCTGGGGTGGAAGTCCCTGTGTCAGTGAGCAGGTGAAACAACAGGGGAAACCTTGGAGAAGTTTTCCCAGATCCACATGCTGGAAACATAAAGGCTAAGGAGAAGGTGACTGACAAAGGCTGGTTTGTGCTTGTTGGGGTGGGTTTTAGTTGTGCTTAAAGCTGCTAAGGCAGGTAAGGGCTTTATGCTGGCAGGGAGGATTTGAGCCTGCCCCGTGACCACCTGTGCACCTGCCAGCTCCCAAACACAGGTGGGGACCCTGCTCAGACACACAAAGGTGTTTGTGGCTTCTCTGTGCTGCAATTTGAGCTCAGCTCTCCCACCAGGCTACCAAGCATTTTGTATTTTAAAAAGACTAAAAATCCTCCTCAGCACAACACCACGTGTAGCACCTTAAGGAGAAGGAATCCTGCTTGCTTTCCTTTCTCCACAAAAATATACTGATGATTTAAATAGAGACTTCCTGGCAGCATCCAACTCCCACAAAAATAGCCACTGGCCCACAAAATGTGATCCCCAAATACTGATCAAAGTGATCTGAGGCTTCCAGGGCTGACCAGCAGCACAAGTGCCTGTCACCTCACCCTTCCCTGCACATCCCTTGCATGCAGCTCAGTGGACTAAGTTCTGCCTGGTGTCCTGACCTGTCACATCCTGCACAGTCCAGGGAGCCCTCAGAGAGGAGAAAAGCCTATGTTTAGCCAGAAGAACCTCCTTATGAAACCCATGGTATTTTTCACATCTGGAATAGGAATGCAAAGGAGCTGCAGAAATACGAGCATTCTCCATGGAGCCAAGGTGGGAAATGTTAAACACCTGTCCAGGAGTCAATTTTAATAAGATCACAGGGCAAAAAGGTGTTTTGATGTGGCTGCAGTAACTACAGGACCTCTGGGGAAAAATCTGAGAGGACAAATAGCATCCCTGGCAGGTAGGAGTGCTGTTATATCCTTTTAATGAAGAACGGGGGAACAGAGGAAAACACCTTGCTCAAGACAGTGCAGGATCTGTGGTAATGATGGGACACAAAATCTCACACCCAAGATTAGAGTCCTGTCCTACAGACACTACAGCATCTGCTTTCTCAGAGAAACAATCCCATGGAGTGCTCTGCACTGCTTGTGTCACTCCACTGAGCCTGAGGTGAAGAAATGTAACCCAGAGTGGCTCAGAGTTCCTCCCTGTATGCAAGGGTCACCCAGCCACTGTCTCAGGCTGTTTCCATAGCTTGAAGTGCTTAAAAAATTAAGAAAACCAATTTGATTCAGGCTCCTGCAGGGCTCTGGTACCTGAGCAGTTGGGTGACATCTAACTGTGCTGTGTGCTCAGTCCTGCACTCACTGGACTCAGCCAGAGGTTTGAGCAGCTGAGAGCCATAACTTCAGCACAAAAAGCAAAGTGTTACACAACCCAATAAGGAAGAGCTTCAGGGCATTCTTTCAGCTATCTCACTTTAATGCACCCCAAATTACCACTAGCAAATTCCTGATGTTAGGATGTGAGAGTTACCTTGCTCCTGCCAGGTTTCACCGCCCAGGGAAGACTCTCAGAGCAGCAAGTGGGGAGCAACAGGTCCCTGCAAGTCCCGAGCAGGACAAGTTGTGGGCAGAGGGGAAGGGGCACTCCCTGTCCACTTCCCTGGCTCAAGGTCTGCCTGGTAGGACGAGAGAAGGACCGATATCCTCTTTCCACCCATTTTCACATCCCCACTTTCAGACACAGGCACATGTCAGTGATGCTTTTCATAAAGAAAAGAGAAGACAAAGCAATCACTAGGACACTGTAAGTTTGGGCAGAGATACAGCTACACTTTTGTTCTGAAAAAATCTCTTTTCACCTCAAGCCAGCCATCAGAGTGTGGCAGCTGAACAGGCTGAGTACATCTGTTGTCAGAGCTGGTCCTCACCAAGCCTTCAGCCCAGTTCTGGAGGGAAGGGGTTTTCCTCCACGGGGACGCAGTGGAGAGGGAAGGCAGTCTAAGCTGCATGCCCTTTATGTGAATGGACCCTGAAAATAACACCCACACAGCACAGGTGTAGCTGGATTTTCCTTAGAGAGGGAGAGTCAGGACCCCATCCCGCCACATTCCTACAGGTCAGTACAGGTGGGCAAAGGAAGAGCAATGATGCCTTTACTCAGGCATTCCCTAACTAGTCATGATCCATACATGGATCCATATCCACAGAGACACCTGCATCAGACACATCACACGGTGTTTCCATACATGAGCTGTCCAAGATACATCCCAAGCACTTGCACATCTACCACTGTGAAGCTGCTCTCCCACTCCTGAGCCTACCCTAAAGCTAAATACCAACAGATCCCTTTAGGATTAAACGGGCACAGATGTCCTGCCAGCACGACTTTCCCAGGGAAGTGGCATCCTGGTGGCTCAGGAGAGCTGTTTGCTATGAGCTGTGTCATTCTCTGTACTGCAACACACCAGGGAGAGGGGAGAAGCTGAAATATTCACCCTGATGTGGCAATCACACAGAGTGAGGCTGAGAGCAGGCAGGCAGCGCAAGTTCACATGCGAGACAGAAACACAGGCACGCAGAAATAAAGAACTGCCAGCAAAAAGCGAGTCGGAAAAGAGTGACACCACGCTCAGTGCAACTGGATACCAGAGAAACTGCAGCTACAGGGCTGTGTTTCCTGCCTGCACGAAGGGGAGCCCCCCAAGTGCCATTCCAGGACTCAGCGCACCCCTCCCAAGCAGCAATCCCCCTGCCATGCAAAGGACCAGCACGTTACCAGCTGCCACTATCCCGTGACACAAACACAGCACAAAAAGCCACCGCCAGCGTCTCCCGCGGGAGCTCCGAGTGCACCGGCAGAGAGGAGCCCCCCAGACCCCAGGGCAAGGATGGGGACAGCAGCAAGAGGGGCCCCCGCGGGTGTTACGTGGGGGCAGCCAGAACACCTGTGGGATCGACTGACTGACAAAACAGACTCAGCACATTAAACATCTCCCCCAGAGCCTGAATTCAGAGCTTTGAAAGCAACGCCGGGCTCAGGACGCTCTGAGCACCTTCCCAGCGCTGCTCCCTCGATGCTCTCTCACCGCATCCCGGCGGGGCCGGCAGCGCGGAGGGCAGAGCGCCCCAAGCCGGGATGCTGCGCCGAGGAACAGCCGAGCCGGGCTGGGTTGTTACCTGGTAGACATCGCGGAGGCCACACCAGGCTCGCAGCGCCTGCCGGCAGGCCCGCAGCCTCGCCGCGTACCAGCGCCGCACCGCCGCCACCGTCGCGGCGCAGACGAAGCGGCCGCCGCCGAAGAGCACATCCTCCACGCCGCACATCAGCACCGAAGCCATGGGCCACGCCAGCGCCGCTCACACGCCTGGCATCGGCCTGCCCGGCTCTGTTGGGCGGGCAGGGGTGGTGCGCGGAGCCGTCCAACAAACTCCTCTTTCACGGCGCTTCCTGGGCAGATTCCCAGGCATGCCCCGGCTCCTGACGCCCAACCAGCGGCTGCAGTAGCTCAGCCCGACCAGCAGCTCACACAGCAGCCTTGTCCTCAGCAGCTTATATAAAGCTCTGTTAAGCTCCAGTAGCTAGCACTATGTTTTCTAATTAAATTTTAACCCTTTTGCCATGTGCCCGGACAACAAGCCCATTTAGATGCTGCAGGAGCAGAGGAAGGCGCCGGCGTTCAGCGCTGCCGCACTCGAGTGAGCTGGGCAGGCGCTGCACACACGAATCCCGCGCTATCTGCCTCCAACACCTCATTATCTGCTATACAGGGAACAAAGCTGTCATCGTTTTCTGCCGGCTGAGCCCGTGCTCAAATTATACAGCAAGAATCGTACTTGAAAATAGGCACTTCTGGGAACGAGCAAGCGGAGGAAAGCGATGGGGGGGAATCGTTCCTGCAGAAATAGAATGGCTTGGAAGAGACCTCCAAGTTCATATTGTTCCCTGCTATGGGCAGGGGCACCTGCCACTAGACCGGGTTACTCAGAGCCCCATCCAACCTGGCTTTGAACACAGCTTGTGCCAGTGTCTCACAGTAAAACAGATAACTAAAACTATGCTAGATATAATACCAGAATAATAGATAACCAACTATAACTAAAAGATAACAAACTTCTCTTCCAGCTCTGATTGTGGCAAACACCGACAGCACAGAGCCATCCCTCTGTTCAACACTTCCCCCTCGGCTGTAGCATCGTATGGGTAAAACACCCAAAACGTGCCAAAGAAATGATCCGCTCACTCTTAAGCCAACTCCATTAACACAGCACTGAGAAAAACAAAACTGGGCATTGTAGCCGAGCTCTTCACAACAGCCCACAGCAAACAAACACTGCAATAATAACCCACAAGAGACTCCAGCCTTGCCTCGAGCCAATTTAAAATTTAACAGCACCCTGTCCTTCTGGGGCTTCACGTGTTAAAGCCGAACCTTCCATTTGAGTGCTCTTCCCGATTACAAACTAAGGGAGGGTGGAAGACAAAGGATGATTAATCCTTTTATAAACCCCCCCTCAGAGGATTTGACACTTTCCAAGCTTTTTGGGACGGAAGCTTCCGGGAGCCCAACATGCTACCATCAGCGTCGTGTTGAAGAAACTATTCAAGGAGCAGATTTTTGGCTAAAATCGTCAGCAAGGCTGACCTGTCAGAGTAAACTCCTGTGCAGTGCAATGAACGGAAAGGGGCAGGAACAGTTTGCCCACAGGCTGGGTGGGAGAGCTAAATCCCGAGGCATCGCTGCCCCAAGGGCACTGCCGGCTGGTCCCTAGTGGTCCTGACGGGAGGGAGACACCTGCCTGCCCACCTGCAGTGGACGTATTCACAAACCTTGCTTCATTCCTTATTCGTCAGCCCGCTCGGCGCTGCAGGAGCGCTGCCGTGGCAGCTGGGTGATGTAATTCTGCAGACAGATGACTGCCTGCCTGTTGGAGACAGGCTTTGGCCCTGTGTCTCCGGGATCACCCCCTTCCCCTTCATGCCTAACAGAGCGAAGGCAGCCCTGCTCCTCTTGGTGCTGGTGTCCCTCGGCTGTGCTGTTGCCAAAGAGGTTCGGCCCCCCCCAAGCCTTGCTTTTCATGGGGAAAAACAACGATCGTATTTCAAATGGGTAAGAAGCTGCTACAAAGTGAGCCGAAGCCCAGGAGGGTAAGGTTTCTTGTAACAAGGGACAAGCAAAGATTTGGGCTCTACATTGAAATCCGGCACCCGTATTCCCACTGCAAGGGTTTTATCATCCCCTGGAATTACTTAGAGCCTGCAGCCACAAAAGTCTTCCTCCTCCAGTGCTGCCCACCACTGTGTTTAGAGGACTTTGACAGCAATCCACAGGTACTAAAGAGAAAAGGTTTCCCTCTTCCACTGGGAGAGAGTGGTGGCAAATATCCATGGGGTTATTCCAATCCCCGAGCCAGTACCAGTGCCAGGCTTGGCAGCAGGGCATTGCCATTCCCTCACAGAACACTGCTTTGGAGGGGAATCAGCCAGGAAAATCTCCAGTGGCATCCGTTCACTGCGGTCAAGTCATATCCAAATTTAAACACAGAGATTGAAAAAAAATCCAGTTTTCAAGTGCCATTTCTAAAAGAAAAGAAAAGGACCCTTGTAGCTAGAGAAACAGTGCAGGGAACAGCCCTGTCCTGAGCCAGGAAAATCCAACCAACCCACTAGGAAAAGTTTACGTGGTTTTGTGCCTGTGCCTGCTGCCCTCAGTGCCTTTCTGTTTTGCCTTTTTTCTCCCTATTGCCTAACTAGATTGAAAAACAAAGATGACGGTTTTCTCCTTTAACAGAGCACAGCAGATTTGTGCTAGGTTTTTTCAGTTTTGGGGTTGTTCGCATGTTTGGTTTTGTTCACTTGCTCTATGATCTGCGGTATCTTTACACTTAACTTACATGTTCTGCACAGTTGTTCTTGATAAAGTTATAGAATGCATAAAGTTATAGAAATCATAAAATTATTCTTTATGCCTCACAAGCTCCTGTGAGTCTGAGCAATGGCCTCATGCTCCATCTCAGAAGGCAGAGCCATAGGTACTGAGGCCTTCCCTCCTCAGTGCTCCCTGTTGCTTTTCCCATCAATATTCCCATGACCTTGTGCAGGTTTTGTGCTCCTACAGCAATTACAGCTCCATGGGTAGGCTGGAGCAAGGCAAGAACCTTCTCCCCACCCTTATTTAGAGCACATGAACTTCAAGTCCAGTTTCATGAAGAGAAACTTCACCCCCTTTTTCATCCCTTTGACAGATGAGGGAGGTGATAAAACAAGTAAGAATTAAGTCCCATCTGGACTTCCCCTTTCCAGCTAACCCAAGTACAGGGTTCACTGTCCCTTGAACCTGAATAGTGTTAAACACACACAGAAGAAAAAAGAGCAAAGGAAGTCTGTGATGCAAAAAGCAGCTAAATGCAATTTAGGATAATTTTGGTGGAGTTATACGCAGCTGATGAATTATCCATTCACATCAGTCTTAGTCTTTTATTGACTTCCACTCTAAGAACCTGACTGCATGTGGGTTAGTTGGAAATACCTAAATAATACCCAGGCTCCTTAGATTCAGAAGAGAAAACAAAATTCAGCAAGGGAAAGCCAGCAGGATAAATACCCAGGTGGTTTCCAAAGGCTGTACCATCCAGATTTCTATCCTGTGAGGAGAAGGAGGGGGAGAGAGAGCTCTCAGAAAATGTCTTTGTAGATATATGCACCACTGTCGGGGGAGCAGAAGAGACAGCTACTGCAGATCTGTTTGATGTACAGTCATATGAACAACACAGCATTCATTGCTGATAAGGAATAAGCCTACACAACAGTGATCTAAGGAGAATGTCACTTTAAAAGGCAACAGAAAACTTGATGTGTGGCAGACTCATGCTTCTCCTCACATTATTGACTGCAGATCCAGAATAACAAGTAATAAAATGAACAAAGGTTTGGTACCAACATAATAGGAAAAGATGATCCCAAGTGGATTCTCTGATTTCCTTGCATGTTATCTTCTATGCCAAAATTAATGGAACAAGGCTTAGCTGAATTGCTGCTCTGCTTTGCAGAGTTGCTCATACCAAGTTCACATGAATAAAGAATTCATCTGCCTGTGAGGCCAGAGGACAAGAGCATCAATCTGCTTTTAAATCTACAACACAGTATTGCTCCTAGATAGGACTTTTGATTAGGCACACAGGAAAGGACACACACACACACCAAGTCCCTGGTGATAGCTAATGAAATTAAAGCTCTGATCATTTTCAGTCTCTGAACCTTCCACAAAAAAAGGTGAGTTATTGTGTAGATGCATAAAATGCCCGATTCTGCAGCCTTGCATATGCCTGTCCTGACCAGAGCTTTAAAACTTGTGTTAATCCATAATTTGCACTCAGACTGATTACACCTGATTGCAGCCAATATTTGTAATATTCTGTAGAGCGAGCAGTAAAGTTCAGGGAACACAAAAAAAAATCCACAGAGAGCCCTCGCAAAGTTATGAGAGACAATTCTGTTTCACGGCACACGGCACTATTGACATCTGCTGTTTCTCAGCTCCAAGGGCTCCAGCCCTCAAGCCCCGGCCCCCTGGGTGGGCTCAGGGCAGTGAGAAGCATCACTGAGGTCCATGCCGGAACCCAAAAACCTCATTGTCCTCTGAATTCCCACCAGGAACCAGCTGCAGTCCCACTTCATCCTGCTTCACCCGGACGTGTGTCTCCTTTCTGCACAAATTTCTGTGCAGATCTGCATGAAAATCTTCCCATTTTGCTCAAGTTAGAAGCCAACAGCACACAATTACACTGCCTTTAAAAATAAACTTAAGAACTGCTCAAAGGTGCTGTTTTGTAGGCGGTTTCAGGAGCATGAACAACAGGATTACTTGGGAATTAGGACTTGCAGACAATGCTGAAGGCTGCATATCCCCTACAACTTTATTTTTTAAATTCCTGTCATGAACCAAGCCTGTCAAGCTGTGAGCATTAATGCAATTAACCCCAAATAAAGATGAAGTGACTTTTCAGAAATCCGTTTTGCTACACTCTGGCCCTTAATTACCAACTTAAATATAAAGTGAAATGCAGACATTGGGCTCCCTCTCTTTGATGTTCTAACCTCTCAGTACATAAGATGCTTAAGTGGCAGCACCCAGGCACAGGATAAATCTGTAATCCAACCTGCCCTCATCGAGAGCTTTAGAAGCAAGATTCAGCTTCTGATAAAAGTGTTTGCAAACCAATTTGGTTCCTTGAAATTATCAAAAAGAATTAATCATAATGTGCCTCTAACTAACCTACTTAATCCTTCGTATTAGCACAAATTTGGGGACCTCTCAGAAATTAAGTCTGCACTTCCAGCAAAGATTTATTTACTGTCATTCACATTATCAAACTTTAATTTAGAAAGAATGAAAGGGCCACGCTACTCTCCTTTAAGGCTAACAACAGCATCCAGTGCAGCTCTTTATTTATCAGGTTCCACACTAGGAATTTCAGTTCCCAGCTTTTGCCCACTGAGCTGCACGTGTGTCAAGTGCTTGATGTAGTTGAAAGCCACTACTACACCCAAAATGATCCATGGCTCCAGAGGGAGGCTGATACCTGATGTTCTCCTCTCTGGATGAGGCACAGCCTCTAATAATCTTATTAACAGCAGCCTTTACATATTTCTAAATGAGGTGCTGATGTTTTCCCTCCTCTCACAGAGCCTGGGCTATACTATATTGCTCTACACTAATGATATAAACATAACACCATGACAAACACATTTTTAAAGATGAACAGCCACTGTGCCAGAAACACAAATTTCCTGCAGTCTGGATCCCGCAGTAAACTAATTAGCACTTCACATCAGAAATGAAGTGACACAGACTTTTAACTTTATAAAGGATTAAGCAGCTGCTGTCTGATTCCTCAAACAGCAAATTTCATACCTGCCATACCCAGAACTACAAAATCAGGTCAGGTTCAAAACAAGTAGCAGATGCTCCAGTTTCACGAGTCAGGGTTTTTATCATCTTGCACTACCACGCTATCACCATCAGAACAACATCACCCAGTTTTCAGAACACAAACCTACTTCCTCCAGAACCCCATGGCCAGGGCAGCAGGGCTGTAATTCGGCACAGCTCCACTGGCTTCAGTGAAACCTCACGTGTCCAAACACACAATCAGGTGGGGATGTCCAAGGAGGCTACGTGACAGCAGGCAGCAGGACTTCTAATGCAGGTCACTATTAACATATACCTGCATACTGATTCTATTTAAATTTTTATAAACAAGTATTTCTAAGCTGGGAGAACTTTACAGCCTCAAAGTCACCTGAGAGGATACCTAGCAGGGAGAAACACCAGCCCAGACCTGCGGGGAGAGAAGGATGAGGAAATGGGAGAACAGAGCTTGATCTCCTGCTGAAAGAGGATTTGTCTCTGTCACACACAACAGAGCCTGTGAATGCTTTCCAAACACACGTGTATGTCCTTTCTTAGCTGCATGGGTGATGGCCAGCAGAGCAGGGTGGGGACTGGCAGGAAGGCTGACATCTACCCAGCCACCAGCACCACTGTCTGCACCTCTCTGGGCACAGGGACACAGCACAGCAGGCCAGGATGTGACACTGCTTTCCCTGTTCCAGGATGGGGCAGGACCCTGGAAAACCACCCTCTTGTTCTCTGCTTCGTGGGAAGGGCTTCCTTCTCAAGGAAAGCTCCTTCAGGAGGGGGGAGGCATCACCAGTGACATGGGAAATCATCCCGCACTTGGTGCAACTCCCAAGTCACATCTGGAGGAAACCAGAGATCAGACAGCACAGGGTGGAAACGTGGAGCATCCTCAGAGCTGCGGAGATTGGCACCACCACCACCCTCCCAGAGAGGGCTTCGCCCAGAGACAGAGCTGCCAGAGGAAGTGACTCACCCCCACCAGCCCCTGTGAGAGGAGGACACCCCGACCCCAGCTCAGGGCTATCCTTCTGGGAAGCATCCACGGGAAGTGATGGCACAGCGGGGAGAGACTGTGGCTGCCTTGGGAAGCTGGGGCAGGAAAAGCAATTTCTCTCCAAGCTGCTGATTGCATCTTCCTGAAGGTGCTGATTTCACCTCACGGCTTCCTAACTAGGTCCCAGCCCAGTGGCAGGTCACTCTCACTCCCATGCAGGCTGTGCTGTGCCTCCTACCCCAATAGCAGCCCTCAGAGATGGTCCCCAAGCCAGAGAGGGGACAAGGAGCCTCCAAAAAGGGACCGAGACCCTGCAGAGCAAAGGGACAGGCAGCTGTCACACCCCATGAAAATCAATTATAGAAAGAGACAAACACCCTCCACACCTCCAATATCAGTGGTCTTGCACCTCCACCTCCTCCAAACTGGCAGGGGGAGTAATATAGTGCACAAAACACTTCCAGTATCCCAGTTTTGGAGGCAAAACTGTAACATCATCTGTGCACTGACACACCACGCTGACAAAATTTCTACCTTCTGTGCCTAGTTATTCAGGTGAGTCAGTACAGTCCCTTCACCTCCCACCCAGACCTGCTGCAGCAGCTCCCCAGCAGCTGGAGCGATTCCAAATCCCTCTCTATGGCTGGACACTCCTTCCCATCACCTTAGTGGAGCCACGAAATGCTTCAGGGTCTTATCAGAGAAGTGGCAGGTTCAAAGTCTGGAGGGCCAAAGGGTTCCAGGCAGGTGACACATCCAGCCTCACTGGTTTGTCCCACACTCCCCAGGCAGCAGGAGGGTTTCCTCCCCAGCTCTGGCCACTCAGGTGGACACAGACAAGTGCCACACCTGCACAGCTTCCCTCAGGCACCACGATGGATGCTGCCATTGCCCTGCTAATGTCCCAGACAAAAATGGGGCAGCGTCTCCTTCATTTTGAGTCGTCAAGGAGTATTAGAGGGAGCCTGAAGAAGCCAGGTAATTGCTTCTGGATGAAGTATTTCACAGTAGATAGAAGTACGTGAGGAGCGTGAAAAACCACGGCTGCCCCAGCTCTATGATTATTTTATAGCCTCATTAATCTGTGGCAAATGGGGCAGAATTACTGCATAACCTAAATACTGGGCAGAAATCTACAGCTCTGTAAGAGGAAGCATAAATGAAATAGTAAAGTTTCAGCATTTTGCATGATATATATGGACACAAAGACAAAAATAAGAACCCAAACCTACCAGTTTCCTGACAAGAATCTTTAAAAGAGTGAGAATAAGTGATATCTAACCCTTATAATTATATCCTCAGTGCATACATTCTCTTAGGGTGAATAACTCAGGATGCTGTAGCCTCCAGAAAAATCATGACTCAAAGCAATGCTCTGCCCTTGATTAGACTTCGTGGGTCATGCCTAGCCCAGGAAGGGTGCACCTAGGGAGGGACTTGCCCTTCCCTATGTACCTGCTCAGATGACAGAGTCCAGATCACTGCATTCCATCAAACATGAACCAAGACAACATCTTGGATGCCTTTGTGCTTCACCTCCCAATCCCCAGTTCCAGGCCACAAACCAGCAGAGCAGGACTCACTTGTGTGTCCATTCAGCATTTGGCACAGCAGAGCACCAATACTGGCACAAGCATTCCATCAAAATCCTTATTTGAAGTAACCCTTCCCCATGGCTGCTGGCTGGCAGAGGCTGGCAGGGACGAGGGCAGCAGCACAGCAGAGCAGCTGATGCTCTCCCAGGGCCACCAGCACTCACTTCATGCCCCCCAGGGCCCAGCCCTACCACTCCAGCATGCCCCAGAGAATGGTCCTGTGGGCATTTTTATCTGGGACTTGATCCTGCACAACCTGAAGACAGCAGATCTTGTTACACCTGCTACAGGTGGGGGCAGTTCAGATCCTTTTGAGGCAGAGCTGCGCATTTTGCCAGCCAGAGGAGAATCACTAACCAGTGGAAAGAGAGAGCACTTGTTAATAGAAGAGACAAAAAGAAATTGGTGCTGTAAGCCTATATAATAAATTGCCAGCGCTTTTGGTGCCATGGTCTGACGTTTTCTGTGAATACAGGTCTGCTGCAATTGCACTTCCAGAGCTAGGAAACACAAAAACAACATTTCACAATGTCTCATCTGTTGCTACAACAATTAGTGCCTCATTTTATTAACAAAGTACCTGTACAGTGCTCATTTGCCAGCTCTGGACAAATAAACAGGCAATAACCACCTAAAATATGAAAGGAGGCAGGTCGGGATGTCTTGTTGTCAGACCAGATGAGCTCTGGTGTAAAGCATCTCTTGAAGGTGAGCCTGGGTTCAGGGTGTTTGGCTGTGGAGAAGGAAACAAGCTGAGCAGTTCATGGCATTTTCCCAGAGGGGTCACTTGGTGGCTGTGGGGGTGCAAGGAGCAGCTGCTCCAAAGGAGAAGGAGAAAGAGCAGCCATTGAAAGGATGTTTTCATCCTCAGAAGGCATCCAAAACAAACAAGCAGCGTGCCATGGGCTTGATCCAAAGCCCTTTGAAAGCAGTGGAAAGCCTCCAGCTGCCCTCAATAGGCTCAGGGGGAGGCCAGGCATGCCTTGGGAGCCCCACGCGCTGCCCCACCAACAAACACAGCCACCCCAGCGGGGGCTCGTCACTCCTGCAGCTCCCCTGCCCCTGCTCTTCTGTTCTTCTTAGCCCCAGCAGGCATTGGGCAGTTATTAGCCATTCAAGCCCCTCCAGTTACATTAAATATTCTCCTGTAACAGTAAATTTTTTTTCTACGCAGCCCCAGGAACTCACACAGGTCATGAGTCCATTGCTGGTGTAGCTGCGGCCCACAAGATCTGCACCAAAAACCTGAACCCTAACTCTGCTTCTGTGCTGCACAAGGTTCCTTC
This sequence comes from Donacobius atricapilla, assembly GCA_013397315.1. Classification (NCBI taxonomy): domain Eukaryota; kingdom Metazoa; phylum Chordata; class Aves; order Passeriformes; family Mimidae; genus Donacobius; species Donacobius atricapilla. The sequence goes on along the minus strand of WBMY01003037.1, from coordinate 434,810 downwards.
TGGAGCCACCACACAGGTCAGCCCTGCCTTAGCTGCCACCCTCAGGTTTGCCCTGGAGCTTTCAGGAGTTGGACAAGAAATCTGCACCGATACCACTGAAATCCCGAGTTCTTCTCACCAGCACCCGTCAAGTTTAGACAACGCATTTTGCGCGTTCAAGCTGAGCAAAGCTCCTTCAAAAGCCACGAGTCCTGATCCAGATTTCCCTCCCTTTTCATGAAGAAATCTCCAGGAGGAAGGCCTGACGCCCGCAGCGCTATCAGATGCCGCAGGGTGGGGGCACGGGCAGGGTGGGAGCAGTGACGTTGGGAAATGGCAGAAACACAAACAATGAGAGAGGAAAAGGGAGGGAAAGGTGGAGGGGACGGCTGGGATGGCTGAATCAGCCCGCTGAGGTCAGCAGGATCTCACCCCCGCGGGAAACAGGGTGAGGTGCTGGGCATGGAGCCGGTCCCGGCCAGGTGAGGCTCACCCACACCTCGCCCGTCCTCACTGCCCCTCCAGACACAGGGGCACAGCAGCTCCCCCCTGCCAGCACATCTGTCCCACAGCTGGCGGCCGTGGCCAGATCCACAGGGAAAACTGTGCCAGCCCTCATCCCAGTGCTTGTGGAGGGTGAGGACGAGGGTGCAGAGGAAGGGTGTCACCTCAGCCCACAACCCAGAGTCACTCGTTTTGTAGCTAACTGAGGAGAACAAAAGGGGAGAGGCGATGGTAAAGCCCGTTCTCCCATTTTGCCAGAGGACTGTTGATAAAATAGGCTGTTAAAACTCATCTTAATACACTTTGGATCCAGTGTTTTGTTCTGGTTTTTAACTCCTTTTAACTTTTCCCTGATCACCTTGGCAAAAAGGGAAGCAGAGCAGACTTGCTGAGAGTGGGGCTTTAGCCCAGCCAGGCTCCCCACAGTTTCCTAATCTCTCTTCTGGCCATCCTGCAGCAGCATGAACTCCCCAATGGGGGTCAATCTGAGACCATTTGTACACTTTGAAAGTTATTCCTGCTATAGCGGGCACAAATGAGAATTTTGCATTTGTTAACAATTATCCCAGGCAGTAACTTCAGTCTCCCCCTCGCTTCCAATGGAAACAATGCAGGAATGAGTAGTACCTGTTGGCAGAGAAATTTTTAAATAGATGGATAAGAGGGGCTAAAATGGCTTCCTAAAAGAAGAAATCCCATCTCTTCCCTATCCCAGCCCCCTTGGGATGTAAAGCACCTGAAAACTGCCCTTGCCATTATCGGAGCTGTGACTCAATCAGCATTTCATGGTCCTAATTAAGGGGTATTTGTTTTCATGGGCGATTCCTCACTTGCCAAGACTGCAGAATTGTAATGCATTTTCCCCTTCCTCCTTGGAGAGGACATGAGACCTCAGCCAGGGAAAGGAAGCCATTTGGAGCAGGAAGAGGATGCTTGGAAGTAGACCTGGGGTGCTTATATTAGCCTCTTTCAGAGGTCACAGGATCAAACTGACTTTTTTTTTGTTTTTTTAAAGTCTGCTGTTCTCATTCACATTAATGAGCAAACCTGTAGCAGAAAAGGCCCTTTGCCTGCCTGCCTGAGCAGGTCACTCTGTCCTGCCCAGCTGGTCCTGGAGGATGCCTCCCAGAACGCTGCTCCCATCCTGTGCACGCGGCTGGAAGGGGACAGGGGACATCCAGCCCAGAGAAACCACAGCACCTGGTCCTGCTCTCCCTACAGTTCCACGTCAGGAGGAAGGAGAACTTCCAGCTCCTTCTGACTGGACCCTGCTACACCCAGTTTCATCCCCTGCTGCCCCATACACCTGTTCCTCGAGGCAGGCAGTAGCTTCTGGGTGGCAACAACTCCAGGACTAGGGGTTTGGAGGGTAAAGAAGGCACAGCTGAAGGCTGAAAGAGGCTCAAATGTCCCATAGGCTGCCTGCAGAGACAGTAACACGGCTCCTTAGGGACACAGACAGAGGGGACTGGGTCCTCCCATCACAGCCCTGTCCTTCCCACCCTCCCCAGGCATTCAGTGGCCCTGGCAGGGACATGGGGATATCTGTCCCTTCTGCACAGGCAGCAAGCTCCTTCAGCACACCACTAACTCATGGCTAGAATTCACACGGGAAGGGAAGATAAATTCTGAGGTTTAAAAACAAATCTAGCTGGTGCTACATTTTCAAATCCTCAGGGAATTAAAAAATATATAAAAATAATTACATTGAACATCCTTTTCCCCTTCCCTTGCTGCTTAATGTTAAATCAACTAATGCCTCCCCCACCAAGAACACAGCAGCCACGGGAATACAATTCCTCCTCCTGTATTGCTAAGTGAGGCACTGGCCTTATAGCAGGTAAAATTGTGGCACAGCACCATCTGTTTCTCAATATGCTTGCTGCCAGCTTCCATTGCAAGGATTTACTCCCACAGCCCTTCCAAGGCAGAGCTGAGCTGCTGGGCAGAGCATCTGTCACAAGAGAAAGGGATCTGTCACCTGCCCACTGCCTATCAGGGACACAACCTACTGAAAGGTGGGGACAGAACATTTATTTTCTGTCATACAGCACAGGCTCACAGTGCCAGCTCCAGTGAATAGCCCTTGATGATGCTATACATCCTTAAAATATTGCAGGGAAGGCACATTTTCCAGCTGTTTATGCCTTGTGCCAGAGCACATTTAGATCAGCAATTTCTCTTCTAAATATTCCAAGTGTTGCTGCAAATTTTCCACTGTGATAAAGTAGAAGGAGAAAGGCAGCCAACAGTTGCACATCTTTAGATTGAAATTTAAGGGACTTGTACACAAGCGATTGTGAAAGCCTCAGACGTCACTCGGGCACCTTCCAACCTCTTGTGTGCAATGGTTTCAGGCAGATCTCAGTGACCAAAGCACCTCAGTACAGAGCAGCCCCCGAGGGTGACTGTTCCCAGGGGGAGCTCAGGGGGTGCCAAGCCCCAGGGCTGGGGGTGCAGAGTCCCCCCAGGGCTGCCCCATCTGCAGCTCCCTTGAGTCACGGCTGGACAGACCTGGCAGGCAACAGAGCAGAACCCACACTCCAGCTCGATCCCGATTCCTGCTGTTCTGCCTGCAGAGCAGCTGGTGGGGCTCTGTGCTCAGCAAGGGGAGCAGAGCCCTTGACAGCTGGGGCAGCTCTGCCTGCTGCTGCAGCAACAGGACTTCTGGGGCTGTGAGGTTCCGGTACAGGTTGCAGCACCCAGCCCTAAACAGGGCAGGATTCCCACATGGTTAATCCTCCATCCTCTCAACACCCATGGCCAACATCATCTCAAAATGGACAGCTGACCCACCAGCCAGCCCAGCACTGGGAACCACACCAGGAGCAGGTCTGCCATGAGCAACACCCATTCAAAATAAACTTGGGAAGAACCCTCTGAACACCGTTCCTGCTCTGTCACTCCTGACCCAAGCTCCAGGATCACCTCCACCAACCACAGGGACATCCCCCCAAGTCTCCCAGGTTCGACTAATGCACCAGCTCGAAGAAGTTCCTCTCACCTGAGCCTCAGGAGACAGGCACCTCCTGGAAGGGAAAGCTGCTTGCACACCTCACCCTCTGCCACACGCCATAAAACTCTCCTTGATGTGTGTCCGGACACTCTGCTCAATGCCCGGACCTTGGCTCTTCTGCGCAGCCTGCTCCGGGCAGCTGTCGCTGGCCAGAGGCTGCTGGCCACACACCGGGCACCGGGGCTGGTGGCTGCAGGCAGGGGAATTCCTGCAGCACCGGGAGAAGGGCTGAGCACCTCCCAGGGCAGCCGGGACAAGAGAGCGCCTGTCGGCAGACGAAAGCAAGGAGCAAACTGGTTCAGCCTGTTGCTGCCTCTGCTGAGGGCCAGCTCGGCACAGGAGGTGTGTAAGTCATGTGTTTGCTCCTGCCCCAGCTTGGAAGGAAAAAAAAACAAAACAACAAACCAAAAAAACACAAGTGGTTTCGTAGGATTTAAAACTTTCACCTAACTGCTTTCAAAGAGGTTATTTGATGACTGAAATGAGGACAAAACAAGACCTAGAACTTTGATGCCAAAGCTGTAGCAAAACAAACCCTTCCTCCTCCCATTTTTTTTTTTTTAACGTAGAAGCACCTTCTCTTCTACAGCCCTAATTTTATTGATCAGTCAGGAATGAGGAGTCTTGTTTCCACTTCCCTTCCCTCCAGCCCCATCTATGTCACAGGCTATAAGAAATCAAGACAAAAGCATCACTTTACAAACAAGCTGCCCTCATCTCTCATGGAAGGAAAGGAGAGAATCCATCAATGCTTCAAAAAGATCCAGCTGATCTGGAAGTACAACCGGTTATACTCTTCTTATAAATATCTCAACTCGCATGGTTGCAGGTTTCACAGCTGCTTTGTAACCTAAGGGATGCCCCACAACACACAGCAACCAGCTCTGAGCCAGCACAGAGCCAAGGGAAAGGCTGATTCCAGCTGAGCCGGCCTGGCACAGGAGCCCACCTGTGGCTGTGGGACTCCCCCTCAGTGCCACCAGAAACACAATCGCACTTCAGTTCTCCAAGAAAGCCCCAGTTAGCTCAGATCTTGGGATGCTTTTCCCCATTTCTCCCCATAAAACTACTTCCTAGGGAGAAATCATTGGACACCTCATTCTTCATCACTGGAGCGCTGATAGTGCCTGAGCTTTGCTGCATTTCAGCCCCCTAGCAGAGACCTGCTGCTGTTTGGGGAGAGATTCACCTGCTGCCCTGTGCATCCCAGAGGTGTGTGTAAAATCAGCACTCCCAAAGGAGCCGCTGCCTTGCCTACAGCATCCAGAATGTTCCACTTGGAGATTTTGACATTCAGGATTTAAAACATCTTAAAGAATTTGTGCGTTTCTGGCCTGTTGTTGGACTGCCCTGCTGCGAGAAGCCTAATCAATTCATACTCACATTTCCCCAGCCTTTGCTCATCCTCAGTTTTATACACCATGTATGGATTTCATCCTTTTCATTATTTCACTATTTTTGCAGTATCCTTACGGGACACTACAAAGCAGAATATCTATTTTCCCTTGTAAAAATCTCATGCATCCTAAATGGAAACGTTTTTTCCAGATTTTTACCCACAGTCACACAGAATAATCTCCATGTCCCAGCCTGGAATAGCAGATATGGGTTAAGACCCTGGTGCAGACAGCTCCATGGTGATGTTCCTGTGTCCCCCAGCCCAGCAGCCACTCCTGCTGCATTGCCTTGCTTCAGCCCAGATGCAAACCCCTCCTTGCTTAGCATCCTTCAGGTCGATCTCTGCATAATCCTTCCCTCCATTAGGCTAATGAATGAAGTGTTTCCAAGGAGCAGAAACGTACTTGTTGCCAAATTACAGGAGTCAGGCTGAAGCAGATCCTTTAAACAAACCCATCCTGACTAAGCTCTCCTAACCCTGTTTACCCAATCTCCCTCCTCCAGCCCTTGGGCATCCCCAAAAAGCAGCAGCACTTTGGTGCTGCAGGACCGGTCTTTCCATGGCCCAGGGCACTGGCGGCTGTTTCAAGCCTGCCCTTATGCAAGGAATCTGTCCAATTCCCCTCCTGGGTGAATTCTGCTGTGCCTCGCCTCCTGCAACCAAACACCTGTGCTTAGAGAGGGCAGCTCCAGCATTAAAAACACCCAAATCTGCCCAAGTCTCCTGCTCTCCCTGGCTTTTCTCCTTGGCAGCTGCAGCACGCACTGCTTACAGTTTTGGGGGCCCTCACACATAAAACTCAAGCCTAGGGGAGCTGCCCACATTGCTTGGGCAGCCCTGGCCCCCAAGGACTCCAGGGTTGCCAACCTCCTCTCAAAACTGTCTTTTTAATCCCATAATCACAATGATGATGATGATGATGATGGTGGTGGCAGCGGGCAGGACTTGCACCGGTTTCAACCCCGTGCGCAGCACAATTACTACAATGTACCAACAGGCAGAGAAACACGGGATAAAAAAGCCCATCCCGAAGTATTTCGGCATTACAGACACGAAGCTAACCCTTTCCCAGTGGTGCGGCTGGCACAGAGGGATGCCAGCACACCGTGGTGCCCAGAGCCTGTCCCACGACTGAGGGGAACAGGCAGAGCAGCACAGGGCACACACACTGCCCCAGCCCACTGCTGCACTCCTGCAGCCCTCAAAAGCCTCCCCACGATCTTGTTAAATTTTATTACACGGATCCCACGTCCCCACGGACACCTTCCCACCTCCCACGGTGGGGATGTTCCTCAGGAAAGGCGAGTTTACCCCCTGTCATTGAAGAGGAAGGCGGAGCACCACCAGGCTGAGGTGAAAAGGATAATTACACTGATCAAAACCTTGGTGATGGAGGGCGGGGATGGCGGAGCTCTGCTCCCGCAGGGATTTATTTCTGTCTTTATCCCGGGCAGAGGCTCACTAGAGGGCAGCCAGCACACGGCTGCCATACCCCAAACTCTGCGGCACACAGCCCTGGAGGGCTCCGAAACACAGAAACAGCACTGTGAGAATCCAGAAGGGACAGTGTTGGAACCCTGGAAACTTAGATTTTAAGATTTTAGTACATAGTAATATATATGGGGCGAGGTGGAGGATTTAAGGCGTTGGCAAAGTCCTTCTTCTTCATCTTCTTCTTGGCTTTGGGTGGTTTTTCCTAACTGGGTGAAAAAAAGTCCACATTGTGGACTTTGGGTGTTCAGTTATTGGGATAAAAGTATAAATAATATAGTTGTCATCTCATTATTGGGTAATTAGCGCTTAAAAGACCATGGAAAGAGTTACAGAGGAGCCATTTTCTACCTTGTCAGCTAGAGCTCACAACTCCTGAGACTGTACTATAGGTAAGAATTAATAAACATCTGAGTCTGAATACAAAAACTGCGCGCATTAATCCCAGTTCCAACACGAAGCAAAGAAGATAAGAAACCCACGGGACAATGTGATGAGGGAGAAATAAAACACTTTATTAACCCTGTTCTGTGCAAGTGGTGTGGCACAGACAGGGACTGTCAGAGGGACATTCCTTCCTCCCAGTGCCCTGACTGCTCAAATCCCCTCACCGACTCCAATACTGAACTCTGATTTTGATGGTTTTCCCCACGAAAGTGCCAATATTTACTGAGCAATGCAGGTTTTTCAGCAGAACCTCCAAACTTGTCTCCAGAACCCCAGGAGAAAGAGAGTTATTTGGCTACCTACAGAGGGGAAAACCAGCAAATTCATTAAAAAATCCCAGCAATTCACACACACACATATTAAAAAAAAAAAATCCAGGCCCTCATTTTGTTTTCCTTCTTATACCAGACAAATATAAATTAATGAATCAACAGCACCACAGGAAAAGTTCCCCTTTCCCATGGGAATACCCAGGACCTCACCAGCTAAATTCCTTCATGCCAGAAGCAGTGAGATCAAACCCCAGTGCTGGGAGACCTGCTCTGCCATTTTAGGTATTTACAGTAAATGCTGCCCATGGTGTAATTGCCTTTGTATGGCAACAATACCTTATCCTATTAGGAAACACCATGGGAACAGGGATTTAAGGTAGACAGTGGAAGTTCTCACAGGATTTAATAACCTCCACTGGGACTGATTTGCTTAGATCAATAGTCAAACAGATCAAATATTCCCAGTGGACCCTTTTCTGATGGCATGCTATTTATGTGAGGGACCATTAATCTGATCCAAAACTTCCTGGAGCCTTTCCAGGCTGGGTCAGTCCCTCCAGTGCCAACAGATGGTTCTGGAGGGGCTTGAACCCAGCACAGCCCCCTGGATGACCCCGTCTCAGCAGGGACTGCCCTTCTGTCACTTCTGCTCCACATTTTAACCAACCAAATTCAGTTTCATTATAGACTAAAGTCTTCACAATCTCTGTTAGAAGAAAATTGCTCTCAGACTAGAAAGGAACATAATTTAAAATACACTGCCAAAAAGAACATTGGTTTTTAAGAAGAGGACAATTTTTCTCCTTGTAAGCTGCTCTCAGCTCTTCAAAGCCATCATGGTCCCAATTCCAAACCCAGACCACAAATGTCAGATCTCAAATGTCTCCTTGCTTTAAGGAGTGAAACACACCATATCCAAGAACTCCCCTGTGAGAAATCAGTCTTGTCCATAGCCACCATGTAATTAATGTTTTCCTGCTCTGTGTATTCTAAGAGCACACTGGCAAGCTGGAATTTGTTTCATACACATTTTTTCCAGTCTGACCCTTAATCCACCTGAACTCATAGCAAGATGACAGGACAGAGGTCACCCTTCACTCTGTTGCTAGAAAGTGAGCCACTGTGGGAAAGAATCTGAAGAGCAGCACATGAAGTCACTGCCTGAGACACCTGCAGTAGCTTAGGAACTTGGACAGAATGAAGATTTAGCCCTTTTCCAGGATTCCTGAATATTATTACTCCTTTCCTTGAACAGGGATTTTCATTTATGGACACTTATGAATACACCAGAAATAAGAAAGCAGGATGGCTTGTATTAAAGAGCATCCTAGGACTTTATAAGCAATACTTACATGCCAAAAACTCATATTGGATTTTTTTAGTTTATTCTCCAACTCCAGTAATTTAGCAGCACATATTGATTTTGAAAGACTGGGCAGAGCTAAATGAGCAGGATGCAGGGGCAGCCAGGAGTAACTGCTGAGCCAGAAAAAGGACTAAAAAGAATAGGGAAAAAAATAATATCACTTAATCAAAAAAGATTAAAGAGAGAGTCCACATTTCCCCCCATTTGAATGGCAAAATTCCCATCAGATTAAAGAGACCACTTAAAACCAGAATGTCTTCCATCAGAAGTCTGGGTACAAAAAGAAAACCAGCTCTTATTGTCCAAGGGCTCAAATATTCTTTAAGTTCATTCTAAAAAGAGTAATGTATAGAAAAAAATATGACGTACCTTTTATTTTTCCTCGACTAAAATAATTTTCTGGCAGTGCTTTCCTGCCCAGTGCAGAACCACAGGCACTGCTGGGACTGACACAGGGCAAAGTCCCTCCCAGCAGTGCCAGTTCCACCTGGGATACAGGGGACCAGCCCCTTCACCCTGCCCTCAGGGCACTCACACCAGCAGAGGCTGCAGCTGAGGCTCAGGGCATCCTTGGAGGTGAATATTAAGTTCTGGGTGGGCTCCTGGGAAAGCTCCCACCTTCCCAGAAGTGAGCAGCAGCAGCCCTGGGGACAGGAGGACAACACAACCTCCCCTCTCCTATCACACAGCACAAGCTGCACATCCTCTCCTTGAACAGAAGTGTATTTTACTATCTAAAACCAGGAGAAAAAGGAACAGTGTATGGGGACAGGATTAGTGTTCAAAATTAATTAAGAGATAATGCCCCAACAAATGAGTTTCATCGCAGTTTATTCCCTCCATCCCAGAGGGAGAACATCCTTCTTATCAGAGCAGCAGAGAAAGTGAGGACAAGCCTAATAAAAAGACAAGCTGTACTTCTGAGAGTTGTTATTTTTAACTAATTCTCCCCGTTTTGTTCCACGTTACTTTAATTAAATAGCTGAGATTGTGGTAAGAGCCCAATCTTGCACCAGCACTAATCTGCAGTGCCCCACAAGGCAACGAGGGGCTTGGCTCGAGCTGCTGAGCACAATTTCTCAAGAGACAGTTTTGATGCACAGCACAGTTGGGAGCCTGTGCCATATCACCCCAGGAGAGGAAAAATCTGTGTTCCTGCAGAGCTGTGACTCTGCTCTGCCTGTCAGGGGGTGTTGCATTCCCCAGGTGATGCCTCCTAACCAGGCACCTTGGCAGCAATGGGGAGGTTGGCAACTCTTCATTTCTTCTGGTCCGTGACACCTCCAGAGGTAGAGGATTGGTGATTTCTTTTGGGGTTTTGGTAGGGGCATTTTTTAAAGAAACTTTCAGATACTTTTCCACCCAGAAGCGCTCTTCTAACCAAAGCACTGCTCTGCTCTGTTGTAGTTAAATAAAAGCTCAGGCTACACTCAAGATTAGATCTAGCAAAGCCTCAGCAAGGACAAGCTGTTCCTAAAAGCCCATCAGACCAAGCCAGGGCCTACCGCAGGCCCAGGGATTGTGAGAGGATGGCAGCCGGGTCCCTCCCCAGCACACATCCCTGTGTACCCTGTGATGGGCCAGTCTGCAGAGTGCCACACCCAAACCTGCAGCTCCTGAGGCAAAAGGAAGGAAAATGTTTTGAGAGAGGCGTGCAGAGGTTCAGTTGGCAGGGCGCTCCAAGCCCAGCTCCCACAGCTCAGGCACTGCAGGATTAGAGGCACTCTCCCCTCCGAATAGGAATCCAAGGGTTTCACTTCATCTCTGCACCAGCCAAATGAATCCCTGATGCAGTCCCATGGGGTTCCTAGTGCTGGTAATTTTCCAAGGAGCAGGGCTGGTGAGTCTCCAGCCCTGGCAGCCTGCAGGACCCTTTGCACCACTGAGGATCCCCCTGGCCAGAGCTTTGGAGCAACAGTCAGGGGACCTTGCTGGACAAATGACTCAGGGCCTTAGCTAAGGGGTCTCAGGCTCGAGATTTCTGTGATGATAAATGATGTTCTTGGGCAATAATCACTAATCCCGTAAGAGGAGACCTCGATGACAACAGCAGTGAGTCATCCCCCTTGCATATGAGCCCCCAGTGCCTTTCACTCCCCCTTCCAGGACTTGATTCAAAACAGTCCCATCTGTTTTCAAAGCTCCTTATCTGTTTGCTTTAGCCTGCAGCTCACAAGTTTGCTGGTTTTCCCTTTCCTTAGGGAAAGGCCACGTCCCAGCATGGGCAGTGGGTTCAGGCAGCACTGAGGAATGGTGGATGTGGCTTCTGTAATCACGGGTCTGAGTGATCTCTGCGCCCTGAATCACACTGCCCAGCCACTCTTTGCAAGTGTTGTCCTACACAGCTGCAGCTGAATTCAGCCTGGAAAAACATCTATTCCCTTCACCACCTAGAGAAGTTCATTTTCCTTTGGTATGAACCATTCCACATAATACAAGCTAGAAGAAGATGACAAGCAAAAAGAAGTTGGACATGTTTTACATGCCTATTAAGTTCAAAATATTAGTTCCAAGATAAAAAAAAAATGTCAGCTGTTGGTTCTGCTCATCTTCTGGGACAGGTACAGTAAAAGAAAAGGATCTTGGAGGAATGCATTCAGAGCTTAAGCTGAAAGGGAAGGTGGCAGAGGAAGCAGCCCCCTCCATCAGCAAATTACTCAACCATTTCACAAATGCAAATGTGGACAATCCTGTTAAACAGGCTCAAAACAATTGAGTCTCATAGTGAAGTTCACTTAAACTACAGGAATTTGCCCTCAAAACCTTCCTTGAGTACCTGTGTCTGCACTTGGAGATCATAGGAGGCATCTAATAGATAAAATTATCGACCTTTCGAAAGCTCACTTTAAGCTGCCTACAGGGAATCACATAATTATGGGATGAAAGATAAAGCTTTGTCTGGGATAAGACAGCACAAAGCAGTGAGAAATGCATTATACAGTTCTCATCATTTGGGCTTCTTTCCATCTGCCTTCTGAGGTTCCTATTTCCAGGATCTCCTCAGCTGCCCCGAGATTCACAAACTGACCAAAGGGGGAGCAGCACACGCAATATCAACACTCCAAGAGTCTGGACTGTAAGATTTAAGAAAAGAAATCAAAGCAAAGGGCCACACCCCTTTAAGAGCCGTAAACATCATGGAAATCATCATTCCCCATCATCTGTGATCTGTCATTCTGTGATTACCAGGAAGGGCTGGAGTTGCAGCAGCATCTAAAAACACCATGGGCAGACAGTAAGGGAGTATAAAAACCTCATTCTTAGGGCACAGGACAACCACTAAATGCCAGGGGTTATGGTAAATAAAAGCTTCCTCCAAGGACTGGCTCGCCCATAGTTGTTCTGAATCAAGATACAACCGTCAGCTGGCTCCTGTCCCTTAAAATTACTTCCATCTGCCTTCACCCAGCCAAGCTTCTGGCATAAACAAAACCCTTACAACCAAATATCCTCTCTCTCCACACCCCACCGTGCATTCCATTCTGGGAAGAGCAGATTCCATGCTGACCCACAGCTCTGCAGACAAGCTTGAACACTCCTGGCCTATTTTCTTTCGGAAGAAAGTGGGGGCAGCTGTCTCCCAACAGAATCTTTCTTCCCATCGCAGGGGAACAAATGGAGCTGGCTGCTCCCTGGGTCCTACCACCTTCACTAGGAGACGAAAGGACATAACCTATACCAAAATTTGCAGCAAAGCTGCCCAGCACCTAGCAAAGTCCCAGGCTTTTTCCATGTTGGACCTGCTTCCATCGCATCTTCCTGTCATCCCCTGGGAGAGGGGAGCTTTGCCCACAAGACCTCCCAATGCATTCCCGGGACTTGCTGTGTGTTTTGAAGCACTCAAAAGTCAGATTCAGAAGAACAGAATCCATTCTGCTCCAGGGTGGCAGTGTTGGAGAGCTGGACTTGACACGTATTGGGCTGAACACGGTGATATTCAGCTTCAGGGCAAAAGACCATATTAAACTTGAGAGATTTTGCCATCTTCTGATGGACCCCACTCCTTTATAACAAAGGAAGTGAAGCACAGACCTGACTGCACACAAAAAGCCAGTTCCAGAGCCTGGAGCACAGCCACATCCTAGCCTCATCCAGAGCTGCATCCCCTCTACCAAACAGTCCACAGCATGTCCTTAAGCATATTAAAAAAAATAAACCCTGCAGTAATCCTTCTTTTGCCTCTTTTTTTTAATTTTTTTTTTTCTTTTTTGTTTTGTTTTGTTACTGTATGCTCCAGTTGCTGTTGGAAAGCAATTTCTGGTTCAGGCTCTAGGTCCATTTAACAATTCAAGTAATAATTGTATTTTATTTCTCAGACTATTAGCATGTAATGGAGCAGCAGCAGCCTTGGCTCCTGCTGTCTGGGAAGAGGGAATTTGTGCCAAGGGCTGAGTGCATTGCCTTGGGTCAGCTGGTCCCTCCAAATCCCAGAGTGCATTATCTTGGGAGTGGGAATTCACCCCACTCTGCTCTCAGCAGGAACTGGAGCTTCCAGTTGCTTTTCAAAAGACAAAGCACTATCAGTATATTTCCTAGTACTTCTCCCCTTCTGAACTCCTCCCAAATAACAGAAAGCTGCTTAAATGAGATGTGCACACTCACAGAACAAGTTAATTAATGGTCTCAGCCTAAATTGGTGAAACTTGCATGCCTTGAGCAATAATGTAGCACTTCAACACTCACTGCCAGACTTTCACCTTCCAAGCAGTCTTTAATCCCCCATATTAACATTCAGCTCCCTGCTGAGGGGCCTCTTCCAAAACTCATCTCTTTGGGAACTTGCTCTCAAGACAGAAGCATCCCAGGTTCTCACTGAGCTCAGGAGCTGCAGAGCCCCGAGGGAACTGGCATTGCACTCTGACAGCAAAGGGATGAACATCTGCAACATCTGCCCAGCCCCACAGCAACTGACAGGAGAGCCTGCAAGAGATGAGCTCTTCAACCCCAATCAGAACAGCGAAGAACCTCATTTTTGAGGTACCAAAGCTCCTGCAGAAGCAGGTTTAAAATTAAAATTCCTTCCTACTGAAGTAAACCTGTTCTGATTCTGCTCCATCCTGCCAGCATCTTCTCTTGCCAGATGTGTTTTCTTGTATGAAAGAAGAGAGCAAAGAGAGGAGGGCTGGGGAAGCAGAAAACATTTCTAGGAGATGCACAGTTGTGTTTATCCAGCACACTCAGGTTCTGCGTTGCAGCCATCGCTGTACCCAGGTATCTGCTGCACACACCGGGGTGGACTGGTGGCTGCTCTGAAGACCCAGCCAGGGTCAGTCACAGCCAGGGAGAGCATCACTCCTGCCTGGGACAGGCTCCGGAGCAGAGGTGACAAGGGCAGGGAGGTCTGAGCTGGGCACCAGACTCAAGGAGCCTCCGCTGCAGGCTTTGCAGAGGTCTTCCTCCTGCAGAGGCTGAGCCCAGGCTGGGCTCTTGGGCAGCAGGCAGAGAGAAAACCCAAGGAACTGGTGGAGTCCTGGTCGTTGGAAATGTTCAGAAAACATGTAGGTGTGCTTAGGGATGTGGTTTAGTGGTGGAGCTGGCAGTGCTGGGTTAATGGTGGGACTCTGGTCCCAGAGGGCTTTTCCAGCCTCCGTGATTCTGAGATCAGACACAGGGAGCAGGGGGAGTGCTGGAGCACAGCCAGGTCCTGCTCAGCCCAGGAGGGGGTGAGCACCTTCCCCTCTTGCACAAGACTTGTCTGATCCCTGAAGATGGACAAACAGATGGGGAAGAGGAAAACCAGGGCGCCCCCAGTCACGCACCCCCAGTCCATCTCCAGGAAGAGCAGAGCAGGCACCACCCCTGTTCTTTTCCCAGCTGCAGCACAACCCTTCTTTGCTGGGACACAGCCGGGTAAAGCCCTGGGGCAGGCAGGGGACACAGGGACAGCAAAGCCCAAGTGATGTAGCAGAGCATTTTGGCACCTCTGGGAAGCAGTTACATACAGAAACCTACTCCAGCACTCCCCAGTTCTTATCCAATTATGACATAATTCTTTCCTTCCCCTCAAGGATTAAAGCAACAAAGAGGGAGCACAAAGGGAGAAGAGGGAGGACTGCAGCAGCATGAGGGAGATGAGAAACCAGGGGTTCCTGCCTTTGATGTTTGGATGATCACATCATTGCAATTACTATGTCAAGGGCTCTGCAGTGTCATTGGTAAATAAATCATCCAAGGAAATTAACTGTGTAGGGAGCTCGCACCACTAGTCACAGCAGGTAAAAATGAGAACAGAGAAGCCAAAGCATTTCAAACAGAGGAAAAACTCCAAAATGCTAGGAAAACAAAGTAACATTTCAAATTATTTCTATAACAAATATAACATTTGTGTAGATGCCTGTAGAGGGAAGATAGAGACTTTAGATTCATCTACTGTTCTTTGGGAAATGAAGCCTTTATTTAATCACGTGTAGTCTTATTGCAGACAGAGAGAGGGATAAAGAACTCATTTGTCCTGTACAAGAAAGAATCTGGCACTTGATACCTGTCCTGATATAGCATTAAAAACTATGCAATACACTAATTATTCTCCTTTATCACAAAATCCACTCAAGTTCTCTCTTCCCCTCCCCTGCTGTCACAAGGAGGTGATCTGTGCCACATCACAGTAACACAGAATTTCACACCCCACTCTATTTCAAGAATGACCCAAAGTAAAATTCCACCCCAAGCACTTGATGATCAGTTGATTTGCGCTCCCTGCTATGGCTGATGCTCATTTCCCAGGTGAGTACACAGATCCATACAAAGATTCCTGCTCAAGATCGTTGGTGCAAGGAACAGCCAGAGCTCCCACCCACCCTGCTCAGCCACAGCTCCCGACAGAAACAGCCCAAACCCCACCGAGCACATGGAGCACCGCAAACACCACAGGCAGCACCTGGGACCAGGTGGGATGGAGCAGTTATGCCTGACTGACAGACACTCAGCCATTCTCTTTCCTCTCTGTGTCCTCTGCTCTCATTCAGTCTCTCCAGGCTCAGCCAAGTCCAATTTCTTCTCAGCTGTTTGCCCTAAGCTCCCTCATCCTTCCCTCCGTGTTCTCCCAGCCCAGAGGTGCAGCTCCAGAAATGCTTTCTAAATGCCTGTTTTGCAATTCAGAACATCCCTAAACTGTTCCACCAGCTCAGTATTTGCCTGTAATCCTCTTTGGATCTGAAGTGTTTATACAGTATTACTTGCAAGATTTAACTCAAAGATAATTAATTCAGTTCTGTGATTTTTGGCTTAATTTTGATTTTAGGGCAGCAAAAGAAAACCTTTGCTTGAATAAAAGCACTTGGAAATCTGAGAAACTGATTTACAGCCCTGAAGAGAACTTTTTTTTTAAATACAAACCAGTTCCACTTTTACCCACCCCCATTTTTATTTAAACCCACCTACCGATGGTGGGAGCACAAATTCTATAATCACATGCTTAATTGCTGTATCATGTTTATTTTAATCAAAACCCATCCCATTCCAGTTGCAAGTATTTAAAACCCAGAGCTGGAGTGGGAGAGCAAATTCAAAGGAGAAAAGTAGTAAAGGAGATGGCACCCACCAACATGAGCAAGCAGAGCACAGCACGTGTCACTGCTCTGCAGCCTACCCAGGGCAGGGGACGCAGAGGATAAGAGGGAATGGCTTCAGACTCACAGAGGGCAGGGCTGGATGGGATACTGGGAAAAAAAGCTTTATTGGGAGGGTGGTGAGGCCCCGGCACAGGCTGCCCACAGAAGCTGTGGCTCCCCCATCCCTGGAAGTGTCCAAGGCCAGGCTGGATCAGGCTTGGAGCAGCCTGGGACAGTGGAAGGTGTCCCTGCGCATTGGAACCAGATGATCTTTAATGTCCCTTCCAACCCAAGCCATTCTATGACCACAAACCCACTGTTTATTGGCTGAGGTTCTTCACAACACACAACAGAAACAGCTCCCTTTCATTTGAATTTGCTAACTGAGCTTCTGATCATTCAAGCCGCGCTTTGCTGTCTCCAGCAGCATCAGTAAAAGTGCTCCAAGTGTGAAAGTCTTTAGCTACTGCCAGGGCGAAGCTCCTATTGCTGCATCCTCAACCTTCTCCACTCCCCTGCTACCCTTTCACATGGAACCTGACATTTGAGTGACATCTAAAGGGTCTCACACTGCCCCTCAGCAACAGCTAACACCACACCTTCCCTGCAATACCTGTTTAAAACTGCTGCACTTCCAAGCACCTCTCATTTCTCAGACTGATGCAGCACCAGGGTTGTGAACACTGCCCCTCACACCACCCCGTGTAACAGAACGCTCCGAAAAATTACTTTATCCTCAGAACAGAGTCGGGAAAACCTTGCCTGACAGAAGCCTTATTGCTTTCAAACTCAACACGAGTTACATTTTCGCAGCTATAAGAAAACATGATTTCATCTTAGTAATAGATCACAGATTGCTTTACCAACAATCAGTGAATCCTCACAGGCCAAACCACAAGGAAATAATGATCCATTGAAGTCTAGAAGAGTAAGATGCACCTGACACAGGCAGAGGGAGGGCGTTTCAGATTACTGCTGTCCCACTGGAAGCAGTGGGTGGGAAGTTGCTGGTGGGTTTCTCCAGTCCTTAGTGACACAAACCAAGAGATGTGACACAAACCAAGAGATGTGACACAAACCAAGTCCCTCACAAGCTCCGCAGGGTGACCACACTGCACTGAAGCTGTGTCACACCGACTGTGTAGCAGCTCAGCCTGAGGACCAGCACAGCAGACAAAGCATCCCAGCTGGAAAACACACTAAAAGCTCCAAACCCCTGCAAATGGCCTTGATCAGTTTTCCCCAATGGGACTACTTCTGCAGCACAAAAATGGATTCATTATTTATGGCAGAAAACAAGGTGGCTGCAGCTGAGGATGCCACTTTGGGTTTAGTAGAAGTCCTGATATGGCACATTATGTAAACAATACCTTCACACATGAGGCTCCTCTTGCCACTGTGAGAAGTTTTCCCTGTTTTTCATAAGGAACAAAAACTTCTCCTTTTAATTTCAGTGAAATCAGGGTCTGGATTCTGAACTGTCTGTAAGTTTGATGGGTGACAGCCAACTCTGGTTCTCTCCACCTGAAGTTCTCCAACCTCTGTGGCCACACTCCCCTGTCTGGCGATTTTCTAGTCAGTGACCATGACTTTGATTTTTCACACTGGGTGGCCAATGTCCTCAGATATACACTACCACACCATTCACAGGCCAGGGACATGAATTCAGGGCACACCCTGTGACAAGGGATGGTCTGATGAAGTGCTTTGTTGAATAGTTTAGAAAACTGGGCACCTCCACCTCTCTAGGACTTGATATGAAAGTTCAAGCTGTTTATTTGCCATTAGTGGGCACCAAGCCACGGTGCTTTGCCGAGGCTTCTGTACTGCCTATAGTGATATTTTTAACACCTTCTTTGCTGGGTGACCAAAAGCAACTCCCTGTCCCCCAGGGATGCTTGACCTGATGTTGCTACACTTCTAACAACACAGCTCAAAGTCTCTGAAGAACTTGTAAAGGCGCAGGGAAAGGAGAGAGATCATGAAAGCAGAAATTCAAATGCAGCTTTAACTCATTAAGAGTATGCCACAATAAAGATAACACAAAGAGAATTGCAGTACAATGCTCCTGTGAGCAGAGTCTTTGGGAAGGGGATGCTCTGAGCTCCATCTCCATCTTCTGTCCTGAGTGGCTTCACAGAAATCAAACCAGGTACTCTGCACAGCCACAGTGAGACACTGCAGTCAGGCTCCACACTTCCTCCCAAATGTTTGCCCCAGTGAGAAATGAGGCATATGACTTCCACACAGTGTTTATTCTATTCCTCTGCCAGAGGAAGAGAACCAAGAGAAGAGCTTGCTCCCTGTATTGCTTTTATGCATCACTGTCAGCAATTGCATGGTGAGAAAGTCCTTTCATAAAAGAAAAAACCCAAATGTCTATTTTGGGAAATTCTCATCCATCACATAGCATTAGAGCTATTCAAGGGCCTCTGGCTTTATGTGATTTAACATAGAGATTTACACCCCACCCCACCTCCTTATTTTACATCTTTGGAGGCATTATGCTTTGAGGTTCAGTAGCTCAGAGGGGGGCTTCTATTTAAAACCATCTTTACTGCAGGAAATTTTGTTACATGACCTTTTTTGAAAAATACGTTTTTGGGGAAAAAAGTATCAGATGACTTGCTGACTTCTGAGACATGCAGATGCGATGAGGAAAAAGTACAAATCCTGCTGGTTTGACTCAGAAAAAGGCACCCTCTGAAGTTTAGAAGTAGAGAACATCGAATTGTAGAGAGGAAAGAACAGTTTAAATTAAAACCCTAAAAATCCACATCTACTGGCTAAGGAGCAGGGGGAAAAAGACAGGCTTGACATGTGGTAGCAAAAAGTGGGAAATTCATCCTTTAGCCTACGTGGGTAACATTAAAATACACACACACACATAATTACTCAGATTTTCCCCTGGGAACCCCAAATTTATGCCTGGTCTGTACAAGAGGACAACACAGCTGTGACAGAGAACAGATCTGTAATTATGTCTCTGTTGTGCCACCAGCAAGCCCAGCATTTATGAACACACATCCCCAGGGACGTGAATCCCTCGCAGACACAGCTGAAATCTCGTAGATCTCCTGCTTGCAGCCTCATCACCTCATGCATTTCATTTTGGGCTTGATTATTAGATGCCCACAAGCACCTATTAAATAGACAGAAGGAGCCCTGGCAGAGCAAATCCCAGCTCTGCTGTCAGACAGGTCCAATAAACCAGGAACAAAGACTGCGGCAGCGCTTGCTGAGGCACACACGGATCCAGGAGCAAGGATCCTGGAGGAAATGGCACTTGCTCACCTTGGTGGCACGCTGTCACATTAGTGGCACTTGTTCCCCACTGTTTTCTCTACAGGAGCAAAGTGTGGAGCTGCTGGGAGGTGCAACATCTTCAGCATAGTCTTCTAAACAAGGGATGTTTAAGGGACAGCCCAGGCAAGCCAGTCCTCCAAAGGAGTCTTTGGAGGGGAAAATAAAAGCCCAGCCCTTTGCAAACCAGGGGCAGGAAAGTACAGGTGCCACAAGGAGCTGGAGAGGAGGTGCAGCAGCAAGGGAATGTCACCAAGTGTCCAAAGCAGGGGGGATTCCTGTTGTCCCCCAGGAGCTTGTGTGGGAGCAGGAGCGGCCAGCACCTATGCCTGGCAAGTTGCTCATCCACATGGGCCAGGCGCTCATCCCCAGGAAAAAGGGATTGTCCTGAAATGTTAAATCCCCAGGGCAGAGAGCCACAGACATCAGAAGACACCATAAAAGCAAGAAGTTTATTTTCTACAGCTCTGTCATACTCCTCATTTCCCGCCACAGTTACCTACCCATCTACCTGTGCAGGCAAAAGAACCCCATTACCAACAAATCAGAGCAGTAATGAACTTTCTGTCCCCAAAAAGCACATCTAGCCATTCAATGAAACACCCAGCTGCAACATTTCTCTGCTGCTTATATTCCTTACCCTATCCTAAATGAAGGAAAAGGCCATGAAATGCCCTGCAATATGCACAGACACTGGTCCTGGGCCAAGGAGATGTCAGCAGAGGGCTGACCTGCTCTTCTCATCCACTGACATGGGCAGAATATGTGCCGCAAACATCTTCAAAAAGCAAAACCCTTTTGGGAAAATCAGTGCTTGCTGCTCTTGCCTGCCAGCAGGATATATCTCACCCGTGTTGGTTCCCATTGCATGGTGATAAACTTTCACATCCTGTAAATACATAGCTAGACATGAAAATATCAACTCATTTTGTGTGTCTTCTCACTCTTCCCTTTACAGCCAGTGCCAGCACCATGGTAATTCAAACGCTGTGACTTGGGATTCCTTTCTGGCAAGAGCCCACACTAATTTTAAATGAGGCAGGCTTGGCCTGAAATCAGCCTACAGAAGGTGGGTTTTCCTTTGTCTCAGCAATATCGGAAGCAAAACAGCTACAAAAAGAGCCAGAGACCACATCGTGATGAGGATGAAGAGGTTGCAGGGGGAGGAGAGAGAAAGATTAACCTGAAAATACCTTGTGACAGTTTCCAAAACAGAGGGCCTAAAACAAGGAGGGGAAGGACGGCCTGAGAGCAGAGACTGTATGCAGCAAGTGAAATAAATGGGAAGATTTCCAGTGAGTGGATCGCTGCAGAACAGCAGAGCCATTAAGGAAGCTGTATCCCCACAGCTGCACTCGCCATGCCTGGCAGCACCAGGATAATGTGCTCGTAACTCAGAGAAGCATCAGCAAACAGCAGTTTTCCTGCTCCCTGTATAATTTAGCAAAGGCACAGACACTGCTCTGTCATATTTCTCCTCGCTCAAAGCAGCAGCATTAGTTTTTCTAGGGTTATTTTAGTGCTGGTTTGGATTTTCGTTAAGAGAGAGCTCTGGATTAAGCAACCATTTTATTTAAATAGCAGCCCAGGTTCGTTGGTTCAGAGCAACCCTGAAAGCCAGATAGCTCCAAACAGGGTCAGATTTCAGTAACAGCTTGAGTGAGAACACCTTGGCACACATCCCTGCACAACAGCATCGATGTGCCTGGAAAGCCTCGAGAATTAATACTCCATTTAACACTACTGGGAATTTGGTGGTCAGTGTGCAGGAACACAGGGACATCAGAAGACAACAGTCTCCCTGCACACAAGGCTGTGCCACCAACACAACCGCCTGCAAAAGTTGCTAGATTTGTGGGAATTCCTGGGGAGCAGCTGTGCAGTTTTTCCTGCTCACAGATGTGCTCCTGCACACCCACGTGTGCTGTGCACCTTCAGCTCGGACACACCAACTGCAGGTCTTTGTCTGTTAAGAGAAACTGTAAAGTGAGGCAGTGAAAGATATTGTTAGAAAGTTCAGGTTTATCTTGGCTCAGGGCCTTCATTTACATCCCCTTTTGGAAGGAGAGGACTGAGATCAGTAGGTCTGCAGCTACAGAGCGGCACTGGACAAGTATCTGCCTGTCAACTCCCCACAGCCATGGGGATTCCTCCTCCATCTCCTCTGCTATTTGCATTCATTTCATGCAGCACCACTTTGCCCAAAGCTCCTGCTTTACCACACTCTGATCTGGGAGCTGCACCCAACATCCCAGGGCCAGCTAAGGGCTGCCAGCACCTCAGGAGCGCCGGGATCCCCCAGGAAAAGCAAGCCAAGGCTCACCTGCCAGGTGAGAGCCCCTACAGCCACGAGGGTTGCTCATGTGCCCAACCTCCTGCCAGCACCTCTCCTCCAGGATCCGTCACCTTCCATCCCATTCTTAGCAAGCAGCAGAGCTGCAGGAAGAACGATTCAGGTACAGCACTGCCTAACAGCGCCCTTGTGAGCAGCCCAGGTTTCCATGCAGGGACTGTCAGAACAAGGGGCAAAAATTGTTTACACCGCAGAGCTGTGCATGCATCTAATACACAGCCGGCTTTACATCAGCAGTTTTTCTTCTTTAAATGAATCTTTAAGATACACCTGATGGGTTCCATCTTTCTGCCCAGCCGTTGTTTTAAACCAGACCCTCCCTGCCCACGACATGCTTAAACCCAAATAACCTGCACAGCAAAAATGAGGAGGTACCCCAGGCTGTTTTCCAGAAGTGGAGCCTCCAGCCCTTTCACAGACAGGCAGCTGTTTTCTGGGCAGACATCTCAAACGAGCACCTCCCTACTCAAGCAGAAGAGCTCCCCTTACCTCCTCTGCATGCACTAATTTCATCCTACTTGTGTGCACAGACAGGAACCAAACTGGGAGATAAGAATACCCTGGCAGGGATATTGCCTGCTTTAGTTATTCAATAGCTCTGTGAGCCAACTAGGGCTTTGTTTGCTAAGCAATGACAGAGTATTGAAATTATGCTGATTAAAACCATTCAGTCAAGACATCATGCCTTTAGAAATACTGTTTGGTTTATGTTACAGCTTTTTTTTTTTTTTTTCTCCCTCCCTGAATTCAGCAATTCAGATTGTTCCTCCAGCAGGCCAAACACACAGATGATTAAATTCTTGCACCTCCAAAGAATAAAAGCATGACAATATTTGGCCTTTTCCAGAGCAAGGGCTGAATAAATTGGAGTTTTACCAGGACTCAAAGCCACTTGGATACTTCTGGACACAAGCCAGTTTCTAACCAAGTTGAGAAAAACTTCTTGGGAAAAACCAACCCAGTACACAACAACTTTTGAAAATCAACTCATGAAGGAGCTGGTGCTGCCAGGAGATAGGTATTAAACTACCCAATTTATTCAGATAATTTCTATAGGCTTCACTTGAGACTTCAAATTTTGTATAAAGTTTTCACCACCTTCACAGTGGCAAAGCTGAAAGGGCATTTTACATAAGAATTTCATGGTCGTGAATAGCAGCACAGAGGCACTAAATCACAGACTTGTTAACCCTCCCGGGCAATTGTACCGAGTTAAAGGTACTTGCTGCCTCTCATTCAAATAACCCCCGTGGTTTTATTGTCTGGGAAGAGGAGTACCTTGCTTTGGGACAGCAATTCCTCGGGAAGCAGCGTCTCTGACTGGTTCTGTCCCACAGGTAAAGCCACCCAGACCCATTCTCAACAAGGCAACAACACAAGGGATCTTTGCTCTTCCAAACCCGCCCTCCAGCCAGCCCACACTTGTTTCCAGCAAGGTGTTGGATTATATGCACAAAATACCCGTAAATCCCGTGGTGGCAATGTGCTGAGGGGACACATTTATCAACAGCCCTGAAGCAGAGCACAGCCCTCACGGAGGGAAAGCCCCACTTGTGCTCCAGCACCAACAGAAGGGGCTGTCGAGGCTTTTTCTTGGGGAGCAATGTCAGTTCAGTCCCAAACTAAGTAATTATCCGCTGCTTCATAACAGCTTCCCGTTTTCTGTCATCCAACTAGTTGTTAATAAGGGATGTGCAGCAATCCACGACACAAGTCAGATAAAATATTTTGTGGAGTAACTGGCCTGGGACGTGTACAACCTTGACAGGCACATCCTGCCTGCACCAGAGCCTCTGACCAGCTCGGAGGGGAATTCCTGGAGACAGGAGGCAGAAAAGCCAAGCAGGAGCAGGGCAAAGAGCTTCTGGAAATGTTTTGACAACAGCAGTTGAGAACCATCACACTATTGTTTTACCTTTAACAAGTTTCTCTGAGTCAGCTCCCTCCCTTCAGCCTGGAGCAATCCTTACAGCTTTTTTTCCCCTTAAACACAGCATTCCCTACAGGCTAGGCGCTAATTTATGGCAATTCATTAGGCTGTTCTAACTCAGGCAGCAACAACTCATGCTTTCTCAAATGAATTCTTCTCAAAAACACTACCCCACCCTGGCAAAATGTTAATTAAGGATCCTTTTACCTGCTCTCTGAAGATCACAGGGCTGATGCTGTCAGACAGGTTTGCTTTTCGTTATTACCAATTTCAGCAGGAATTCACCTCTCCTAATCCCATTCTGAATATCAGGTACTCACAGACATTAAAATGAAATAAAGAGGATTACTGTAACCACCCAGGTAGCAGCGTTAGTTGGGACAGAGCTTGCACACAGGACAAGACACAACTGAATGTGTCAGGATGAGTTGCTCTCCCTAAAATCTGGAAGACTGTTCTGTTCCTCTGAAGCTCCCCTGGCCTTCCAAATATTTGCTTGAGGTTTCCTTGAAATGCAGTTTCCTAGCGGAATGGCGAGCACGCAGAGCACATTCCTCTGCTAAGTGTCTTCTTCAAAATTTGGGTAAATACCAGCACATTCCTGCCCAGCTCACACAGACAGTTCGGATTCTCATGGCGGGAGCAGAGTCTGAAAGGACAGCTATGGCCTTGCTGCTGGTTTTCACCAAAAACAAGGACACAACTGATTTTGTGCTCTGCTAATCCATATAATTTAAACTCTGTGGGTGGACAGGTTTATCCCAGTAAATGGAGGCTCTAAACTATATTACTTAGACAAAGGGGGAGTTGTAACCATGCCAGAAGGGTCTTACAGGTAAACAAAAAGTATCCTGCATGGAAAAAAAAAGCTATTTGTGGTAATGAAGGCATTGCTAATGCTGTATTAGTGTCACATTAGTCCTGAGAATTTACTGGACAGCGGTAAATTTGAATTTAATTAAATTTTTCTTCCTGTCTTTCCCCATCCTCCCTTTGGACATGGGTATCACAGCTGTAGAGAAATTGCTGGCTTGAAATAATTGCCCAGTGAAAAGGCAAACGCAAAACTTTCAAAACCTTTTGTCCTTGAGAAGGGCACAAAGCACCATCAATAAATCCCCCAGAATCCTTCCTCCCCCCAGGGTAAGGTGCTATGCCTTACCCAACATCTTGCTTAGGCACAATACCAGGCACAAAAAAAAATCCCAGTTTCAAGCAAAAGAAAGTCAGCATAGCCCAGAAGATAACTGACATATTTACACATGGACACTTAAAAATACAGATAGATTTCTTACAGCCCAACACAGTCATTAGCAGAGAAATGCTAAAGTTGAGGAACTGCATTAAAACTACAAAAAAAGTCCACCCCCTTGGATCTTGTCAGTATGTCTGGGCCAAGATTAATCTGCTTCAAAGCCTCTGCTCTGCCTTGAACACTCTGCTCGTTTTTCAAGCCAACATCTGGGGCCTGGCAGGGATTTTTATCTACAATTCCCTTTACACAGTATCCCCAAAGCTGGCTCCTACCTGCTTCCTCAGCTCCCTGTGCTATCACTCCTCCCCACACCGTGCCAAGTTCTCCTGCCTGCAGGTTTGCCCCCTCCAACATTTGTCATGGGTTTTTTGCACTCCCCTGTGCAAACCCCCTTTCTTTGATGTTCACTTGCAGCCCCTGCCTGTGTTGTCAAGAGCCCCTCGACTCAGAATTGCAGCCCTTAAACTCATTTACTCTGAGTTACTACACAAGCTGCAAGAACCTGCTCACATAAGAGACCACTGAACCAAGGAAGCATTCCAAGCAGATCTTTCCAACTCCTCAAAACACAGGGAGAACAGATTTTGCTTTGTTTTTAATTTTCCATGATTTTTTCTCCCTATGCGCAAATATCTTTCATATTCCATGCAGAATTAAGCTCTGAATTTCAAGTCACACACCGTGGGGACCATCTCTCACATTCCACAGTCGAAGGCAAGGCTTGCAAAACTCGCAGATTTTCTCAGGATGAAAAAACAGAGTTAAGATGAGCTGATTCCAAAAGGCCTTTCCTCCTTTTTCTGTGGAGTAAATGCTGCTAAAACAATATGATAATCAGCATCGGGACTCACCCTGAGACCTCCAGAACCCAGACAAAACCTGCGAAGAGCCAGTGCTATCAGGGACTGAACGGGACATGAAAGAAAAGTCTCTCCAGCCTGAGGCGGTGGGCACTGCTGCTGAAAGCAAATCTTCCACCTGTTTTAGCCCCAGAGGAAGAAAGCAGACTACACACAGGTGTTATCATTCATCTACGACAAACTTCCTCATCAGACACCACCTCCTCCTCCTCCCAAACCTTTCATTCTTTTCCAGAAGCACATCAGCTGCTTTGGGCAGAGCAGTACCGAGAGTGTTATCAGACATCGTTTTCTCTACAACAGGAATTTCCACTCCTGGCTGCTCTGGGAGGTGCAGCAGCCCCGAACCCCCTTCCTGGGCTTCGGAGAGGCGCTGTGGTTTGATGGCTCCAGGGCACAGCATTGGGAGGTGCTGGCTGGGACAGCTGGATGTCAGGCAGAGATCCCCCTCCTCTCCATCCAGTGCTCACACACAGTCCTGCAGCACGTCCCTGACACCCCCTGAGGCTCAGCACTACCCTCACACGGTACCCAGGGCGGTGCTTTTACTCAGACAGGTTTTGCAGAGGAAGGTGATAAATTGCCAGGAAAATCCATTTTAACCGCGGTATGACCTTGGCACCTTGGTGAAGCAGCACTGGCAGCCATTCAGTACCAACTACAGCACAAGCACGTGTGGTTATAAAATACACCCTGTGCCCTGCTGTCCGGTAGGATGCTCAGAGGAAACAAATCTCCTATTTCCCCCTTATTCTCTCCAGAGCATTGTGTAAAACAATCTGCTTGCCTGCTTCTTTGAGCAGGGTGAACAGGCTGCTGCAGGAACATCCCAGCAGCACAGCCAGTGGTACCTCCAGCAGGGGCTGTGTCAGATCCACCAGTATGTTCTAAATGGAGCTCATACCTTTGGCTCCATCTCCTCCTCCTGATTTCAAGACTGTCCCTCTGAGAAAGGAACCAGGATCTACATTTTTGCAAACAGTGTATTGGCCATTTCCCCTTGACTTCTGGTAATCCTGCACAGCCCCACTTTGCAGCCTGAGGGTACAAACCATGTGGGTAAAGGGAAGCTCATACCTAAAATCTGGGGGTGTGAGGGCCAGACTCCACTGCCCTGCAGCTGGACTGGCGTGGAGGACAACACAGCTAGGTCAGGCTGTAGTCTCTGCCCTTCCTCCTACCTCCCTGCTGTGCACTCAAGGCACTTACGTACTCCACCACTGAGTAAAGTATGCCCACTGTTGTTTAAGATGAGCTGTTACAACGCACCTGGCTAGGCCAGCACACCTCAGCGTTAATCAGGGACTCCCAAGTACCCAAGATTTAAAAGGCGGGACTGCGACTCTAGAAATTACTGATACATTAAAAAAAGGGAAAAAAAAAAGGGGAAGAAAAATTTAAATGCAACTTCTGGCACTTCAAAGAAGGGGTTTGAGCCTGCAACCTCCACATCTCTAGAAGACTCATCACACAGGAGTTGTGTTGGTAAATTCTCAGGACACAAGTCCCAGGCTGCAGCCTCCCACCCTGGGCAGCCTCATCTCTCCACAGCTGAGAGAACAGAACACGTCTCCCGAGCTTACCCTCGTGTTTTTGCACAAGTAAGGGCAAGGAACGACACATCTTTCTTTGCTGACACAAAGAGCCATAAAAGCAAACACCTCTCTTCTCCCCAAGCCTGCAGCAGGACTGCACCCCACTCAGCATAACAGTGACCAGACTCTGAATCTCAGGTTACCTTTCACTCACCTGGACTCACTGGGTGAGAGTTTCTAAGGGTGCAGTGCCAGGCAGTTCATTCCCTGGAGCATTTCCACCCTCCCTGATCCCCACTGAACACCGTTTTCTTTGGTCCCTCCTCTGCCTGCTCTTCCCAGCTCAGCCCCACCCATGGTTCTTCTTACTCGGTTGGGTTTTGTTGGGGCTTTTTTTTTTCCCCTTTTTTTTTTTTTTTTTTTTTAATTTCCACCACATTTTATTTTAGGATGACAGGGCTACAGAGCACCACCAGCATGCAAAAACAAAACCAAACAAGTACGACTCTGCAGAGGAAGTGCCAGACACACAGTCTGGCACACAACACACCCTGCCACTCTGCGCTCCAACAGCAGAGCTGGAGACAACAACTGCTAAAGCAAACTGGGAGTCTGATTCCTGGTGCCACTAAAATCCCACGCAGCTATGCTGGAGATGAGAGCAAAGATGACACACTCAAATATCTGAATAAACATTTGTATCTCAGCTGCTGCAAAGCCCAAGCTCCATTCAAGCCTTATGGAGGAGTTTGGAGCAGGGAAAAGAGGTGTAGCTTGCCCCAACAAGCATGTGATGCTCTGACAGGGTGCAACTACTGAAAGACATGATGTTAATGCACTGCTAACAGAACTTTCTGTCATTGAGCATCAAAGCTCCTCACACTGGGTTAAAAAAAAAAAAAAAGAAAAAGAAAAAAAGGAAGAAAAAAAAAGAGGTTCGGGCTGAGAATGAGGAGTTTAAAATTAGTCTAAACACCAGCTCCCCTGTGTTTAAAGAGGAAAGAACCAAGTCAGCAGCCAAGTTAACTCCAGACAGCAAGAAACCTTCAAAGCACTCCAAAACAGGGTTAACGATGGATTTATACACAGAGAGCACAGACCCTTCTCCTCCTGCCAAACCCACCACGCACCCACATGGCTTTGAGCCACAGCCTCCCTTTACTAAGGGTGGACAATCAAGGAATCTCCATCCCTGAAGACCACTCACACTCACAGTATATCCACAACTAATACCCTTGTGTGTGGTACTGAAGCAGCAGTCACTAAAATTTCTAAAGATGAGCAGAAATCCTTTAAAACTTTTAAAGGATTGCACAGGAGAAGCAAGATCTTGTCTCATCCCAGTAACCCGCAGTATGCACACACCTCTCCTCTCTTCCCTCCCCTAACCACTGTCAGGCTGACTCCATGAAGCCCCTGGTATTCTCTCCTTCCCTAATGATAATCAGTTCATCCCAGGGATAAACTGAACAAGCTTGACACTGGTGTGTTTATCAGGTTCATGCCATTACCTACAGAAACAGCTGGCCAAGTTTCCTGGTGTCTCCTAAATGCCCCAAACCAACACAACATAATTACGTTTCAACCTCATTTCACCTTCTGTTTTATGGAAACCCATCATTAGATGACTCCCCTCTCGTTTCCAGCAGATACAGCCAACCCTCACAGTGATTTTCTTGTAAGTGCAATGAAGGCAAAAACACGGAAAGGAGTTCTGCTGCTGCCAAAAGAGGCAGACTCATACGGTCAGCACTAGGAAATACTGACAGATAAGCACATAACTCGGTGCCAGATAATGCACCAGCCCCAAGGCTGCCAAGCAGACACCTCCCGGAGCTTCCCACTTCTGCCTCCCATGTATGCAAAACCAGGTGGGGCTGGAGAAGGGTTCAGGAAAGGTTACTTCTCCAAACTCTCTTCCACACAACAGTACAGACCATTAAATCAGGAAAAGATGCAACTGATTCTCAAGGTGTCTGAGACAACAGCAGAGATAGAAGGAATTCTGTTGCCTGGATTTAAAAAAAAATTTTTTTGGAAGCAAGAAGGATGAACCAAGTCCAGGCATTCAGAATCTACATTAGCTACACAATACATACACATCTCTCCAAGCCACTCACGAGGATGCTTACAATCATTGCCAGTTGTGTTTTAGCTGCTCAAATGTTGGATTCTATCAGCTGCCTGCTAAGCTTTTTTGACAGTGGAGGAGAAACAAGTGATTTGAAACACTTAGCCTATTTTACCATAAAATTGAGTAATATGGTACCCATTAGAAGGATTCCTACTGCAGCACATCCCTGCACAGTTCCCACGCTTCTCGTTTCTGCTCCATGTGCAGCTATCCTGTGCGATGCAGTCATGTTACCGAGAGAGTTTATTAAGATTTTTGTCATTTAAAATTTGCTTTTTAGCCAGGCCCTGCTGTCAGGCAGCATTCCTGCAAAGACATTTCCTTGGTATTATGCACAAGAGGGAACTCAGTGTAGGGAGTTAAATATGCTTAAATTGCTGGATCTGCCAGAGGGGTTTGCAGTTTGTTTTCTAAACAAGGAACAGAAGTCTAAACTAAGACAGAACAGGGCTAAAGTTTGAGAAGAAAGGAGGAAGCATTCTCCATGCACTAGAGACAGCCTGGAGATCCTCCGAAGCTCCAGACACACATTTTTCTGTCATTATCACCTTCAGAAACAAACACCACGATAGAGCATGTCAATGTTTAATCTTAAACATGCACACCCCTACTTTTTTCCCCCCCTCCTTTTGAGATTTAAGACATTTTACCTTTGTAAGAGCTGCTTTCTTTCCTGGTTGGACTCAGCCCCTTGCACAACAGCTACCAGATGTGTACATCTGCTTTCCATAACATCCAAGCAGGACTGTAGAGACGGATGCAGGACCCGTGTTCCCATAACCCATACATTTAGCACTGCAGTGCCTCTAGAGGAATTCTGTCACATAAAATCCATCAGCGTGCTGTGATCTCAGCCCAAGGCTGCATTTCAGATGGCAGCCTCCTGTGCCATGCCCACTCCACAACAATGACTCTGCCTAGCTGCTCTCCTCCGCTTTCCTCCTGTTTTTCTAGACCCTTCTCCAGCTTTCCAACCTGAGTTTTCTTCCTGTTCTAAAGCATCCTCCTACTGTATCTATCATCCTCTACCCCTTCCTTACGTTAAACCCAAGCACAGAGTGCAATGAGCACGACCATGCACAATTATTCCACAGGTCCTGACTACCAAGCAACAGCCTCTGCTGTGTCCTCCGGGCCAGGGCAGGCTGGCTACAGTGAAAACACTCCCCAGAAATATCCACCGATTATTTTTATTACTTTCAGGCTTCTTTCTAAATGAGACAAAGTGGTCTCTGTCTCCAGATACTTCTAATGCCTCTCCAAGTGCTTCTAGGACTTGCTGGGAAAGAAGGGAAAGGGCGTCCAACTTCTGCTGATCTGTTTAACATACTATTTAACAATAATTGAGTATTCCAGGCGTCTGTTTCCTAATCTTATGCTTCACTTCAAAGAGGGGAAAAATCAGCCAGATCATTTATTCATAAAGCTGGAACATCTGGCAACTGGTATTTCAGTAAAACTGCAATTTCATATCTCTAAAAGCTCATAAATATAGTATTCCAGTGAGGTACTTCTTCAAAACTCCAGGCCAAATTCTGGTCTTAAGATTCCCATTCACCCCAGGAAGGTCAAGATTTTGTCAATTTTGCATATTTTGTTGCTTGATTTTCCTAAAGAATTTTCAGGACTGAAAGCCTTGAAAGCAATCTCTTTCTTGGGAAGTTCTTTGCAGGGAGAAGCATTCTGTGAGATCTTTTATTTTGACACCACACAGCAATTATAACCAAGACCATGCAGAAAAATGTGTCTGTGTATGTGCTTTGTTTCTGCTTTCAAGTACACAGCATTTGTTTTCAAAGCAACACAAGGTAAATGGATTTGTTTCTAAACCATCTCCCCTACACTGAGATCTGAAAAAAATAAAGGATTAATTGTATGAAAGAGATTTATATATGGGGAGATTAACCAGCCTATGGAACTCTCTTTCAAAGAAACTAAAGATAGCTCAGACATTAGCATGAGAAAAACTGTAGGGCTACATTTCTTACATATATTAAAGGGTTTTACATGCCCATCTCTCAGCACGGCCACACAGCAGAGCCTGACCAGGCTGTGACCACTGGAACTGATCACTGCTGATCAACAACTGCAATAATTGATCCTTGCATTCTCTGAGGCCAACAAGCACCAGCTGAAATTATTCTTTTGGCTCAATAATGCAACCACATAACCTCAACACATACCTAAAGGGTGTGAAAAAGTTCAGCTCTGAACTTGAGTGTAACAGTGATCAGTCCTGTCCTGGCAGAGGAATGAAGGGCCTGGGTGGTTTGGACCTTCATACATTTGTGCTCTGGGGCATCTTGGCAAACACTCTTGGACAACAGTTTTTATAATAGTTTGTTAAACTGACAGATAACCCCAGTAGAACTGTATTTTCTTCTACCCCTTCAGCATCCCCCTTTTGCACTGAAGTTTTGACAACTGCAGAAAATCTGAAGCTCTTGTCAGCTCTATGTACAGCTGACCTACTGAGAGTTTAGGCTCTAAACAAAGAGGCCATCACATAAAAGTATTTCCTTTCCTGACACTGCCCTGTAAACAGTCTGCACAGAAAACAAAGGATGAAAATTACAGTTTTCATCTATTCAATGTGCACTCTATGTTTTTCAAAAATTACTAGAATTCTGAAGGAATTATGGTTTAAAGGTTTGTTGTGTTGCTTTAAATAGCAAAAGAAAACAAAAATCCCTCCTTTCTCTAACGTATATCATTTAAGCACAGAACTGTTAACCATTGCTGAAAGCACTGATGCATTATGACTTGGGGCAAGAGGAAGGCTTAATGCTTTGAAATGGCTGCAACCAAACAATAGCAGCTTTGCCCGTGGGTTTTCAACATTACATTGGAGGCAAATTGCTCAGCCTGTTCAGAAAATAAGATAGGCACGCTCCAAACTGGCCAAGGAATTGTTCCTGCAGCTGAACATTGTCACTATTGGTGACATACACAAGATAAGGATGTAAAGATGTCCAGCGACCTATTTCCTTGGCTCTTGACTGAGTCATTGTCAGCGAATAGTTTTAAGTATTGACCAATCTTGCAGCATGTGGCGTGTGCTGGTTTATCTGAAGCCTGATTACAAATGTCAAGGTGCCGAACTCGAGCCTCCCATCAGTCCTTCTTGTGATGGGTGACATGGTGGTCTAAAAGCCTTGATCTTTCTTTATCTCCCTTGCAGTGGTGTGTGCTCTGCAGCTGTCCTCGGCTGTTCAAAAACCCTTAAATCAAAATACAGCTGCTTTATGAAAGCTGTTGTCTGCAGGCAACTCTTCCCAGTCACTCTGCAATCAATTTCCATGTTAAGCACAAAAGCTGTCTCACTGTGGTGGTCCAGTTTGAAATAAATACAACATGAGTCAAAACACAGTATTAGCCCCTTAGAGAATTTACTATTTTATTCTTTATGTTTTAGTATATAATCCAAGAGGAAAAGTCTGAAATGTGATTTAAGCACATGTTTCTCACAGTGAATGAGCTCAAGAAGAGCTGTAACTTTTACTGTCAGCAACCAAAACACACACAATGTCTTTCCTTCTCCATGACACCCTTGGAAGGGGTGACCAAAGCCGGCTCCTGTCCTGTCCTGGCTGTGCCACTCAGCTCAGAGCTCAGAGAGGCAGAGCCTGGTGCTGCTCCTGAGCTGGACCTGTCACCTGAAACCAGACTGGGAAAGGCACTGGGCAACACCAGCACTGTCCAGGAACGAGCAGGAGGGATCTCAGCTCCTCTCACCCGTGGAACTGGACTGGCTCCAACCACTAACTCAAATATATTCCCAATAGGAATGAAAATCTACACAGAAAAGACCAAAAATTGGTGGCCTGAGCACGATCTCATTGTTAAGTCAGGTACTTCCAGTCAGATGAATAAAGTCAACATCCCCCTCAGCTTCATTCCTCTGGATATTAAAGCCAGGCCAGGTTTGTAGAAAGTAGTGCCACCCTCATGGCGATGCTGCCTGACAACCTTTAGGACCTAGAAACCATTTAACACAAATTATAGCTGCCTCTTCTACTGGTTTTCCCAGGTTGGCCTGTGCAACACCACATCTAAATAAAAGTTTTCTCTGAAGCCTGGGCTTGAACAGCTCTGCATGACAGCCAGGGCACACTGCTGTCCAAGGCTCAGTGATCACCAAGTCCATGGTACCGAGTCCCAGAAGACACAGAGGGGCAGGGTGCAAATTCAGAGCTACCTTACTGTGCCCAAAATCACACATCGACCCACTCTCAGGAGTACAACCAAGGTTTCCTTGGTTTCCAAACAGCCACGACTCCCCCCTCCTTTTTGCTACTCTTCATATTCATGTAACTGCTGTAACACAGCATCCTGGGACGGGGAAAAAAGCAAACAAAAGACATTATAGCCAATTTGTATGGAAAATCAATTAAGTTCAGACATCTCATTAGCCTTCTAACCTGCTTATCCCCCAGCTTTAATTCACACTACTGCTTGCAAATGACTTTGACACATTGGCCCACCACTTCCCTGGGAAGGTGCAACAGGCACGAACAGAGTTCTTGGATCCCAGAAAACTCCATTTATGCAGGTCCTTCCCTCCCTCCTCCCTGCCATTCACTCAATGCTAAGAAGCATTGGAGGAAGAAAATAGGATACAGAAAATATGCAAAAACCCTTTCAAAATCCTGTGAGCCCTGCAGTGGGCCTCCTTTTTTACCTTCTGTTGCTTTAATTACCAGAAACCACGAGCAGAATTGTCTAAACCAAGAATGGCCACATCAGCAGAGTCCCACAGTGGTGGCAGAGCCATGCTCACAGGAGCCTTCTCACACCACACTTCACTTCCACACTGTCAGAAGACAGAGACAGGTAACACTGAAAAATCAGTCCTAGGGGGTGCCTGGAGTTCTGGTTTTCTATTTTATAGCACAAGGTCCAGGGAAGAGCCCCGCTTTCTGTAGCTGAGATGCATTCGCAGCCTTTCCTCTGAGGATCTCTATAGCAATTTCATCTCACTGCCCAGAAAACACCCAGCTTCAGACAGCACAACCCCAGCATTCCCACAGGAAACCACAGGAAAAATGGTCACCTGCATCTCAGACCTCAGGAATTCGTTTGCTCCTGTCATGTTTTCAAAATTATGGAATTCCAGGGTTTGTAAACACACTGAAAGGTTTCTGTACAATCTCTTTTAACTACGAAGACATGGATATTTCTAATGGACTGAGGGGCAAACTCTTGCCGAAGGTTTTGACTTGTTCAGTACATCAGAAGCAAACTAAAAGGATCAAGTCTGATGTGGCTGCACCCATGCAAGGCCAAGAGAATCAGCAAGATGAATCTCCCTGTAAAACAGACCAATCCTTGAAATCCATGCTGTTGCAGGAAATATAAATCTTTCCAAGGCAAGCACTGGTAACTTCTGCAAATAAGCTCTTCAAAAGGAGGAAAAGGGGCAGTTTCAAGAAAGTAATTTTTAAAAAGCAGAGAACACAAGTGAAAATACATACATTTTTCTAAACATATGTTCCTGCCTCTGTATGAGGCAGGCATGACTAAAGCCCTGCAGTCTTCCCCAGCCTGCAGACACAGCTCTCCAGCCAGTGCCCCTGCGGCTGCTCAAAGATTTCCCAAGTTATTGCCAAGTAAAAATTGATTAAAGCCTTGACTGCAGCTATTGGGAATCCGGCAAAAGTTACAAGAATGAGCTCAGCTGCTCTTTGCTTCCCATTAGGCAAAACTCTAAATAAAGGCCGTGCTTAAAGAACACTATCCCCTAAAGGAAAAGTCACCAGCCCCCCTGGCAGCAGCTGCACTCTGCCCTGCTCCAGCAGAGACACAAACACTTTCAAATGGATCTGTGCCTGAAAACCCACACAGTGTACAGAGGTGAGGGCTGCACCCTTTTGGAGGCACTGTTCTAACAAGCTCCTAACCTGGTCTCTCCCTGGATCTCACCCTCTCAAACTTGTTTCCAAGAGCCGTGTGTTCAACATGAACAGTTTTCAGCTGCATTCAGCAAGGCTGTGCTCATTTAGCCAAGGAGCCACCTAATCCCATCTATATATAAAAAAAAGTCAGCAGCGAGGTCAAAGGTAAAGCATTACCTTATTCTATATCATAGCAATGATAGGTTAGAAAGCCCAGTCTAAAAGCACACGGTGCTCAATGTAATTGAAACCGATCCCAAGTGCACAGGCAGCCGGAAATCTCATATTTGTTATGCAGCGGGTCCTAAGAGAAGTTTATTTCAATTTCGTTCAAACGCATGGAATGGTAGATTAAGTCAAATTTAAAAACTCGTGAAAAGAGAAAATTTTCTAAAAAAAAAAAACCCCCAAAAAACAACCAAGGTAGATCCGGACTTTAAAATGCTATAGGGGAGAGGGAAGACGCGTGTCAGGGTATCAGGTCTGCAGAGAATCTGCCCTAAGGACGGCAGGAAGAAGGAGGCGAGAGGAAACACACGGAGAACAATACTGGGAAAAGGGCTATTCTGGGCAAGAGGGAGGATGCGAGGCCAAGCCGGGCAGGGAAACAAGTGTAACAAAGGCAGAGGAAAAGCTTCCTCGCTGCGCCGGGAAAGATTTCTGTCCGACTGCCTGCCCACATCCCTGACGGACACTGTGCCGGGGCTGAGCCCAGCGCTGCTCGACTCCTTTCTCCAGAGGAACGAAGGAGCAGATGCCCAGACCAGCGGGTCTGCCCTGCTTGGCAAGGGGAAAGGCGCTGGGGATGCCCCACGGGGGGCTGGGGATGCTCCGAGCCCCCACAGCCAGGTGCTGCTCATCGCCGCACCGAGAGCAGGTCCCACCGGCGATTCTCAGCCCGTCACAGCATCCCGCTGGGAATTCCACCCTCCCCGAGAGACTCCGGCTTGGCTTTTCCTGGCGCTCCCGTGCTCCTCCAGACGCCGGACCCGAAGCAGGCGCTCCGCACGGGGCTGCGGCCGCTGGCGCTGTCACACCGGGCATCGNCGGCCCCGCTGCCCCCCGAGCAGGGGAGGGCGAGGGGCGGGCCCGGGCAGCGGCAGCGATGCGCAGGTGGCGGTGGCACCCCCGCCGGTCCCCGCTCTCACCGCCCGCAGCAGCGCAGGCGGCACGGGCGGCTCAGAGCATCCCGCTCCGCAACTCCGGCAGGATCCCGAGCAGGGAGGGGCTGGCCCGGCCCCGCTGCCCCCAACACCCGCCGGTGATTCCCGGGGAAAGCTCCCCCGAGCCGCCGCGGATCCTCCCCCGCCTTTGTTTCGCTCCCGGCCGCAAGGCACGGTACCGACACAAGCCGCGGGTCGTGTCCTCCGGGGTGATGGATGGCGGTTTCTCCGGGGCTGGATTTGCCTGAACCCGGCTACCTCTGCTCATTAGGAGCCTTTGTCATCCTCGCGATGTGAGGCAGAACAATGAGATGAGTTCAGGAATACCCGTGCTGGTATGTTACAAACGGGCTCCTAATTACCATATGGAAATGAGCTGCCTGAAGTAATGAATCTCAGCCTGGCTATTGTTTGGGGGGTGTCAGATCAACTGGAGGTGCTGGCAAGCGGTGCTATAAACCAGGCTCGCCGTTTGCAAGAAACAGCAGCACAAAACAAATCGCTGCAGCTAACACAGNCCATCCATCCATCCATCCCTCCCCCTCCGGACCCCGCATCCCGCTCGGAGAACAAAGCACCGCCCTTCCCCGCCCGGCCTTACCTTGGCGGGGGCTCCGCGGTNATGGCGGTTTCTCCGGGGCTGGATTTGCCTGAACCCGGCTACCTCTGCTCATTAGGAGCCTTTGTCATC
Organism: Donacobius atricapilla; assembly: GCA_013397315.1. NCBI lineage: Eukaryota > Metazoa > Chordata > Aves > Passeriformes > Mimidae > Donacobius > Donacobius atricapilla. The sequence goes on along the minus strand of WBMY01003037.1, from coordinate 397,668 downwards.
CTCGCGATGTGAGGCAGAACAATGAGATGAGTTCAGGAATACCCGTGCTGGTATGTTACAAACGGGCTCCTAATTACCATATGGAAATGAGCTGCCTGAAGTAATGAATCTCAGCCTGGCTATTGTTTGGGGGGTGTCAGATCAACTGGAGGTGCTGGCAAGCGGTGCTATAAACCAGGCTCGCCGTTTGCAAGAAACAGCAGCACAAAACAAATCGCTGCAGCTAACACAGCACTTGTGTGGCAAAGAATTCCACTCTAACATTTTGCAATGAATGAGTGTTCTGCTATTCTTGGAGAAGTCACACAAATCTTTGTTCATGCATTTGACCAACATTAAGAGACTTACAATAGTCTCCTAGGAAAGTGAGATATATTTCTAATGGCAATCGAATTATATCAAATAATGGTTATTAGTCCCAGAAACACAGGGTCGTCCTCTTTATCACATCTACAGACTGCAGTGCCAGACTACCTGGTGCTTTTCTGAAAGCAGAGCAATAAACACAGCTTGACTCTCCAATGTATTTTGCATTCATCTCCATCTCCGCTGCCCAGCATTCCCCGGCTGCGTCTCACCCATGCCATTTTATTGCAATGATCTCTTCGTGCCCTCCTGGTACTTGCTGCATCAATCGTGCTAATGATGCTCATTCTCTTGCCTCTCCTCCCTCATCACTGCTTGCACCTCAGGGCCCCCACGCCCGGTTTTTGCTGCCGTCTGACTTTTCTGGGGGTTTCCCTCCCTTCAGCTCCTCTGGTGTTGCTGTTTGGGCCCTGAGAAGCGTTCCCAGCTATCTCCCACTGCCAGAAGGTGACAACGTTTGCCTCTTCAGCTTCAAACAGGCACAAGTCAGGAGCAATGCAAGAACAGCTTTAGGTCATCAGGTATTGCACATCACCACCCATAACTTTCTCCTGTATTTTCTGCATATTGCAGCTCCCTTCTGCCCGTCTTACTACAAGTTTGCTGCACATTCACGTGATGGAAAGTTTATCTTCTCCCTAGGAATACCAAACAGATTATTTGAGCTATGTATACCTCTGTATCAGTAGTCTCATCCCTGTCTGATTTCCAGATACCATCAACCACCAACTCCCAGTGGGCTCTGTACTGCAGAAGATGAACAACTGCTATGCAATACCCCTAAAAAGATTATTCTGTATCACAAGAAATCACTGCCTACTACTTCAACCATCCCCTCCTTCCTGCACATAATACTTCGTTAGGGGAAATTACACTGACAGATATTTTGATGTGATGTATGCATCCATTTGCCCTCCACAAATAATCCTAAATCAAAATCTAGAGGCAGAGGAGCAAGCTTCCTCTGGGCAGAAAAGGTCAGCCAATATTTATAGAGGCTGAAATAAACGCTCTTTATCTGGTTTACAGCTGTATTATAATAAAATCAGGCGCTTGTAGAAAATACTGCTGCTGCACCTGAACAGAGGACGTGCAGAAAATGAGTGATAGCAGTGCACAACAGCAGAGAAGACCTTCCAGTGTGATTGATGAAGGAATGCAGGGCAGAATTCTTCAGCTGAGTAGCCTCTGCTGGCTTTGCACTTGACCCTGAGACACCAACCCACACCAGGACCTCACTGTGGGAGGTGTCTGACAAATCTACAACAGCTCTTCCCCTCTGGAGCAGAGAGCCACAGACAAAGGACAGGGAGAGAAACCTGAAGATTTGGTTTGCCTGGGGTCTCACAGCAAGGCACAAAGAATTTCTTCCACTTCCAAGCTAGCTCAGACTACAGCTCACAATAGATGAGCTGTATAGATGCCTCAGGTTTGGTGAGAAATTCCATTTCTAGTCCGTAATGGGGAGCAGAGCTCAAAGTAAGACTCAACAACAAAGTCCTTCTGCCTTCCTTGTCCAGCAGCTATTTACACAGTTCAAAACTCCAGAGGTTAAATGCTTTGCAGCACAACTAGTCAACACATGTATGTATCTGTTTCCTGAGTGCAGTCTGAAACAGAACCCCTGCGTTCCTAGCCCTGAAACATTTTTTTTTGGATATCAACTCGCTAAGTAAATCTCTAAAGGCTATGGCCATGAGTCAGATTGGGAAAAATGGCTGAATTTATGCTACCGTCCTTATGTGAAAGGCAGCCCCAGCTCTGACCATACCTCCTTCCAAAATCCCTTCACAGCAGGAAGGAATATTAATGCTTTAAAAGGTACTTCGCCTCTCTGCTGAGATCTTCCACTGCTGCTAATCTGTACAAACTGCCAGAGTGGGTTTCATTTATTATTTAGGATGAAGAGCGCAATGCCAGGCCAAATGAACAGCTAGCCCAACCCATCACAGCATTCTTCCAGGAGACCCCAGTGAAGACAAGCTGTTCATGTAGCTTGGCACTGACATACACAGATCCTAGAGTGAGCAATCACCTGAGGAGTGGTGAGGCACAGACTTGCTGTTTTTCATGGCCTCTGCACAGCCAACGTTCAGCCAGCAGGTGCTAGCAGCAGGTACCCAGTCCTGGGGGGATGTAGGGGAAGAACTGCTGTTTGGCTGATACCAAAAATCATCTTTCAGTGTCATCTTTTTCCAGCTCAAGAGGAACATCACTCCAGCAATAAACCACTGTCCATGACTGGAGACTCCCCTTTGCAATCCAACTGAAAAACCAAACTACACTCTCAGACAAAATCATCCTGCTTAGCTCCAAATGCTTTTATTGCTGATTTCAGCAAAGTTGGCTGATTTTATGGTAACACCAATACGAGCACTCACATACTGGAGTTGTGCACCTGAGGTGGAGCACAAACCTCCGGAAGAGAATGTGAGCAAACAGCTTGGATGGGATATGGGATCCAAGTGGTAGCGTTTCAAATACGTTCATAAACCTTTACAGTATGGGCACAAAAATATGTTAGAAACAATTCAAGGTAGACTACGGTCAGCTCCAAATCCCCACTGCCACCTCACAGGAGCTCCAGGAATGCCACAAGCCACCTGTTGTATTACAAATCTAAACCAGAATGTGAAGATTCTGAAAGTTGCTCAATCCTAATAAAAAAAATAAGATGCTTTCATCTAAGACGTATTTTATAAAAGGTATAAAGTTTGTTTCCTCCCTGCTTTCAGAACAGGTCTGCAAAGTCTTAGCTCCACACATTTCACTTGTGCAAGCCGATTTCCTATTTTTCTGCCCCAGAGGACTGGAGCCTGCAGGACAGGTAAGAGCTTCAGGTGCTGTTCAGGGCTCAGTGAGGATGACAGCCTGGCCACTCCTGCGCACAACCCTCCTCCATAACAAAAGAAGATTAAAGGAAAGGAGGAGGGATGGGAGGGGGTTTCCTCTGCTTCTCCAAAATATCCTTGGGTCTGTTCCTCATCAAGACCTTTTGCAAGCAGAATCTCTTTGTGGGGTGTGATGTGGTTTAAGTGAACATCATAAAACACAAGGAGTTGCTGGCTTTTCTCTGTTTTCAGATTCATATCACTGAGTGGTCAGATTTGTGTATTTTTAGAAAAGGAAATGAGGTACATAAAATGCAGAAAGATAGAGTAAAATGATGTCATTTACCTTAACTGCCAAAACACACAAAGTGTTGTTATAAAAATACACCAGCAGCTCCAAGTCCTGAGAAGCTCTTTGTAAAGCCAACTTTAGATGTCATGATTCAAGTCCCAGGTCCAAATTCAGCAAACTCATTTGTTAGATACTTAATCTGGGCTTTCACTGGGGCACCAGTGCACTCCTGGTATTTGCACCAGCCAGGTTTACAAAGCCTGGCACAGCGGAAGGATCTTCCTCTTCATCTGCACCATTATAGAACCCCTGCTCTGTTTTCAGGTGTAGGTTTTTGTGTATTGTCCACAATAATTAACGACATTTTCCTGATTTCTTCCTTTTGGTGCTTTAAAAAACCCTTTGGTCAAACTTGCCTGATATTTAAGTTATTTTTGAGTTATCCTTTGCCTTAAATTTGGATACATTGATGTCATTCTAAGGTATGAAACTACACAAATACATTACTTAAACATGGGAAAAAATAGGGTTGCTAATTATGTCCTACAGTAAACCTCTTAAATATTGCTTCACAATCTTCATTTTTCATTTAAATGTGGCACTGTTCACAGATAGTCTCAAACACAATAAAGGCAATTAGAATTGGTAATGACTGTAAACACCATTAGTCCTGGTAATTTGCTCTTTCCTACAAGTCTGACACACCCGGGGTCCCACTGCCAGTTTTCGTCTCCGATGTTACAGAAAGATTTGTGATGGTCTTTTCTGGCCTTCACCCAACTTTAAGGGCCTAAAATTAAGGACCTCAAATTTCAAGACCAGGCTGGTTGGAGCTCTGAGCATCCTGGTCCAGGGAAAGGTGTCCCTGCCCATGGCAGGGGGGGTGGAACGAGCTGATCTTTCAGCTCCCTTCCAACCAAACCTTCCTAGGATTCTATGAAAATTAGCAAAGTGAACCTGAGCTTTACCCATGCCACCACCCTGCACCTCCATTCTTTGAGCTCTCCATAACCTATCCCAGCTCCCCATTTTGCCTGTTTGTATTGCAAATGAGATCCCATCTCCTACACACAGAATTGGGAATAGCTGAGCTCAGAGGCTGCAGATAAACTCTGCAGAGGGAGACAAAGAATGTTCCAGTGTTTAGATTTCTAGGTTCCTAATTTTTCCAGTTTTGTTTCTCAACAAAAGGCAGTTCAGCGGGAGAAAAGGACAAGAAACACAGCCAGGTGCTACGCATGCTCTCAGAGACCTTTACCCTATGTTCAATAGCAACAAGAGAAAGCTCATTGGAGGCATGGGTGCTGCTCCTGTTAACACCAAAACTGTTCTCAAGGAATGGTGCTTATTCTGATGGCTGACAGCACAATCTGCTGGGCTTTTCTTGCATTTCTCCCACGTCATTATTCAGCAATCCTATTCCTGTTTCCGTAGAATTAAAGGCAGGTTAGGAAAGGGAAAGAAACACAGACTGGCTCCTTACAGCCCTTCAGTTCAGCCACCCTGCGTTGCACCCAGCAGTTTCTGAAGGTCTCCCGGGCACTGCTGAGCAAGAATGTGTCTTTCCAGAGGAGCAGCATCTGCAGCACCAGTGATGCCAAAGGAGATTCTGCTGCTGAACATTCCTCTGCATCTCTGTGTACTTATGTCTAAATGGTAGAAAGATTTTACACTGATATTCCTGACGAACTTCTGCATTCAGAATGATTTGAAGTATTCATTAGTTTTTTAAAGATACTCTTAAAAAACAACTCCCCAATTTTTTTCCATATCCAAACAGTTTAAAATCTGGCCTTTTAGTGCCAAGGAGATCTAGAGACATCACCATGTATTAAAAAAAAAACAACAAAAAAATCACTACTCACTGTCTCCTCAAGAGATCCAGAAACACATTAGTAACATTATACATTAGTATTAGCAGCTTCCCTTATTTTTTATAAATGGAAATAGCCACGGGTAAGAAAGGGGAACAGTCTGACAGCCAAAAAGTTACACTCCTGAGTCCCACTCCTCCTCACAAATCCATCCTCCCACACAGATCCCCTCTGTGTGTCTGGAGCCCAAAATACCTCCAGGACTTCACTTACTTTCCTTTTCAGTCCTTGCCAAGCTTCATATTGTGAACATCACCTGAGACCCAAACATCAAACACCCTCACCATGGACTACAGCAGTGGAAGAGGCTGATAAAACGAGAGTCTGGTGGGCTCTTTCATCACTCCTGAAGCACTGGTTTGCTCAGCTCTCATGGATGGGCAGGGCAAGATGCAAGGACAGCCACTATACACAGGCCCAGAGCTGGTTCTGGGATGCAGGGCAGAAAGGCTGATTGCAAAATGCTGTTTATGCCCTCAGCACTTCTCCTCCTAATTCCTCTCCTTACAGAATATTTTAAAATGTGCCCAGGCCTGTTCTCCACCACTTTGTTGTCCTGTGTTTGATCACTAGAGAAGGACTGTCAGGTTTTTTTTTTCCTGATGCTTCAACAAAAGAGTTGGTTTTACCCGTATTTTGGCTTTCATATATCAGAGACAGAGCGTGAGGCTTCTATAGAAGGGACATTTGAACTTCTATCTCCAGGCACATAAACCAGAAGCACAGCCACTTCTGCTGGGTGTCAGACACAACTTGATGGCTACACGGAGGGTTTGTGTGAGGGCTTTTGTTTTGCCTTTCCACCAGCCAGTCTAGGAAGACACGTTAAGATGGAAAACAGCATGACACTAGAGGCATTTAACCAGCTAAAAATATTACCAGAGGTCAATGGACATAATTCTGATAAACAGAGTCCTGTTTGTTGGAGCCTGTTTATTTGATCATAAGAGCTGAAAGTGCTCCAAAGGGTTTTGTTATGGTGGTGTCAAGGAGAAATAATGACATTGAGCCCACGAGATTTGCTCTGTCTCGTCAGTAATGCAACCTAGCTCAGACTGTGACCCATTGAAAATGAACTTGCTGACCTTCCATCAGCTCTCCCAGCCTCCAGAGTGCTCTTCAGAGGTACCCTGAAATGACTTCTGGTGAATGAGTGAACTGAGCAATTACACTCACACAGAGTCTCAGCCTCTCCACATACCATGGGACAGAGCCTACAGACTTGTCCGTCATGCAGCTCAGCTGTGACTCAGAGCGGGGTGATTCTATGACTCTGTCCTGCAGCTCCATGAAGATAAAGCCATACATGAAGCGTTCCCCCCCAAAAAACCCAGTAAAAATTGCATGGTAAATCTCCCTTAAGCCCCACTTCAGCAGCGTGTTTACCCTCTGATTCAAATCCCACCCACATAACCCACACAACCTCAACAAGAATACAAAGCTCACCAAAGAAGCTGAGCTTCTTGATGTCCCCAGACACTGCATCAGGAAGACATAGTCAAGATCTCCTTTCTGCACTGCTACTGCAGCGGTGGCAAAAACGCTCCACAGAGGTTAAGGAACAAATTAGGAAAGCTTTTTGCCATGGAAGAACGTGGTGTGGGTGAACTTACCTTTGGCAAGGAGAACATCAGGGATCACAGAGGGCCAGAAGATCCCTAAGGGTGGTGCAGAGCATCACGCCACAGGAGCAGGGATCCTGCCAGTTGTGGCTCTGCCCTCGGGTACCTGAGCAAGGCAGGGCCACAGCTGGAGCTCAGGAATCAGATTCACAGAGGATATGGAACCATGGTCAAACGGGGAGTTTGGTCCCTGTGGCAGGCTCCAAGCACAGCTATGCTGCTCCAGCATCACTGAAGAGAGAAGCTAAACCCCCCCTGCGTGAGTTTAAATGGGCTCCTGGCCCATGGGAATGGGTGGAGCTCAGGGTGGGGCTGCTCCAGGTGGTTAAGGCTCATCAGGGACCTACCTGAGACCCTTTAAACCAGTTCTGTACGACTTCCTAGGGGGATTTTAAAGCTTGTCCCGCAGCGGGAATGAAGTCTGCGCTTTCTGCAAGTATTCATCTCCGCTTCATGACAGTGTAGGCATCCCCACTTCCAGCAGGTTGACAGAAGAGGTCGGAAAAGTGCTTGGCAGGGAGGATTTAGATAATAGAGAAGGCATGTGTGTATGGGAAAGGCAGGGGGACAGGAGACAGCATCAAAGCCAGCTCTGATTCTTAACCTCTGACTTGAGGGCACTGTAAGTGCTTCACAGAGCTGGGAGGCATTGCACTGAGACCGCTTGAGTCAGTCAGCCTTCTTTTCTTCTCCTCTTGCAATTGAGAATAGTGCTTAAAGCCAGAGGAAAGTTTTTGTTGTTTTCTGCCTTGCGCAAGTTAGCACAGAAGGCCGGTTTTGATAGATTTTTATGTCTTGAAGAGGAGCTGCCTTTACACCTGTTTATACTGCGTAAACAAACAAACAGAATCTGTGATTAGACCACAACATGTCAGGGCATGCAGAAATTATCCACAAGCATCTGCCTCATGAAAATTTCAGTTACCTGGTCTTCTAAACCTGTAAATTGTAAATTTTTAAAATCTCACCCTGCAAATTCAGAAAATTTTGTCTGCAACGAGTGTAAAATTTGTCTGGGAAGGTATAGAAAGTACAGAGGATCTCACAGCAGCAAGCCTTTAATTACCTGGTAATCACCACAGTGATTAAATTGTCATCAGTTCTTTGCTAGTTCCTCTTTAACCTCCTTTATCTGCACCGATCATGGAAGGAACCTGGATGAAAGGACTAAAAGTGAGGTGGTGCCCCACTGTCCTTCATTTCAGGGGTACAGTTGTATTAAATCATCTTCAATTCTTCAGTGTCCTTAACCTGTTACAATTTAGAAAATGACAATTTCATGTGAAAGCATGAGAACAGTTTGGGTTGTGTTTGGTGAATACCATCTTAGATCTACATTTTCTGCTTTCTTCAGCCACGAAAGGTTCCCAAATCCAGCGTTCTTCATGCAGAGCCATTTGTTCAAATCACTGACTAACCTTGCTACCCGTGTGCCACTTAGCTACTTTTTTCCCATTCATAATCGTTCACTCTCCAGATATGCAAATTGTTATGTCTTGATCTTAACTGCAGCTTGATTTGTATTCCCCAGAGCAAGTGGATAATCCACAGGAGTCTGTGTTTAAAAATTGCTGCTAAAGTCAGGGCAGCCAATGCAGAGGACTGCAGAGCAAGGGTAATCTCTGGGCGGGTTTCATCTATTGCCACAACAGCCCAGTTACAGAACATCCACTCCCACAGGAACCAACAGGCCAAAAGAGGCATAAACAAGCAAACACAATAAATTGGATACCCAGCCCGCCAGCAGATTAAGTCAAGAAGGAGTATTAAGTTGTTTGGGTTCTCATTTAAAAATAAATAAATCGAATCTCCCAGTCAATCTGCTTAATGTCTGATTGACATTAAGCAGATAAGCAGTGATTTAACCTTACGGGGTAGATGTCTTCCCATGATGCAGAGGTCGTGTCACACTTGGAAGATGACAAAGTGAATTTTTTAATTTCCTGTCCTGCCACAGACCAGCTCTGTATTTGCTGGGAGATGAGGGTGCTCCTTGTTTTTGTGTTTCAGATGTTCCTGGGGCATTCTGACAGGGACCAGCAGAGTGGAAACAATGCTGTCAAATGGCACAGCAGTGCTGTAAATAATTCCATGCAGGAAAAATTCGCCTCATTTACAGCAACATAGAAAGGTTTAATGTGGGATATATTCATCTGGTCTTTCAGCATTCCCCATTCCTGGGAGCCACTCTCCACAGCTCCTTGTATTGCACGCCCTCAGCGGCTCCAGGAGTGCCAGCAGAGCCCAATATGCCAAATGATCCAATGCCACAACAGCCCCCAGGTTTCCTGCACCGTGTTTTATTGCGTTGATTTATCTCTCCGTTTCTCACAGACTGATTGAGCTCAGATTGGCTCGCACAGCCGAGCTTCCCCAGCCACTTGCCAGGTTCTGCAAGAGGTGATTTTTCATGTCATGTTCAGGCGTCAGTGCAGGTCCCTGCACCCACTCCTGCCTTAACCCCTGGGTCCCAGGGATGGCCACTCTCGATTCCTTCCAAGACTGGGCATCCTCCTCTGCCATCCCCTTGCCCCTCCATACAAGATTAACCCATGCAGCACCCTTTTCTCATTAGTTTTGCCCTCTCACCTCTCCCCTCCCTCCTGAAATAAGTAAGAGCTAAGCCCAAACTGGAAGGTTTGGAATGGTTGTTATGGCCTTTGAGCATTTTGTTTCCTGGGGCACAATTTTCTAATTTTGTGACAGCAGGTGTTTTTTTTAGTGCTGTTGGCAGCTCTGTCCACAAAATCAAAGCGCCTTAATACATTGTTAAGATCTTCCTTTGTTGACAGCTGATGGTCCACAATGCCAATATAAAGAGATCAGCACAATCCAGTTCAATCCATTAACTTATTTAAATCATCTCTGGAGCGGATGTCAGGCAGGCCAGGCTCCCTCAATATCTGCTGAGGCAACAGCCAGGACAGTTGTGCCGTCCAGCTGTGACAAGATTTCTTTCAGATTGAAGCAAGTTAGTGTTTCCACACCTTCCAAAGTTTGAGCCAGACCAGTCAGAGCAAAGCTGCTGATGTCCCTGCCTGTGCTGGGAACTTGCTGTCACTGAGCTACAGCATTTCCCTCCTCCTGCACCAGCACTGACACCGGCCCCAGTGGCAGCAGGCTGAATCTTATGGCACAGCTCCACTAAAAACATTGCAGTTAGGTTACCTCATAGCAGAGGAGCGTCTCTGTGTTTCTCCCACACCTCCTTGGAAAGCATTCCTGCAGGAATCCCCAGCGTGGCCTCTGCTGTGCGCTATCTTTCCTCCACTGAGCAGTTTTTCATGGCATTGAGGAGCCCTCCTGCTCTCAGCATCCCCCAAGCTTTGCTGGCTCATGTAAACACCCTTCCACTTCCATCCTGCCTTCTGGCTCAGCTGCCACTTTCCATCTTATCTTAAAGCCATTTAATTCCAGTGTTATTCCTTCATTCTCTCCTGTAATTCATTTAGCACACAGCTGCGGAGATATGAGTCCCTGCTCTCCCCCCTCGCTTGGCTCTGCAGATAGCAAAGGTGTTTTACATCCTCCCGTTTGTCACCAGGGAATGTCTCTGATCATTGCCAGGTCACCTCTGCAGCCCCCCAGTGTCACCCTGCTGCAGGCTGCTCGTGAAGCAGCTCCTGGGAGGCTGCGGCTGGTAACACAGCACAGCACTTTGGGGTGCATCAGCAGCATTGGGGCCCTCTCAGAAGTGGTGATTTAGGAGCTGACTGAAAGGACTTCTGCCCCTGATGCCTTGGGAAGGCTGACCTGAAATAGCGACTGGACAGAGCTAGAGAATAAAGCAGGGATTTATTGAAAGGTCTTTAGGGTACACCTCGGGCAGGATAAGATCTTGACCAGGGCTACACCCAAGGTGGACCCAAAATGGTGACAAAATGGACAAATGGTCATGAGGTCTTACACTCTTATAAATTTTGGTCCATTTGCATATTGGGATTTAATTGTCCAATTACAGCTTCAGGTTGTGAGGTCCCATCCTTCTTGTTCCTCCCTCCAGCCCATCCTTGTCTGTGCTGTTGGGCCTGAAAGTTGTCCTTGGTCCTCAGCAGGAGAAGGATTTGTTTTGTCTCCCTGCTCTGTGAAGAGAGCTTATACTGGCACTTAACATGAGGCTCAGAGCTGCACCCTTGGGGAGCACAGCATCTGAAAAACATGAAAGCTACAACTTAAGGCATCACCCCTACACTGCAAAGGGAAGCAGGATGTTGGGGTATGCTGTTGTTTCCCATCCCAAGGAGCCCTAAAAATCCTGTCTGTGCCATTTCTCATGGGGCAGGAATTGCCTCTGCAATTCCCAGCCCTCCAAACACCACACATTGGGATCACCGAGTTTCTAAACCTCACACAGCCTGTAAATGACACCTGAACACCCCAGCCTACACAGATGAGGAAGCAGATACATCGAGGGACAGAGGACAAGGAACTCTGGGGTGTGGAGAGCACAGGACACACTGTGGACCTTCTTTGCTTTAAGAAGCAATGATGGAAAATCTGGGAGGGGACAAAAGAAAAGCTGTTGTAAAAGGAGTTCTTTTAGGCCTCACAGGAACAGAGGTCTTATTCATAAAACAGAGAATCATTTAGGACCAGAACTGCCTAATTTGGAGAGGGACAGGAGTGTACATGCCTACAGCATCACCTGGATTCCCGTGGAATGGTGAGGGTTCCATCAGACAGCTGCAGCAGAGACGTGAGGTGTGCTCAGCCAGCAGAGCACAGGTCTGCTCCTGCAATCTCTGAATCCCCTCAGAAGGGCTTGGAATTTGAATTTCAAATGTCAAATGTCTACAGTGACTGTGTCACCACAAAATTACCAAGCAAGAAACATTTGTGAAAATAATTTTGTAATGTTTTAACAATCACCGTAACATTTGGGTAAGAGCTCAACCTGTTGTCAGGCAATTTGCAGGTGGAAAGGGATGAATTAATTATTTCTGGTGATTTTTTTTTTTTCCCCCCCAGGCTATTTCACAGCGGTTAGCTGAAATTCCAAACCACCTCTTTTTGTTTAACATCCTAACAAAAGAAATATAATTCAGAATTAATGCCTTTAGGAAATGTGTCCTGTGATGAACCTCTTTTGCTGAAAATCATGTGATGTGTCTTCAATCATGGAGTCTTTGAATGAAGAACTTTTGCTTCCCGGTAACTGCAAATATCAAGAGGAGAATTTACTCTGGATGTTGTGTCTCTAAACTTAGCAAATCAGGGATGAATTTCTTTTACTGCAACAAAAAAACACCCCCTTTCTTTCTGTAAAAATTCAGTTATTTACAATGTCTTGAAGGCAGCAAGGCCACAATAAAGGGCAAGAAAGAAAGCAGGGCAAGTGTGGAAATTTCCATCCTAGAGACAGGTTCCCTTGGACAGCCAAGGACATGATTTGTGGCTGGCTGAAAAAAAAAATCAAATACGTCTAAGAGGCATCACAAAAGCTCTTGACTTGCATGCTCGAGGAGCTGAAATTGCCCCTTTCTCCTCCCTCTTCTCCCCACTGTACTTCATACAGTGTTTAATTTCAAAGGTCCTCCGGGGCCTGGCCTGTGGCACCGTGACTAAAATGAAATGTTCTGGCTGGGAGCTGGGGAGGGGGGCACGGGAGGGCCGGGGAACAAAGCCCATGGGGAGAGGCTCCCAGGCTGTCACCGCTCCGGCATGACCGACTGCAGACAGCTAATTAACAGGAGGCGCAAGTAATTAACAGCCGTGAAGCCAGACAGCCTTGCCTGGGGACCTCTAAGAAGCAGAGCCCGCAGGAGCAGTGGGGTCTGTGGGTGCGTGAATGATAAATGCTCATCCCAAATGATCCAACTCCTGCCTCAGAGGGCAGAGCTCTTCCTACCAGGATGCTCGTGATGGGCGCCACCAGCAAATGCCAAAATGTGGTTTTTGTCGGCACCGAAGCTGTCAGAGGTGGCACAAACCTGTGCTGCTCTCCTCAGGTTTTTTTTCTATTAGGTTCCTGAAAAGGTTTGGGAGGTTTTCCTTCACTGGTTTTGCTCGTGGTGAAGAGTAACACGGGAAAAATCTGTGATTTCTCCCCAAAAGCCAGGCATGGTATATCAGCTACCACCTGAGCATATTGGTGGCGACCTCCCACACACCCAAGTGCCTCGGCAGCTGGGGCTTTCAGTATCTGTGACTTCTATGGTGTAATGCTTTGGTGAGAAATTTAAATAAATCACAGCCCTGTAACACAGACAATGTTTAGTTTTGATGCTACACAACGTGAAGTTGTGTCCTTAAAGCTTTATTCATGCAGATGGATGGAAGCTCCGTCCCTGGGAGGGCACTCCATGAAACTGCTCATCCTAAAATCCCAGCGTGGGGGCCACGCTGTTCCCTCCACTCTCCAATAAGCAGAACAGGACTGTGATAAAGCCAGATTTGCTGCCTGATCACCTGGCATGACTAACAAGGGTGTGTGGTCGGAGCAATCTGCCCGGAGCTGGACGAGCTGAGAACCTCCTGGTTCACATCCCTGTCCTCGGCTGGCCGAGCTGGACAGCAGAGACACACGAGGTGTGTGTCCAGCATCCTCAGAGACAGACAGACTTCAGAGCCACAGCTTTGCCCTGCAGACTAGCACTTACCACAGAACAGGGACAGCTCATCAGTGTAGACAGTCCAGCTATGAAAGGGAATGCTTCCTTTAAAATTCCCTCAGGACTGACTAAAAATGCAGCCTCCCTCCAGAAATATTCATATATTCATTTATCTCTCTGCCAGGGGCAGCACAGCTCAGGGTGGGACTAATCATGCACTCTGCAAATCATACAGGGCTGCTGTGCCCTGGCACAGCCAGCGGGGCTGATAAAACAGACCCTGAAATCAGAAATCCACAGTATCCCCATTGAAGTACCAATTGCTCTTTACATGCTCCATGATCATATAATGCAGAAAAGTTCATTTTCATTAGTTTGCAAATAGCTAGTAGGAGCAGACATTTCCTCTTGCGTACTGAATACTTGGAATATTTGCATATTTAGGTAATGACAATATTTTTTATGCTGTAGCTTTGCTTGTGGTCATAAATCCATAATGCACTTCAAGGCTTTATTGTCCCCCAAAATGTGATGTGCTTCAGTTTTTCCAAGTTATGAGCATCCATCTGCAATTCATTAAGCAACTGAGCAACACAATTTCCATTTCACAGTCACTATCTTTGTATGACCTCTTTGGTCTGATGACTCAAACATATTTCATAAATTATTAACGGAGATTGCATTATTGAGAGAGGAGCTGTGTAATTAGTTGAAAGAGTGCTCACAATTGGAGTTGTGGGGATCTTCTGAAATCAGAGAGTGAAGGTTGTCAGGAAGACTTCACAGGAGGAAGAAAAAGAGTACAGGAAATTTAAACCCAGCATATTTTCAGATACCGCCCCCCCCCCCCATTTTCAGAAAAGAAATGAGCCGTGGTTGCAGCTCATGACTGTTTCTGTGAATTTTATTTGTCAGATGCTTTAGAGACACAAACCTCCATCTCTCTCTGGCCCTCTATAGGAAATACAAGTTTTGAGGGAACTGGGACTTCCCTGCCCCATGCTGTGAAGACGCTCCCTGCGCACGGCTGCAGGGGTGGCAGATGGGCTGCCAGGTGAGTCTGGAGGACAGGTACCCCACTTTGGGATTAGCTGGACCTGCTGTCTCTGCCCCGGTGCCTGCAGTTTCAGAGTTATCTCAGTGGCTGGTTTTCTTTCTTGCTTTTTTCATACGCTTTACCTTGTCCAACAGCTTTGAATGTCTCAGAGTAAATGGTTTGTTGAGCCCAGGCAGCCTTAGTTTTGTCTAAATCTAACCAGCAAGCTGTAACTCCTAAAGTAATAAACATTATTGGTGTTCTGATAAACGAGAGCAGTGTGGCAGAAAAAGCTGTCCATTCTAATCCATGGAAGGGCTCAGCTTCAATCATATCTTATTACTTTCAGTGTATTCAATCTTCATCTCAAATCATTCAGTGGCAGTTTAATCAATACATCAAAATCATGCAAAATTCCTGCTGCTTAGGGAACAGCTTACATGAGAAGTGGTTTCTGGGTTGTGTTCTGGAATCAGGCAAATAATTAAATCAAAGAATGAGTGATGGAAACACTCCTGAAGGAACCTCATTGTTTTCTTTATGATTTATCTGCATTTCCTGGCCTCAGCTTGTACATAACACTGAACTCCAAATAATCCTTCAAATCCTTTCCACACATTAATTCTGAAGGCATCACTGCAGTCCAGTTAAGTGCTATGGATATGTCTCAGAGCAGGTAATCAGAGCAGGGAGAGGGTCTGGTCACTGCTTTATTGGTTTTGCTGGTTTAAGACTGCAAAATTTTTCCTGAAATTCAGGTCTTAGCTCATAGCTTATTCAAAATTATAAATCAATGGGCTGCTTTGAAAAAGTTGTCATTTAAAAACATGTCTAAGTTCCAATGCTAAGTTGTAAATGGTCCTGGTCTCCAGAATCCTTTTTTCTGTTTGTATCAAAGCAATATTATGCTTTTCTCCCAGCACTCTTCAGGGATATTTTCTCAAATCCTGATTTCATCACAGTCAAAATACTAGTTTTGCTGTCTTCTTCACTTTTTTTTTTTTCTTATCTATCTCTTTGTTTTAAGCTCACTGCAGGTTAGGAGCCCTATTTTATGTAAGGTCAAAATGAACATAATCAGTTGTGGGAAATAGTTATTTGTGATGAAGGGATCTTTTTTTTTTTTCATGTATTCATTATTCTCCTTTCTACCAGAACAGTGTATTGTCTTGGTATGATCTGCTTGTAGCTGTGTTGAGAAGCCACTGAGAGCAACTTCACACAGGAATGGAGAAGACCCAGCCACGGCCTGCTCTGAGGGGTTTTCAGGTGGCAGGTGCCTTGGCCCAGCATCCCTCCAGATGAAATCTTCCCTCCAGATGAAAATATGGGGAGGTGCACATGTAATTGCAGTCAGTGGAGCATTTAACCTTGAATTGGATTTGTGGTTAAGATGAGCCTGGTCCAGTTTTCTTGGTGAGCTGAGCAGCACTGACGAGAATTCTGTGAGGTCCCCCCGCTTCCCACAGCATCCCTGGCTGGGAGCATGGCTCGTTCAGGTTGTACATGCCTGTGAGTGAGAGCCCTGTTGATGCCTTAAGCTTTAGCTTTCATATTTTCAGACTCTGTGCTGCCCAGGGGTGCAGTTCTGAGCCTCACATTTAGTGCCAGTCAGTTCTCTTCACAGAGTAGGGAAACAAAACAAATCCTTTTCCTGCTAGAGACCAAGGACAACTTTCAGCCCAACAGCACAGACAAGGGTGGGCTGAAGGGAGGAACAAGAAGGATGGGACCTCACAACCTGAAGCTGTAATTGGACAGTTAAACCCCAATATGCAAATAGACCAAAACTTATAAAAATGTAAAATCTTGTGACCGGTCAGCCATTTTCTGGCCATTCTTGGTCCACCCTGGGTGCAGCCTTGGTCAGGCTCCTGTCTCGCCCAAGGTGGATGCTGGAGGCCTTTCAATAAATCCCTCCTTCATTCTCTGGCTCTGTGCAGTCTCTGCTCCAGGTCAGCCTTCCCACGGCATCACTGTTCTGATGGAGTGACGGAGTGGTGATAAACAGGCAAAGAAGCAGCTGGTGCAGGCAGTACTGTGGTGCCTCTGCATGAGGGTTCTGGTTCCCTTTTCCCTCTGCCAAGGTCAGGATTAATACACAGGAGTCACAGGTCGTGTTCTGACTTGGATGTTTATCTTTTCTTATCTATTTACCGACTCACCAGCCATGAGCTCTAACTAGCAAGTTAGAGAAACGAGGTAAAATGGAGCCCTTCTAACTCTTTCCAAGGTTATTTAAGTGATAATCCCCCAATAATGAGGTGGTACCTATATTATTTATACTTTTGACCCAATGATGACCACCCAAGGCCTGCAATGCAGACCTTTTTCACCTCATTACAGAAAACCACCTGAACACCTGAACCCATGAAGAAGGAAGAAGGTGCAGAAGAAGGGCCCAGACAACGCCCAAAGTCCTCCATCTGACTCACATGTATTACTACATACTAAAATCTTAAATCTAAGTTTTACACCCTGTGAGATCACACAATAGCATTCAAACCACACACCCACAACCCCTGTGCTGTCACTCCATCTCGGGAGCCTGTCCCAAGGCCTCAAGTCAAATGCGGTGCTTGCTTGAGGGTCAGCATCTTTTAACACAGAAAGCCTGAAATCTTCAGCCTCCAGGGTTCCAACACCTCTGGACCTGTCCCAGGAGCACCTTGCCCACTCTGGGAATCACTCAGACTTGTGATTGCTCCTCAGCTTAAACCCAGGGCGAGCAAGCCACGGGTGTCAGTCTTTCACTGGAGCTTCATGAAACTGTCACTGGCTTAATGAAATCTCTCCACTGACTTCAAAGAGAGATGGGCTGGGGCCAGCCATCAAGTTGCCATCAAATTACAATAATCCCATTCTCCTTTTGATCAGATTTCCTCCTGTGTTGTCAAAGGTGATGCAGAACACAAGTACCTGAATTCTTTTGAGGTCAGGTCACTTGCTTGAAGTAATTTTTTTCTGCACTCTGTGCATTTTTCTTCTCATCCTCGAGGAAGAACACTGACTTATTGTTTTTCTTTTCCCCAAAATGTTACACTTTTTTTGCACACATCAAATTATGCATCCTAAGAAAGCTTAGCAATAGACCTCGCGTGTGAGGCACAGGTTGGCCGCCAGCTGTGACAGCATGTGTCAGATTATATATTATAATTGTTTTCTGCTCTGATATATTGCACAGGGAAAGACGGGGCCTATCTCAGAAGGCACTGATGTGGCTATAATGCGCTTAAACTGTTTTTTGAGAACAACAAGGCTGCTGGGGCAAGGGGGTTGGTGCATTTGGGGCTCTGCTTTTGACAGCACTGTAGAAAAAAAAGCATGTGTTAGCCTGTTGTCTTCGGGTCCTTCACCACAAACAGTCCTCTTGGGCTGCACCAGATGGTGCAGGAAAAAACCCCACAGACATTTCTCCACAATATTTATGCAAAAAAATCAAAGTATTTGATTCTAAAACACCGTGATAAGCCTGATGTAGCCTGAACACCCCCTGGCTTCACTGCTGTGAACTGGGATTTTTCTCTAGGCTTCCTGCAGCTGGATTTTCAAATCAGTTCTGAATTTAGCTGAAACCATTTTCACTTTTTATTTCAAAATACCATTTCCCACTCCCTCCACTTCCTCCAAGGAGAGCCTATGGGGTCCTTCCCCATGCCTGCTCTTTCTTGACAGTAGGATTCCATTACCCAGATATCCAAATATTGCATCCCTCAGCCCCAAAAGGATGGTTTTAGTAGGATATTTTATTCTCTGGTGTGCAAGGCCCATCCTGGGCTCAGGAAGCAGCAAATGCCAATGGCCCTGCTGTGCATCCCAGGGCTTTCAGCAAGCCCGGGGTTGTCAGCATCCTGCATTTCTCCTGAGAGCACAGGAAATGGATCCACCCTCACAGCAAACCCTTGGCACCCACAGAGAGCACAGGAGGAGGAATTGATGGGAAGAAAATGCATATTTTGGGACTACTAGATTATTTTTAACCTTGTGAAAGGAAGCCAACAAAACTGAACGGAGCACAATGAAGAACTGCACAGTTCCCAACCCCACAGATTATGTATGAGACCCCTCTGGCCATGCATTATTTATCACACCTACATTATTCTGGCTTTCTATCTTTTGCACAAGTCTGACTTGTAAAAGGCTGACATAGAACAGGGTTTTTTTTGTTCCCTGGGCTTTGCTGTGGGGAGAGAATGGTAACATGTGGTGGGATCCTGCATAAAACACTGATGAAAAATGAGCAAGCTTGTCACGATGGAGTCAGAGCGTTGCTTTTTAAATGAAAACCAATTGAGTAGTTAATTTTTAAGTAAATTGCCCTTGTTTCTCATAGTAAGCCATTTTGACAGTTGTGTTGACAGTTACCCAATTAAATGTGAATATTTTGGTGGCATTTGAGTGCAAACCAAGCCAGGTATTCCAAGGGCTGCACAGATCTAATTTCTATTAAGGAGGACAGTCCATTCCCCTCCAGGCATCTGAGTGGCAGAATTCCATTATTTTTTGTAGAGGAAACCTCCGCTGCAAGCAGCAGCTCATGATATTGCCAGAGGTGGTATGTGAAGTGCACCAAGTAAAAAGGTTATCTGCTCCTACTGTAATCTCTTTATTGCACAAAGGCAGCTTTTTGAGCACTTTGTGAGGATTTTCAAGCCTCCTCCTTGGCCAGAGGGAGGGTGGGAGCACAAGGATATGGATCCTTTCTGCTCTAAGCAGCCAGAATGCAAATAGGAGGAAAAATGCAGTAAATGGGGAAGGGTTTGAGGGTGGTAGGAGGTTTTTGCTTTAATATGTGAACTCTAAATGGTAATTCCCCACACTGAAAATCCTCAGAGAGGTGTGGACTGAGAGGAATTGGCCATTCCTGGCTGCAGAAGCGCTGGTCTGCTTTGTGTTCGCTCAGGTCTCCAGCACCAGTGGATGCTCCAGCGCAGCAGAACCTCTGTTATCTCTAACACAATGCTCAAAAAATCCCCATCTTGGGAAGCTGCCTGGCTTTGTCAGCCCCTTTTAGTAGAAACGATCTCTCTTTATTTTTTTTCTTTATTTCAAAACATAAAAAACAACCAGAATATTAAGTCCATTTGCTCATGATGCCAGGAAATATCCATCCAACTTTTTATTCCTACTTAAGCCAAGAGGATTTCTTGCAAATGCAGCACAAATATGTACAAGCAATAATTTTGACTCATGTGGGGCCTCTGGCTTATCCACTTGCCTGGACTTTGGCATCCCATGTGGGAGTGAGGAAGGAAACCAAACAATTCCTCTTTGGGGGAAGGGAAAGTGAGGCACGAAGGTACCAAACCCATGATCTCTGCCTCTGACTTGAATCCTTCAGGGTGCAGAGTCTGAACCTCGTGCACCATCAGCCTCCCACCCTCTCTGCCTCTCCAGGGTAATTCAGAAAGTTGAAATAATGGGACAAGAGATTGTTTGTTCCTGTTGCTAGTGGCCAGTTGCTATAGCAGATTTCAGCTCTCCCCTGCTCTGCCAGGGGAGATCTTTTCATGTGCCTGAGGGATGCATAAAGGATTTGACTTTCCAGACAGAGTTTTGTGCTTAAAAACTCTCCTAACACAGATTAAAGTACTTTTTTCTGATTTAGCAGAGACCCCTTGAAAGGCTGGATGGAATACAACATGGTTTTCATCCAGCTTCAGCTGCCAGGCTTAATTAGGAGAGAATTAGGAGTTTGCCTGATGGGAATTGTGCTGATTTAAAGGCTGATTTTCCCTCTTTCCACTGATGGCTGGTGGATGCTCAGCCCCCATCCTGCACAAATATACTTGAAATACTGGAGGAGAAAATAGCATCAAACCCAGCTGGAGAATTACAGCTGACTTTTTTTTCTGACTTTGCCATTTTGAGGGGAAGTGGCTCCATCCATTGGGGCTGAGCTCTTACTCCCTGTGTAACCTGGGAGTAGCTGAGTTCACGTGAAGCCCTGGTGTGAGCCAGAGTATCTCAGCCTGCCTGGAGCCACGGGCTGGCCTGGGGCCACACTGCTGAATGTGCAGCCTGGGGAAAGTAAACAGACTTTTATATGCCATATATATATATATATTTATATATATATATGTATAAGGATGAGCATTCTTTGCTTAAAATCTCTTTGAAAATAACTTCTGTAATGCAGAGACATTCCCAGCTGGCCCAAAGGCCTTCACATCAATGCAGCCACACTTTGAACTATACCAGGAGCTCTTCTACTTTCATATCAGAGTATTGAAAACCATCCTCAAAAATTCAGGTGAAGGAGAAATAAATGATTTATTACTCTTTTTTTTTTCTTCTTTAGCTTCTTCTTGCTCTGTGAAACCTGTCTGCTAACGTATTTAAGGATCTGTATCAACCCCTCAGATTGTACTAGACTTTCTCAGGCAAACCATAACCCCCTAATCTTGCAATACATTATGACTGAGCATTTTTATGAAAAAAAAGTAGAAATTATAACATTTTAGGGTGAATAAGTAATTTAGTTGTCCATCCTGAATTCCTAGATGCTTCAGGAATAAGGCTGCTCTTTCTTCTGTTGCTGCTTTGTTGAGATCATCCTGTTCTGCTGAAAGGCAGAGAAAATGTTACTGAAGGAAATGATTTTGTACCTTTGATGTCAGAGTGAAGGACGCTCTGGCTGTGGTTAAAAATGTTATTGCAATGTAGAAGGTACAGATCTTACCTTATCTTGTATCACTGCTAGATGGCACAAACCAGCCACTTTTATCCGCTGGGAAATTTTAAATGAATTAATTATTACTTACAGAATAGGACAATGGAAAGACAGAAAAATAAGGTGAGAATAAATTATGAAAACTATGGAAAATAAATTATAGAAACTATATAGAAACTAAGAATGGAGCACAGCAACACATGTTGCAGGTCACAGGTAATTTATAGCTTTAAATGGTATTTTAATTTTATTAAACTCCTGTCTAATTTATTCCTCTGAGTGAAACAGCTTTTCCCAAGCAACTCCATGTTATCAATAGCATGTGAGGTAATACAAATTCTTCTGGCAGGAGTATCCAGCGATGGAATAGCAAACATTGCATTACTAACCCCAATAATGCAGGGAAAACATCTTTCTATTGTGCAAGCAGACAGCAACAGAACACAGAATTTCCCCGCAGGAATAGGTCGAGCTCTTACAACAAAAGCTTGTGAAAGCCTTTGTTCTGATCCCTAAGGATTTTATGATTGTCACACAATCTGTGTAGATCAGCCATTCACTCTGATGAGCAGACTTTGCATTTCTGTGATAGCTGGCTGCTGCTTGAATAGCAGAAAAATAAATAAAATAAAATAAAGTAAAATAAAATAAAGTAAAATAAAATAAAGTAAAGGAAAGTAAAAGAAAATGAAGTAAAATGAAATAAAATAAAATGGTGCTTTTACCATGTTGAGAAATATAAATTTAGCTTTCTTGTTTGTTTCTTTTGAGGAAAGAAGCAAGAAGAGGTCTGAAATGCCCAGCTGGATAGTGTGAGTGTCTCTGACTGCAGCTAGACCTCAAGGAGGTGTAATATCCTGAGTAGCCTCTAAATATCTATATACAGCTTTTGGTAGGGGGTTTTGTGCTCCGAATCCACTCTGTCCTTAGTTCAATTTTACATGGACCCCCATGTCCTTATTAGGTTTTGCTGAGATATGGATCAGCATCCCAAATGTTGGCTGCACTAACACTTGTCACACATTCAGTGATCAGCATCTGATTGAGATGTTTTCTCTCTCTGGGCAGAGAGGAGGAGGGATATTGCTGATGCTGCCTGCGATTGTTTCAGAGCATTGAGGGTGTGTATAATGCTAATGCCACGCAAGGAGCCTGCACACGATCATGGCCAGAACTACTGGAGCTACAGACCCACCATGGTGACACATTTGTCAAGTGATGTTTGCCAAAGGTGTTTTTATAAAACTCAAAAACCAGGTTCCTGAGAGACATAGCACTCAGCGAGTAGTGTCACTAGATTATACTAATTCCTAAGTGATGGCTTACTGATCAGTGGGAGAGTGATCTGAGGTAATATTTGTTCAACTAAACCTGATTTCCTTCAATCTTGTCACGAACGGGCTGCACTTGCACTGGTTTAATACATTTAATCCACTTCAATGTCTTTTACTCCAAACACTAGCCCATGCTTGGGGCAAAATAGTAGGACCTAAATGGGAAACCAAGCCATCAAGTGTCGCTGTTGGACACACAATCACACACACATACACGCTATCTGGTGAAAAGGCGTGAACCCTTTATTATAACATCTGACTCCATTTTTTTAGTATTTCTACACAGACCAGGGATTGGAGGAGAAGGCTGACACCTCTCCCATCCCACTGCTTAAGACAACTGTCCATCAGCTGTCCATTCCTCCAAGAGAAAGAATGTAAGCTAACTTTATCTTAACAAAAGCATTGCTTTTATTTATAACACCCATGTGTGAAAAAACTAAGAACTATAAAAAAAATTCCAAAGCTGTGAAACATCAGAAAGCTGAAGAAATCAGGGCAACAATCAAAATTTATACTTGTCTACATCCCGGTTACCCCTCCTGGCCATCAGGTACTTTATGAAGTGCAGGGCTGGTGATTGCCATGCTGCTGCCTTCCCTCTCCCTCCATCATTAGCATTCCCCTCCCATGCCAGCTCCAGAGGGGAGCTGTAATTAAAATTCAATCTGACAGAGCATGTCAAATGAAAAGGGTCCCTTTTGCACAGTCTTTGCTGAGCTCCTGTTCATTTTGTGGTTGCTCAGTTCTTTGTGCTGCTTTCTAAGAACAAATGGATAGGAGGAAGTTGGGGTCCTGCAATATCCTACAGCAGTTTTGTTTTATGGTCATTTTCTTGACCATTAAATGTCATGTGTTTATTTGTTCTTTCTTGCTTATAAAAGCAAAGCAGTAATCCATGAATTATTTCTCTTCAGAGCCTGAATGTGCTCAGTGTAACATAATATTGTCCCTGGAGCAAGGGCAGCTCTCTCGAGGCCAGCTCTTTTCAGCTGCCACTCCTTGGGAATGTGCAGGGAGGGCAACCTGGAGGGATGGATGAAAGAAACCAGCCCAGAGCAGAGCTTCCCCGTGTGGAAGAGTGTCGTTGTTCAACACACAGACGCACACACACACTCACTTTGGTGAGAAGGCATGAACTGTTTATTATGAAATTCTGACTCCACTTTTATAGTATTTCTACAAAGGCCCGGGACTGGGGGAGAAGGTTGACACCTCTCCCCATCACATTGGTCAAGACAACTGTCCATCAGCTGTCCATAGCTCTAAAACAAAGAATGTAAACTACCTTGAGTTAAGGAAAACATTGCTTCTATTTGTAACACCCGTGTGTGAGAAACAACCTAAGAACTATGAACTGTGAGAGACACACAGAAGGCTGAAAAATCAGGGCGACAGATCTCCCCCAGTTTCACCTAGATGATCTAGGGAACAAGAAATACATGGCAGTGCTTCAAGGAGTCCTTGAGGTGAGGTTTGTGTTTGAGAAGGGCTTGCCAAAGGTGTCTGGGGCTCTGAGGGACCTGGGGCTTGGATGAGCGAGAGGAATTCGAGACTGGCAGTGGCCGTGCACCAGCTCAGCTCCCTCTGACCACGCGAGTCAGGAGATCACCCAGAGGAGACACAGGACATCCAAGCTGTGCACACTCCCACCAGCACAGCGGGACAGGGAGCTGTGGAGGATGAGGAGGATGGAGCAAAGACCAATGGGGCTTCTCCCTGGCAACAAGGGCAGGACTCAAGGGTCTTGTTCCATCAGGGAATTCTTTATACCAAGTTTGCCAGTCATTTTCATCTGGTGGTGAACCTCAGCATATCCCAGGGGTCCCACGCTGCTTTGCACCTGTCACTGGTGAGACTCTTTGTTGCTCGGACCTCAGTACAGATGTCACAGTAAAACCAGGGGTGATCACTGCGGGCACATTTCCTTTGGGTAAAGGGAACTGTAAAGACTCTTGAGTAAATGTCCATGAAAGAGTAGGGCAGCAATAAAACTTCTAAAACTATAACAAAACTCAAACTAAGAGCAGAACTCCCAGTGAAGTGAGGAGGACATTGGGGCGTAGCAGATCCACACCCATCATCACAGGGCTCTCCCTGGGCTTCTCAGAGCAGAATAACACTGCTGGAGCAGGAGGGATAATCAAGGCCATGGTACCTCTGGAAAGCTGGGACATACCAAATCTAATGGAATGATTACAGAGTTAATGAGAAGACGCTTTGTGTTCTCCATGGCTGGTGCTGAGGGCAGAGCATTTGCGCTGGCAGGAGGGGGCAGAGCTCTCCCAAGGTTATCTGACAGCGCTTGGGAGGGGTTTGCTGCAGAGCTGCAGTTTCCTGTAGCATCAACACCCCTGAAAGTCTCAGCATGCTGCAGGAGGAGCAGATGAGTCAGGAAGAAGAGAGAAGATCCAGCTGGGATCCCCCTTCTGAGGAGGTATTGACCTGTAAGCCAACCCCTGAGGCAGCTGCGTTACCACATGAGGAGTGTTGGCTTAACTGTAAAAAGGAGATTATGGATGAAGTGGCTGTGCTGCCAGGCCTTTAGCTTTTGAGCCCAGTCACTGTGGGAGCTTAGGAAGCTTCCCAGGGAGCAGAGGGTTTGTTATTATATATTAATGATGGAAAATATAACATCACTTTCCTCTGAGGTGTGGACACTCTGGTAACTGGCATTGTTGAACACAGGACTGGGAGGATTTCTTGACACACTTGGAGCTCACTGAAATGAGCTATGAGCATGAGTCCAGTGACTTAAATGTGTTTTAATTTATCCCTGGGCTGCTGTGGGCAATGAGCAGGAGCTCCGTTTCTGTGTTAGTTACAGTGCCCTGCCCTGGACTGTGAGGGGGAACACCCGCACCCTCCCCAGCATACATCCATTCTGGGATTTTCTTCTCTGAGCTCTCCTCTTGCTCTTCCCCAGCATTCCTGTGGAACTTTCAAAGGGCAGCTGCATACCTGGTATGCTGTGGCTGTTGTCCCACTTGATTTCATCTTCATGTCCCGAGATACCCCCGATGTCTGTTTGTACTGACTTACCCTACCTCTGTCAGGACTGCAATATTTACCAAATGCCATCCAAAACCAATGGCAGGGAGGTTAAGGTTTTAGAAATCATGGCCAAATTTTAATTACAGCTGCTGTAATTAGCGCTTGGGCTCTGAGTGCACACACATGTAGCTAGTGGTGAAAGCTCCTTCCATCCTCTTTGTAAAGGAAGGAGACTTTGAGCCATCAGCCTTAGTCAGCAATGACCATTTCTTCTGTGACACTTATGATTTTTTACCATGTTTGTGCATGTGAAGCACAGAAAAAGGCCTGAGAAGCAGGTAGGGCTGTAAATTGGGTGTGTGAATCCCTTGATGAGAAGAAGGCTCTTCCTACTCTGACTTGCTTCTCTTGTGACTTACCAGGAAGGCTGTGAAGCACAGGAGAGCTTCCAGCTTGTCCTGTTTGATTTTGGGTGGCTTGGTCCCCTCCTGGTTACTGACTGAGGGCCAAGGAGCCCTGAAGGAGTGTTGGAGTGTGTAAGGCATGTGCACTGCCCTCCCAAAAGCTTCTTGGTTAAACAGAAGAAATCATGTTAACTCTCTACTTGATGCTTCTCTGAATATGATCACGCATCTTTCTACAGGCAATAAAACTCGGTGTCAAAGCACCAAAGTAATTTATTTTACCCAGTCCATCCACGCCCTCCTACTCAGAATGGAATAATGCACACCAGCTGTACTTTAGAGCCTAGCTGGCTTTGAACAATATGAAGATATAAGCTAAATTCAGGAAATTACCTTGCTAAGGGCTCATTGAAGATTTCCATATATGGTGCTTATTACTGTTATTACAAATGAATTCATGGGAAATTTAATTAAGTTCTCAAAAAGAAACAAATGGGTTTCTATCTATTAAGCACACTGGCCAAGCTTACTTTTGGCATATTTCCTTGTCCCATAAAGGTTTTCAGAACATTACTTTTCTCTGAGTAATCTTGTTACTAATTTAAGCCTTGGGGTCAGCACCAGCTGGCTGTCTAACATGGGAAATGTTGATAACTCCAGTGTACTGCACCTGCAGCCAGGGATGCTTTAAATATTGAAGTCACTGCTCTCAAATAACACTCAGAGGGCCTACATTTACTTTCCCTGCGTGTGGCTCCTCCGTATTTCAGCGTGGATATGTGAAAACAGCATCTGGGCTGTTTGGGGAGCCAAGGAGTGCCCTGCCCTGCTTGACTGTCCCTGCCAGGCTGGCACAGCTGAGGCGCCTGGTGCTGGTTTTGTCTCCCCAGACCCCAAATCCAACAACCTGGTTAAAGATGGGAGCTCAGACCTGCCTGCTTCCAGATAAGGACTGTGCTAACCTGGGATGATCAATGACAGAGCAGCAGAAGATGGGGATAATCACTTATCCCTAACCTGCTAAGCCACAAGGAATCGTGCAGGAGAGCACAAGCCACTAAGAGAGCTGTAGAAGGGAGTGATAGGGCAAGGGGGGATGGTTTTAAACTGGCAGAGGGAAGGGTTAGATGGGATATTGAGAAAGAAATCTTTGCTGTGAGGGTGCTGAGGCCCTTGCACAGGTTGCCAGAGCAGCTGTGGCTGCCCTATGCCTGGAAGTGTCCAAGGCCAGGCTGGATGGGGCTTGGAGAAACCTGGCAGAGTGGAAAACGCCCATGGCAGGAGGGCTAGAACAAAACGATCTTCAAGGTCCTTTCAAACCCAAACGCATCCTATGGCCATATTTTGATGAAGTAACAAAACCTTTCTCTTTTTTTAGGCTGTAAATCCAGAGTCACTTACCTGCAAAAGGAATGGTACAAGCATGAGCAGCAGTACCAAGTCTCCTGCTTTTGTGCTGCTTGCTATCTTGCTGGGGTTTGCCGTCTGATCAGTGAGGGTGAGAGTGTAATGTGATTTAGCAACACAGATCAAAGTAATACCAGGCATGGAAAATACTCTTCCTAAATCCTGCTATGTCAGAGCAGCTACCTGTTCATCAGTCAGTGCTGACTGAACCTCCTATGCTGAAGGTGCTTTGCAAAAAGCCTCACTGCACTTCAGTGAGACCCTTATTCAGTCCATGGATCAGAACACAGATGGGTTTGCTGGGCCGGAAAGAAATCCAGCAAATCTTCACCCCAAATGAGAATGTTCATGCTCTGTGTATTTTGTCATTGTCCTGGAAATGTAGACTGGTCTACTGGTCTAGGCTGTTTTGGAGTCCATGGTAGGGAAAGGAGCTTGTAAAACTGAACACCACAGACACTGCACCTGGCAGCATTAAGGCCATCCAGAAAGTGATGCAGAAATCATCTGCTTGGAAACAGTAAGCTGCAGGAGGCATGTGCAATCACTGCTCCATAGAGTGCATTCACTCCCTGGGAGCTTCAGATTCCATGTTACAGACTATATCTGCTCCCTGGAAATGTAGATAACTTAGGAACCTTATTTCTAAGATCCTGCCCCTCTGCCTAGGGCATGCTGCCCCAGAAGAGCAGGGGATGGGCAGTGGATGGAGCAATGCTGTGCCTGGTCCAGCTGATAGAAGCTTGGCCAGGTCTGCAGGGCTTCCCAGCAGCCTATTGGGAAAACTTGAGGGCGAAATAATTCAATGGCCCCACTGAACTGTCCTGTCAGTTGTGGGGGAGGGAAATATTCCCCAAAGCCACCCTTAAGCCAACCTTTCCTCCTAGAACTGGAGGATGCAGTGGGGTGGCAGAGATGATGCCATGTGTGATGGTGAATTTACATATATGTACACATATAATTACATTCAGAGACTTGCCCAAATTAATCTTGTGCCAGACAGTTTGGTGGAGAGGACCGGCCTGGGGTGAGACTTGGTTGCTGGAGTACTGAAGCTGGCTAATTTAAAACAGTATATTTCACATATTTGCTGCAGGTCTCTGAGGACATGAGACAGCGGTCCTGAGCTCGGAGTTACACCACAGAAAAGTGGGATTTGCTGATTGGTTGTAAGGTAAGGCTTTTTATGAATTTAGCAACAGACGGTAACTGATGTAATGCTGGGTATCTTTGGTCTTTCTAAACCAGCTGTACACTTCTACCTCATTCATTATTTAGAGCTGATATGTTGCTTTATGTGGTGAGGCGTTTATGCTCTCAGATATTGATTTGGTGAAAAATCATAGAGCCACTTTGGGTATTTCTATTTGAGCTTGGAAAAATAAGCTATTCTCAACTGTATGGAGGCTGCAACTACCCCAGGACATGGTCTGATCTCAGGGTGATGGAGCTGGCCAATAATATTAATAATATTTCTAATAATAATAATAGTGATGAAGAGGAGAGAGAGGAATAAAACTCAATCACTCAAACTACAATTGCTACCACTGACCAATAACCAGCCCATTCCTGAGCAGTGATCAGTGGCTCCCAGTTTGTGCAAGGAGTGTGACATTCTCTGGTTTGGAACATCCCTTTGGCCTGTTTGGGGCAGCTGTCCCTGCTCTTTGTGTTCTTGCTCACTGGCAAAGCATGAGAAGCTGAAAAGTCTCTGACTCTCTGACTCTGCTCAGCAGTAACTAAACCACCAGTGTGTTACCAATGTTGTTCTCATCCTAAATCCAGAACACAGCACTGTCCCAACTGCTTGGAAGAACATTAACTCTATCCCAGCCAAAACCAAACCAGGACATGATGGATAGCCAGCCCATCCCCTCCCAAGGGGCAGGGATTCAGCTCAGGAAGTGTCAGACAGAAAATGGGCTTCTCTTGTAGCATTTCTAAAAGACCTCAATCCCTGCTTTCACTGGGGAGAAAGAGGGTGCCCTAATGAATTTAGAAATAAGCACAGGGCAAAATCTCTGACTGGGAACTGGTGATAGGACAAAAGTAATTCTTTTATTTAGGCTGAGACCCTAGGTGTACTTATGTCTATGTAAGAAATTCTTTTTCGCTCCCGAAATGGATCCCACACTTTAGCTTGAGAGCGTCCAGAGGAGGCACCGAGGCTGCTGAGGGGCTGGAACACAAACCCTGTGAGGAAGGGCTGAGGGAGCTGGGGCTGTTCAGCCTGGAGAAAAGGAGACTCAGGGGTGACCTTGTCACTCTCCACAACTCCCTGAAAGGTGGCTGTGACCAGCTGGGGTTGGGCTCTTTCTCCAGGCAGCACTGACAGAATGAGAGGACACAGCCTTAAACTGTGTCCAAGGGAAATATAGGTTGGATATTAGGAAAAAGTCAGAAAGAGTGATAAAGTACTGGAATGGTCTGCCCGGGGAGGTGGTGCAGTCACCATCCCTGGATGTGTTTAAACAAAGATGGAAGTGGCACTCGGTGCCGTGGTTTAGTTGAGGTGTCAGGGCTGGGTTGGACTTGATGATCTTGGAAGTCTCTTCCAACCTGGTCATTCTGTGAGCAAATAAAACATTGTGCATATTTTCATTGACTTATCCTAAAGCCTTCCTGGGCCCAGCCTGCTTTCTAGTTGGAGACTTGCTGGCCAGCCCTTGGGAGGGTGACAAGCACAAGGAGGGGGGCGAAGAGTTGTGCCCTTTCCCCGGCATCCAGTGGGTGCCTGCAGCTCCGGGCAGGGTGGAAGCCTTGCTGGCTCCCGACGAGTCAGCAGCACCATCTGCTGCAGACGGCCCAGAACGGCAGGATTGGGAATTAAATGTGGATTTCAGGGCTTAGGTGCCGACTGCAGACCGCGCTGTAAATCACACAAACGTTGGGCTGAGGTTGCTCAGTGCAGCAGCTCTCGTGCTCCTCAGTGAACAGCAATGGGCTCAGCTGGTGCTCCAAGAGAAACGCAAACTCGAATGTAAATCTGCCTCGCTAAAATAAGAAATGTCAGGTTTCCACAGAGCCTTTGAGGCATTTCAAATGGAAAGGAGTCAGGGGAAGTAAGCTTTCCCTAATTATAGAAGTTGGCCAAAACTTCTGATTTAATCCCAGAAGAGGAGGAAGTTCAGCTGTGACCTCTGTATCTGAGAGCTATAGGACACAGCAGTTTTGGGATGGTAGGGACACTTGGTGAGGTCATTAAACAAGAGGGCTGACACTTGTGTGAGAGCTGTTTGGAAATCTCTCTGCTGCCCTTTTCCACCCTGTAACTGGTAAACTGTTTTCCTGCGAAGAATGGAAAATTGAGCAATGTGCTGAAGGCTTGATCCAAAGCATATTGGTTTCGAAGTCCATCCCAAAACTTCAGCTTCAGGGGAATTCAGAGTGTACTCATCCCAGTAATTCTTCACTTGGAACAGTAGAGAGCAAATTTATTTTTCAATAAACATATAGGAGGTGCCAGACAGATGCACCAATCACCGGCAAATTTGGGTACCACATCTTGAACAGATCTCAGCAACTGGAAATACTGTGGAAATGGTGTTGAACAGGAGCACTTCATCTCAGGGACCTGTAAACATGAATAACCTAAAAATTGCTTGTAGGACACAAAATATTGTGTCCTTGAAATATTTTCTCTGGGAGGAGTGGAGGTGTTCGCTACCAGGTCCTTGGCAGACTGATGAGCAGAAGAGGCATTTTGAGGGAGCTCCCCTGGGCATGGCAGGATGGTCTGACTCTGAAGCTGGTGATGCTCTGGGGCCCTTGGCCCTGCTCCAGCTTGCTCAATGCTCAAGAGGAAAGCACAGAGGAGTGTAAGGAGACACCCCAAACAGCCTGGCTGTTGCATCTGTTTTTCAACAAGGCTTGCTCTGCACCCAGCAAGGGCAGCCCACGGCTGTTTGGCCTATCCAGGAATGTGTGTTTCCAGTAAGCTCCTCTCATGAGAGGAAGGCATGTTCAGGAAACCCAGAGCAATTATATTTCCTCATTTCTAGACACACAAACAAAAAAACCCCAGCAAAACCCAAAAATGCTGTCGGAAACTCCCAGCAGGATAAAAAATCTGGTGGGTGGAGGACATTGGTGAGGAGGGGCTTTGAGATGGTCCAGCAAGCCCTTGCCTCTGTGACATGGGCCAAGGAACCCCCAAAGCACCCCAACACCAGGAGAGTGCTTGGATGCCCCCTACAATGTCGTGCCACTAGCTGAGCCAGAGAGTGCAGCCAACCTTCTGCTGGGGCTTTGGAGAACAGTGTCCAAAGCTGGGATGAGAATTTCCTAAATTACTGTCAGCTTAAAGAGCTGCATCATAAATAAAGGGCTATTGCAAAAGTAACTTTAAATGCGAAGTTCTGCCTTAACCCTGTACTTTGCAAAGCCCTGTTGATGACAGGT
Source organism: Donacobius atricapilla (assembly GCA_013397315.1). Lineage (NCBI taxonomy): Eukaryota > Metazoa > Chordata > Aves > Passeriformes > Mimidae > Donacobius > Donacobius atricapilla. The sequence goes on along the minus strand of WBMY01003037.1, from coordinate 365,883 downwards.
AGAAGTTTTACTTCAATCTCAGTCCCACCCCCGATGGCTGTGCTGGAAGCAGGGGTCTCTACCTTATCCTCCAAGTGGAAGTTACACAGGCCTCTTAGAGAAAGCCCCGAGTTCATCCTCTATATTTATTTTGGGGACAGGCTAAGGAAGGAGCTAAGATCCTGACCTACAGTTACATCAGCTTATTCAGCTTCAGCAGCCAAAGCACGTGGCTATTAGTAATCTAGTGAAAAATGTAACAACACTTGCTTAAAAATAAACAGCCTACTCAAAAAAAGGAAGTTACAATAAATAATCTGCATGAGAGGTAGCAATAAAAACTTCATGGCTGGAGTCATAATTAGCTGTAGAAATTAAAGTCTCCAGAGCAGGAGGTATTGAATGTTTTCCCCCATACATCTTGCCACTGAAATTTCCCCAGCTGGAAGAGACCAAGTGCCCCCAAGCCTGAGTGCCAGGGAAGGAGACATCACTGTATTTAGAGTCACCTCGGTGCTTCTGCCCACACAACTTCCTTTCTTCAAGTCACGCTGGAGAGAGAAAATGTTTCCCTTCCACTTCCTCAACAGAGCATGGTGAGCTCATGAGCAGGAGACTTCAACTTTCAAAAGCTGAGCTTGACTGAGGGCTGATTGCCCTCCTTATTTATGTTTTCTTCAGCAGCTCCCCTGAAATGAGGCACACTGCTGAACTCACATTCACCAGCTTTCACTCCTCCTTGTCTGGAAAAGTTGTTGCAAGTGGCTGTGGTTGGCCTGTGAGTAATCCCACAGAATTACTGCATTCCCAGATAATCGGGACTTGCCAGATGAGGCAGGGACAGCCCAACAGGGGGGTGGGAGAGGTTGCTGCTTACATCTTCTTTTTGCTAGTTTTGATTCATTTCAGCTCCAAACCGAATTGCTTAAAAACTGCTGTAAAATAGCGTGGTAAAAGCAGACAAACTCCCACCTGGCTTTGTACCACCAGGTCCCCAGTTAAAGAGAGGACCCGAATCCCATTTCCAGGGAAGAGACTGACCCAGACCCCAATAAAGCCGTGGCAACGCTGCCAATCTACTGCAGCTCTGACCTGACAGAGTTCAGAGTGTTGTTCTTAACTACAACATCCCACCCTGTGTTGCAGAGATGCTATCCTCCCACACATGTTGATATTGTTCTCCAGAAGGCGGGTGGTTTTTTTATTGTGCTGGTAGAGTGAGATGAAACTAATGAGTCAATGGTCCCACATTTTTTAACAGATGGTTGAGAAACAGCACTTTTGATTTTAGTCAGCTGATGTGCTCCAGTGCCTGTGTGTTTTGGACTCTTTGGGATTACACCTGTAGGGAAAAGAGGCTTAAAATATCTGTGGATGCAGACTGTGGAGTGATGGTACCTCACTGCAGGAAGCCTTCCTTGCATTTTAAGACTTCAAGGAGAGTGGTAGCCTTGAAAAAGAATAAAATAGTGTCCTGAGAGTGACTGGGACATCCTAATTAGCCCCATACTGAGAGCAAGTTTGCCAGTGATGTCAGCCAGATTTCACTGCACACCTTCAGCCTCTCTCCAGCCATGATGCTCTTATTCATGCTGAGCAGTGCCTCTCTGAGGAAGCAGTCACTGATTACAACAGGGCTACTCATGGCAGGCACCAACACTCAACATGAGTAAACGGCTGTACGTGTGTGATGGGGTGTACACGGCTGTTCAGAGTCCTCTGGTTTGCAAGTCCAGGAATACCTGCACACTAATGCAAAATTCCAGATAAACGCCCTCAAGGCTGTGTTGGCATTTCTGTGGAGCCAAAAAACAAGGGCGTTCCAGGGATTTTAGTTGGGAAGATTTCTTTTCCTCTATTCTGAACTGGTTTCCTTCCTGTCATTTTCTGGGTTCTGTTGACTGAGCTTAGAAGCTAGGGCAAGCAATGTGTGCAAAAAATGGTGTTTACAGACCTCATGGTACCTGAATTCCTGCTTGGAAGTGTCCATACTGGCTGCTCAGAGCAGGGCACCCAGCTTGAGGACTGGAAAAGTCATCAAGTGTATTGCGATGCTTAGTTTCGCCACTTTTTGGATGATTTTAGGGAGTGTATTTGCAGCTTCCTCTGTTGACTGTGTAGAAAAGCCATCACAAAAGAGGTGCTTGACATCTTGGACCCACTGTGCACCATGGTCCATGCACCTCCACGGCCTTTAGGGCAGAGATGTTGGGCAGCCAAGTATGGCAACTCTCAACTGCAGGCACACCCCAGCACCACAGATTTTGGGCTCCTCTGGCACTCAGTCCACTGGTATTTGAATAAATCCCACTCTGAAGTGTTTCAGAGGAGCTGGGAATGGGTGAAAGGAAAAGCTTCATTAGGAGAATGGAAAAATCCCATTGCCTCTGCCCTCTCCATAGACTCATGGAGGTGGGAGGGTGCTTTGAGTGGCATTCGTAGAGGCTGCCAGTCCCACGTAATTCACGTAGGAAGTTTCTCACTGTTACAGTCTTCAGGGACATTTCTTCCCCCTTAGTGACCTAATTTTGGTGAATGAGCAACCGTTTGGAAGGACTTTCCTGCCTGACTTTCCGACCGCGGCTCGGAGCCAGCAGAAACAGGAGCCCAGGTTCAGAACTTCCCTGGTGGCACACGGTCCAGCCCCGCCAGGACTCTGCCTGGGAGCCCCCTTGTCTCTGGTGTGCTGCTGGGTCACAAGGTGACATTCAATGGACAGAATGTGACAGTATTGCTAGAATAAATAGATCCTAAAGACATTAAAGCAGCCTAAAGCAAGCTTCAGATCCCACTGAGAGTAACTGGATGTGGCTCACTGAACTTTCATAGAGCTTTGCCAAAAGAAAGTAACTTTTTTTTTACACAAGGCACATGATTTTCCTTTGAAAATATGTTTACAGAATAGAGCTCATTGCTTCATCAGTCAGTGAATACTTGATATTTTCATTTATGTGGTTTCTTATTCAACACGTGTTTGAATCATAAGACTTCTGCCCCTTTATCTGAATTTATCTACTGGGAGCATTTTTAAGAGTGAAATGTCAGTCAGGTGCATGCCAGACATCCAACAAACAGTTTTTTCTCTGCTCCCCGACTCAGTTCTCTGGAATTCCCCTCTGCTTCCTTCTCATTTTTCATGTTCCCTTCCTAGCAGAGAAGAGATACAGGGTTTTCTCTGACCAAGGGAACACAGAGAGGTGCAAGGACCAGCTCCTTTCTTAGCATCTTCAATCCATTGACATCACACCAGGTGGTCCTTTTGTCTCCCAGATGAAAGTCTTTGAAGACTCCTCGTATTTTGTTAGCTGATCTGTTCTGGTTTGGTACTGGAAGGTTCCCTTCAAGCTTCCAATGGGTCTAAAACCTGATAGCAGCTGGTTGTGCTGCTGAAGTGTTTTTCAGGTGGATTTTTCCTTGGCTTTATTGTCATAGCAAAGGAAGGGACAATCAAACGAGTCAGGAGCATGGGAAGCTGTGGGTGCACACCCAGACATGTCAGCAAGCACTGCTTGCCCTCCTCTGGTCTGGATGTCTCTTGTTTCTGGTCTCTTGTGCTGCAGCTGCATGGAGATGTGAGGATGTGGGCAAAGCTGGAATGGCAACAGAATGTCATTACTTGTGGTGAATTATTTCTTCATGCTGAGTGTAGGAGAGACTGTAAATATATGCAACAGCACAGCATTAACATACTTCCCTCTTCACAACAATAATGCAATTTTCTAGAAAATCTTATAGAAATCTGGGCCAGAACTTGGACAAATTAAATAGATATTTGTTTTTCCCACACTTGGTTTTTTACTTAAAATAATACACCTAAGTGTCACCAACAGCATGATGCATGGGCAAGAATGATGGCAAAGAATAAACATGGGGGTGGTGTGATGCTGATCAGAGGCAGCTTGATGTTTGGTGCTTTGGGCAAGGCATGTTTAGGACCAAAACACTCTATCTAAAATATATGGTCTTGCATGTATGCCCCTGTTAGCTGCCCCTGGAACATTCTCCTGGCTGCTGTGTGCACTGGCATCCCAGGAAAATGTGGCTGCTGGCATTGATGCCTGTGTCGCATGCATTGTGTGAGAACAGGGCAACATCTGGCAGTAAGTACTTCAGGCCCCCGATCAGAAAATTGAGTGTAAGAGGAAATGTGGTGGTTCTGTTGTCTCCTGGGTGCTTTAAAATATAAGACAGACTCAAGAACAAAACTATTTCTTAATGAAGCCTACATGATCTTTCCAGTATTAACACTGCAATGAGCTCAGACAGCATCTCCCCAGAGTGCTGACGTGGGGTTTCAGATGTGTCTGCAGTCAGCAAAGGCATCCCCGCGCTGCTGAGGTCCAGGGCAGAGCCCTTTCCATCACCCAGGGAGCTCAGGGACAGGTGGCTTCAGCCCAGGCTCAGCCACACAGCAGACCTGGGAAGGTCAGCACATGCTGACACCTTTTTTTCCTTACATTTGGTTGTGCTGAATTTTACTGATGATGCCCAAGCTGGGCAAGAATCCTGTTCACTCACCACCAGTGGGAGAGGAGCTGCAGCGCTAATGGGGCCTGCAACTTCCCGTTAATTACAAGGTGCTGTGATTGCACATTTACATTTGCTGCTGCTGATGACGGTGTCTTTCATAAAAAGGTGTAGAGGATTTAACATGACTTTCAGCTGGAACACGGTGTCACCAACAGTCCCCCTCCCAGGCTGGTGGAGCAGTTCTGATTGCTTGCAACACTTTATTTATAGACTTGTTAACATCAAGGAAAGGTTGATGAACACTTAGGATACAGGGAAGTGCCAGTGACTGCACCTTGTGCTGCTTCTGCTAATAACGTGTAGAAATTAGAAGTAATGTATTTTTATTTTCTGCCTGAAACAAGTTAGTGTCACCAATGGGTTGCCCTTCCTTGGCCTTTCAGAGCAGCATTCAGCAGCCCTGACCTCTCTGATGCTCACACTAGGGCAGGGACAGGAGACTGTGTGCTTCTTGCTGCATGGTTTGGCAATTTCTGGGAGCAGAAACCTATGGGCTTTCATGCCTCAAACAGAAATGTCCTTTCCCAGAGAAACCCCTTATTCCAGAGGTGATAACTGACCTTGGGTGCCTTGCTCCGGAGGGGGTTATGAAAGTTGGTCTCAACCACATTATCTGATTTTATCTCAGCAAGGTACATCAAGGCTGTCCTCAGCAAGGACATCACAGTGGCTTGAGTAGTGCTTTTTGCACTTACAGTGGATGAGAAATGCAGCTGGTTAAAACCCCTTCTTCATGGGGAGGAATATGATTTTCCATGAAGGGATAGACTGGTATTGAGGTGCCCTATAATCATCTGGCATGAATAGGGCAAAATTTAGCTTTTTATAAGAAGCAGGACTTGAGTTCCTCAGCTTGGATAGCACCTTCTCCAGGCTCTCCACACATCTTGAGCCCTGATCCTACTGGACTTGTAGCCCCCAATGCACCCCTGGTTCTAGTAAATCCAGCCACTGTTGGGGAAAATTAAGTGAGATAGGCTTTATCAGCTCCAGACAGACTAATCTACCTCAGAAATACCTCTCCTTGATAAGGATCAGGTCTAACTGTTACAGGAACTCCCACTGGTGTGTATCAGAGCATCTGTGGGCCACAACGTGTAGCCTCCTCTTTGCCTTTATTGAAATCTAAATGATTTCTGGAGGTTCTGACAACAACCAGACTAATTAGGTGGATGCAGACAGGGCTGTGAGGCAACTCCTGGGTTCCTTGATACTGAAGGCTGCTCTGCACTGTTTGGATGCCACAGGCAAACAGGTCTGTAGCAAGGACAGCCCAGGTGAGCACAGGAAGGTGGATTTCAAGTAACTTTGGCTACTTTAGACTCAGCACATCTGAGGAGGCTTGACTGGCCGCTGAGCAAGGCCTTTGTGCTGCAGATAACTTCACCTCAAGGCCTGCTGTGCAATGATTTTCCATGGATATCACTGGAGAGTGTTTCCTCCCTTCTCCCACAGCTGTACAGAGTGTACTTTTTATTTCACTTTACCCCAGTAATGGCAATAACTGCTGCGAAAGCAGACATGAGCTCCACGTCTGGCTTTCTGACTGACAAGCTCCTTGGAGAGGAGTCAGCTCACTTCAGCCACATCCATGAAATCTGCTCTGCTAAATAATTGAGGCCATCTGAAGCAGTTTGAGTACCTTGTTCTCATGCACTACATCATTGGGCAGGGTGTGGAAGGTGTGTGACTTTTCATGTATTCGAGTCACTGAGCTCTGTACAGTTTGGTCCAGGCTGTGCTATTCTATATCAGCTCTCCCAATACAGAAAGGAGCATTGGTGGTCCCCAAAGGACTGACAAAATGAAAAGAAGCAGTGGCGGTTGAAGCTGTACTGCACATGGCTGGGCTGTGTGTTTGGGGACATCGATGCTCCTCCCAGAGCATTTTCCCCAGCCTCCTCACAGGCTGGCACTGATGGGAATGAGTGCTGGAGGAACACAGAACTGAGGGAAGTGTGGGGGAACAGTTGATGGAAGGATTCACACAGGCACGAAGTCACAAAGGCATTTTACTGGGTAACCTACCTTGTTTTTTTGCTTCTTGTACACACATATTTGAAATAAACACTTAAACTCCTCCCTGGATTTGCACCAAGGGGAGGGACATCCCTTCTTCATGGCTGAGTGGCCTTTTTTTGACAAGCAGGACGTAAGTCCAATGGATTCACATTCAGCATGTTGGGTTGGGCTATCTGGCCTTTAACTGCCCTTTTCTTAATGAAACCTCATTAAAGAAAAAAGAATCCTCTGGCAAGTTACACTTTCCAGGTAGATGGAGGCAATGACATCATGGCCTTACAAAGCCTGTTCAGATCAAATGGCAGCCTGCTGAGACAATAAGGGAAAAAAAAGTATTACATCCCTGTGGGGATCTGAAATAGGCACACATTCTGAGCAAAGTATTTAATGATCCCTCAAGAAGAGTTTTGGGAAGATTTTTCTTTCATATGTGCAGTTTTGATCTCAACTATACACAGTTTTGGCCCTTGATGCTACCAATTACCTCTGTATAATATGGATTTAAAATACTTGCCACACTCTCTTGCTAGCTGAAGGCATCCTTTTTGTGCATCCAAGAGTGTGAAAGGTAACACAAAAAATTCAGCAAATTGGCCTTTATCCTTTAAATGCTCTGCTTCAAAAACCCCACAAGTCTCAGCAGGCTTTATGTCCTAAAGACTTTTATTTTGCTCTGGATTTATAATTCTCTCGTTGCTTAGTTTTGCTTGAAGACAAACTCTTTAGGTGGTGACATAGAAACGGAGAAATACAGTAGATGAGGGGAAAAAAGGGATTCTGACTTCAGGTGGAGAATATTTCAGTATTTATTAGAATAATATTTGATATTCTGATTTTAGGTGAGTGAGTAATTGAAGACATTTGAGGAGGGTTTGCATTTCATGATGCGTGTGTAAAGGTCTGTTGGAAAGCAGAAATATGAAAGTCTTGGTATTTGAACTCATTGTGACTACGAATATTCGTATTTCTAGTGTTAAAAAAGTCTTGTTCTCTTCAGATAGTGCTTGTAATGAAATATCTCAAAAGACCCATAAAGCACAGGAATCATTCATAGGATTGTATAGAAACAGAAAGCCTGAGAAAGTTTTCACTGAAAAATCTTTGCTTTCTCCATTCCAAACTATTATTAGAGAGTGGTAAAGGAAACAAACAGCTTCCCTCTAAATTGATGAGATTGTTTATTTTAAAAACAGGCTGTGATTTTAGTCTCACCTTTTATAACAGGATTTTTGGAAGCAAATTTAGACCTGAGTGTTGTTGACGTGAAGATGGCTCCGTTTCTCAGGAAAGCTGAGAATAAGGCACCAGAGACCAGGGCTGCTGGGCCAAGTCCCCTGCTCCCAGTGCTCTTTGCCCCTGGTTAAAAGCAGTTTCTTACACGTCTCTACAGGTTGTACTGGTAAATACAACAGGAGAAGTTTGGCAGAGATCTACAGTTTGCTTTTCACTTTAAAGCAGTCCAGTTAAACCAGCGCCGGTACTTAGGGCAAATGTATTTACACCAGTTAACTCTCTAATCAGTTTAACTACCACTGATGCTGTACTGAATTACATTAAATCAGCATAAGTGAGAGTTCAACCTGGTTTATCTACGTCTGCTCTGGCCTTTGCACCAGTTTCATTAACTAGATTTGCAATGCCGTGCTGGCCAGATGAGGTTTGGCCTCACAAACTTTTTTCCGCAGAGGTTTACTGAGTTTCCAGCCTTTGTTCCCAGCCTGTCCATGGCCGTGTCTGAGTGCTGGTCAGTGATACCTGCTGGGGTCCAGCTCTGCCTGCTTCTGCCCCTGCCTCCCCTGCCCACAGAGAGCTCAGCAGGATGAGCCTGCCCTACTGGAGAAGCAGGACCCAAATGGTTTCCCACTGGTGGAAAAAGGCTCCGGTCCCCAGGAGCAGCCGATGCTCCTGCATCCTGCTGTCAGCTCTCCTGACCCTGTTCTTAGCCTCGGATTTGTCTCTCTCAAGGCAGGAGTTCTTAGAGCTGTTCTATCTCAGGAAAACCTCAGCTTTCACTCAAAGAAAAGGCCAACTCCCCACTTCTCCCCTTGCAAATGCACAGTCACCACTTCTGAGGTGACTGGGTGTTACTGGCTGGAAGCCCAGTTCAGAGCCTGTCAGATCCTGCTCTCCAGGCCAGGGACTGAAGGCAGGAGTGCCCAGACTCTACTCTCCATCCTGCAAGTCCTGTCCCTGAATACCTCCCCAAACTGTGGAGAACAGACCATTTGTCCCTGCAGAGGCAGCCGTGACCTCTCCACACCCTCGGTTTGAACCCAGGAACATCTGCCTGGAGCACCAGGCTCAGTCTCTGGAGTGGAAACCATGAAGGCAATTCTTTTGATGAAGAACCAAAGGGAATGACTTAATCCCAGTCTAGGCTTTTTTTTTTTTCTTGCCCTAAAGCCAAGTCAGAATGACATTGCTCTTCCTGCTTCTGTTTGCGCCACCACTGCTGTTGCTAACCAGTGTCATGAGTTAGCATCTGGAAAGAGGAACATGTGAAAATCAAAACAAGGATATTGAACAAGAGAGATTGTCCAGTTCCCCCTTGAATTCTTCCGTTACCTATCCAAATATGGCAGAGATGAAGAAAGGGAGGACTAGGAATTACTGAATGATTCATTAGAGTAACATAATTCGTTTGGGAGCCCCAGCTGCAGAATTAATCTCCTTCAGTTCTGCTGATAAAACCACCCTGGGACTGACAGGCTTTCAGACTTTGTTCCAAATTGATGACACATTCTTAGAAACTATATTTTAAAATACCAATTCTCCTTATTTCTACTGGTGTATTCATGTAACAAAGGGGCCCATTTTGAATCTGAGAACTCCAAACTTTTTTCTAAGAGAAGCAAACGCAAACTTTGCAGGGAAATTATTAGACCTGGCAATAGTATCTTGTGTGGGGCAGGCTGTGGAGAGCAAGGCTGTCCTACTGAGAGGTAGGGTAGCTGGCCTGTTGCTCTCCCTCATAAAATGATTTTTGGATTCCTTCTCAAAACATCTGCTTGTTTCTGGCTGTCTAGCAAAGCCCTGCATGAAAACTGACAAAGTTTGGAAAAGTTACCTCGCTGTATGTGGCTGCTGGTTTTCACATATGTCAGAGATATGTCACATGCTGTTCTTGTGACAATCAGGCTAAATGATAATTCTTTGCAAAATTGTACCTGGACTATGCACAGCAAAGCAGCAGTTAAATTTCCATGAGTTTCATTGCTCTCAGGCATTTTCCACCCTAAATGGAAGCAGGATTTCCCATCTGTTACACTTCTGAGGGTCTGTCTGTAGGGAGCAGAGAGGAGATTGTTTGGTTTCTTTTCCTGAGTGGGGAAAAGGAAATCCTTGATTTGAAAGCAGAAAGGGTGAAAATTGTACCTTATTGGAGAAAAAGCTCAAACAGCACTCAGGTGTAGGCAGAAATGTGATTAAATACAAGTGTGTGGATATTGCTAGGAGGTGGAGGGAGCTGAGGTCCAAAAGAGGGAAAATACGTCTTGTCTGGGCAAAGAGATGGAATGGCAGCTGGAGAAGGAGAGATGGGTGACAGGCTGGGGGTCTCCAGTGTGGCTGGAGGAAAAGGAACTGGGACAGGAAATGAGATATTGGAGATTGGAGATTTTAACTGGCATTATATGTGCTTGGTGGAGCAAAGAAATGGGACAGGGATGTTCCTGTGAGACTCTACAAAATCTCTCCATGGCTACTGGAAGCTTTCACTTAAATGCCCCCTTTCTTTCATACTCAATCCTGAAAGCTTTTACCAAGTCTTCTGCTTTGTAGGGAGATAAAGAGCGATAACAACTTCTTGTCTTTTAGTCTCCAGGGGTAAATTGCATTCTCTTCACGAATTTCACAGTATACAATGCAGAGTATGAATGCAAAAGTCTGGGAACTTGCTTCAAAATTAAATCACATGTCTGTTTATTTTTTATTTTGAATAGCAGCATTGACTGCTTCCTTTCCTCTTCACATGAATGCACAAATAGTTGGTGCGGGGGAATTCTTACAAACTGGGAACTCTGCTGAGTTGTGTGTCAATTTTTTGCCTACTTATAGAGATATCAATCTATGTTGTTGCTCCCTGCTGTCAGCTAGAGATCCCCAGACTGTGGTTGGAGTAACATTACTGATGGGAGAATCATTTTAAATGGTACTTGTAGGCATGAAGAAGAAAAGTATAAATTATGAGAATTATAAGTGAGGATATCACAAATAAGGGAATTGCAAAGAGTAATGGGGGGAAACGTAGCAGCTGTGCTCAGTGTGCTTGCTGCACATTAAATTTTGTACCCCACGGTATCTGAAAATCATTGCTGAAATCACAGGAAATGTTGGTTCAGAATGAGGAAGAGCTGTGTCTCCCGATAAACCTTTCACAGGAGCTGCACAACCGAAGTCCTTCAGTCTCCTGAACCTTCATGCTTCTTTCTCAGTCTTGAGGAGAATCCATTCTGAAAAGGAGAATTTGCCCAATAAGCTGAACACATTTTAATGGCTTTAGGAAAATCAGACCCATAATTTGAAAAATAACTGAACGATGCTGACTCAGCGTCTATATGGCACTGGGGAGCCCAGACGTGCTCACGGCTTTTGAGGGGATTGTGTTAGTCTGGGTGGAAAATGAGACAGAAGTGTCACATAAAGACTGTGTCATTGAGACACTGAGTGTCACTGAGACTGCCTTTATTGCTGGGTTAATTTCCAGCTCTGGAAAGGACTTAGCAAGGACTTGCTTTCAAGCAATAGAAAACCAAGTTGAGCATTCCCAGTGAGCCCTAAATCTGAATGCAAGGCTATCCCTGACTTTACCTCCTAGAGAGTGATTGGGACTTGCTTTTAGGCCACTGTCCTTTTTGGCGTGACAATTCTACAGAAACACTTCCTAGTAAGAGTCTTAGTAAGGTTATGCCCATGATGTGAATGCTAGATTGAAGTTCATGTTCTGCCACTGCTTTGATGTTTGACAAATGACCCTTCCGTGTTTTGTTTTTCACTTTGCTAAACTGGATAATTGTTCTTGCTCACTTCCCTAAAGCAATTTGACATTCATAACTGGAAAGCAATCAACAGAGCTGTACAGAATTCCAGCTATAGAGAGTAACTTTACAGAAATCTGAACCCTGCAGCAACACAGTAGTCACTTCATCCTAAATTGTACCTGATATGTATTTTGGGGTTAATTTAATTTTCTTTATAGCAATTTAGTTACAATACTGGCATAATAATATTCATTTTTAAGCACCATTTTTGTTTTGGAGCATGCCTACGGATCAGTATCCTGCTTAGGCACAGTGGAAGTATTGTTCTTTCACCCTGAAAGATGAACTCTAAAATAATATTATAAACATGGATGACATCTATTATGAATAGAACACTTTATATGACTCAGCAAAGCAGTGTCAAGGTCCCAGTTAGCCCAGCTGCAATGAGAAATCGCCTTGATCTGAACACCAGATAAAACTTTGCATTGCACAGAGGTTGCAAGACAGAAACGAAAGAGTCATGGTCTGATGAGAAGAAAACCAGATTCCTTTCTCCCTGGGAGCTGCACACACAGCTCCTGCTGAAGCTGTGGGATCTCAAGTGAAGCAGCATTGCCTGGGATATGTATTTGCATGAAAGATCTTTGCTCTTTAGAACCAGTGCTATAATTAAAACAGAGCTGAAGGTTCATAAGCTGTATATTTTGAACAGCAGAAGAGAATATCTCATTTTTACACCTGGAAAAATAGAAGCAAAATCACTGCAAAGAGATGAGTCCTGCTGTTTACTGCCTTCATCAAATCACGGAGTGATTCCTCACTTGTGAAAACACAGTTCCTCAGCAACACCCCCTAACCCACAGAGGCTCAGGCTGTAAATGTAGCTTAGCATTGGGTTTATTCTAAGTTGTTTTTAATTGTTTGTTGGTTGCCTTCCCCCCCCAAGCACTGTTAGCAAGCCTACTCCTCTGTCGAGCCATCCCAGCCATCTGCCAATGTGGGCTCAAAAGAACATTCTTCGGGGCATTATCCAATTTGTTGTATCTGATTCATTAAAGTAATTACTCTTGATATTAAGTCATTCCTTGGATTTTGGCAGCTGCATAATTATCTGAGACTTAAATTTCTGAAGCAAGCCAAAATTTTTGGGTTTATTTTATCAAATCTCACATTGCCTGAAATGAGCAGTAGTCCTGGCTGCCCAGGTGTGAGCAGTCCCTGGTGGAGCACTGAGCAGCTTTGGCAGGTGTGATGGAGGAAAAGGATGTATGGAAAAGACATTTTTTCTGGTTTATCTGGTGTGTTAGAGTTATGGTTCTTCCACTGGCACAACACGAGTGGTGTGATATTAGCTATGATGTGATGGCACCAGAATTATTAGGCATCAGTTATCAACAGCATCCTCTAATGCCCCAGGCCTCTGAGTTGTGCTATGCCTTCATTAAGTGAGGTCAAAGCTCTGGGAAAATGCCATGAAGGAAATTCTCTGTGGAATTTCTGTACTGAGGGGGGTCCATGTCACCCTAATATCGCAGCAGGTAAGGGGACAGGACAGAGCTGAGGAAGGTTTCTTGCCCTCTGTGTTGTAAAGGGAGATCAGAGATGTCCTGAGTCACAGCCAGTGCCGATAGAAGGCCCCTCGTGAGCACAGGGACAGAGCCCCATTCCTGAAATCCATCTTCCTGCAGCACCAACACCCAAACTGAAGAAAACAACAGAGGCCGAACAGGATCATTTAACAAATTCTGAATGGGACCCTCCACCTCCAAGGTTTTTGAACTGAAGGAAGGACCAACACCATCACTCACAGGGGCTGAGCAGGCACAGGACATCTCTGATCCCTGACACCATCCAAATCCTCCCGTGCTGAGACCTCCTTGCCACCCTCCCACCCAGCCCTCCCTCTTTGGCTCTCCCTGTGGGGGTACAATGGTGTGTGGCAGAGGCTCTTCCCACCTCCACGTTCAGAGATTATCTGCTCTTAGTGTCCCAAACATGCCAGGAGCCAAACTGGAAGACAAGGCAGCTTTAAACCATTTCTGCTGGAAAGAGCTGAAGCCCAGCTGGCTTCAAATGTTCTATTTTACTGAACCTTTCTTTGCCACGTTTATGAGCTTTGGACTCTTTATAAAGGCAGATAAAGTTCAAAGGAAGCCACTTAGTGCTGTCAATTCTTGTGCTGGGAACTTAATTGGAGAAGTGCAAAGTCCTGGGATGCAAACGCTCATTGCTTTTGTACCTGTCAAAGTGAGTTACAATAAACGTCCCACGCTGTATCACCACCTGATCTCTGCTGTGGGCATTCAAACCCATCACACCCTCCCCTCTAACTGAACTCCTGGCAAGGCTGATTCCTGGTTCTACGACAATACAGGAATTTTGTTTGCAGCTGAACACCCGCTGCCTGTGCTGGATGGTCCCAAGGGGAGATGATGGTCCCTTCCAGTACCTGGAGGGAGCCTACAAGAAAGACAGAGAAGGACTTGTTACAAGAGTCTGTAGTGACAGGACAAGGGAGAACGGATTCAAACTACGAGAGGGCAGCTTTAGATTGTGGATGAGGAAGACATTGTTCCCCGTGAGGGTGGGGAGGTACCGGCACGGCGAGGCTGTGCCTGCCGCATCCCTGGCAGCGCCCAAGGCCAGGCTGGACGGAGCAGCCGGGGGCAGTGGGAGGTGTCCCTGCCCATGGCAGAGTGAACGAAAGGGCTTTCAGGGTCCGCTCCGACCCGAACCACCCCATGCTTTGCGATTTTACGGACACCCGCAGCGCTTCGCGGAGGGCGAAGCCCCGGCCGCTGCTGCGGGAAGGGGGGGGCGGGCTGCGGCAGCGT
>WBMY01003037.1:293595-351196 GCA_013397315.1 Donacobius atricapilla | reverse complement strand
CCGCGCCCGCCCCGCTGAGCGCCGCGGCCGAGAGCCCCGAGCGCGGAGCTGCCGAGGGGCTTGTGGCGTCTGAGGTTGTTCCTGACTGTTTGGCTTCGGGGTTTTTTGTGTCTTTTTTTTTGTTGTTGTGTTTGTGTGGGGTTTTTTGTTTGTTTGTTTGTTTTGTTTTGAGCCTGAGAGCGGGTTTGTTACTTGCAGTTGCTTGGGGACTAGAAACTTTTGCTAGGTAGGTCACTTTCTTCCTAGCGTGGTTTTTCCCTGAAATAGACTTGTTTGCTTATCTGGAGCGGCTGCATCGCGTAGATATGCGCTGTAAAGAGAAATAAGGCGGTCTCTGTGTGTTTCCCTCCCTTGTGGGCTGTTAGCGACCCGTTGTCCGTCCTACTGCTGGAAAACGAAAGTCAGTGCTCTCCCGCGCCTTGAGCATCCACCTTGTCCTCCACGGCACGGTTCTCCCTCAGTTTCTTCATTCAAGGAACCCTCCCATTTCACCTCAATACTCTCCTCAGCAGCACTCTGCTGAATATAAGGTCATTGCTGCGAGTGTATCGTGTCAGTAATCGGGTCTGGTGATGGCCTGTCGCTGTGTTCACATTTTAGTTTTAAACACTGCTCTTCTTACATTTGTGTGTAGTGGAAAAATAAAGAATGTAAATATTAAAAAAAAAAAAGTGCTAGAATGAGTTTGGATTGTACAGCCTGTCAGACAAACTTGAAAGTAAATAAATGACTTTTTGATCATTTTCTCAATGTTTCAGAGAGACTGAAGGTTTGTAGTAAAAGGTGTTAAAAATTCTGTTGCTGTCACAAGGGCTGGCATATGTGGGGCCGCCTCCTGTGGCCTGTCTTCGTGGCAGTCCTGCCTCACACTGAAGCCCTGGTCCTGCTCAGAAATGGTGCAGGTAGTGGTGGTGATGTACAGCCTGACAGGCCATCCAACCAAACTAAACTTGCCAGAGCTCCTTTGCTCCCTAAGGTTCTGCAGAGAAACTGTCATTACCTAGGTAATTTTCTGAGAGCCAGGCTTATGTGCAGAGCAGATGGGGTTCACCAGCACTGATGGGTTCCAGCTGTGATGGAGGCAGCTGAGTGACAAACAGGGCTTTGGGTTTAGTGCTCATGTTGCCAGTGGAGTGCAGCAGCCATGACTGCTGTGCTGTGGCCCAGTAGCCCTGTTTGTACCAGCTGGTGTCCTGACTGGTGTGCAGGAGTTGTCCCTTTGTGGTTGTCCTCTCTGTAGTCAGCAGTTTGTCTGTGCTTTCCTGGTGTGAGCATGGATAGCAGGTCTGCATATGACCTTGCACAGATGCTGCAACTGCTTTTAATTCCTGTGACCTGATGCTTTGGGACCCAAACGCAGCCTTGCGTTGTTCACTTCTCTCAGGGAGGAGTGAATAAACTCTAATGAAGCACTGGAGTATTTTACTGGCTTCTAAATGTTGTCACTTCAAACTTCCCTGGAGTGAATTTCCCCAGTTCATCCTTACCTGATATTCCTGCAGAGACAGCACTACCCACCCTTTGGGCTTAAAGGGGTCTGTCATCCTGACATCCTGCTGGTGCCTCAGACCAACATCTGCCCTGATGTCTCCAGGACAGCTTTTTGGAGGAGTGACCAGCTCGTCCCAGTCTGCCTCGTGTCCCTCCACATGTGTATGAGAAGAGGGAGCCCTGAGGGTGGAATAGCAATCCATGGTTTTTCTGGCAGATAGTGAACTGACACGTTAACCTCAGTGTGGAGCTTGCCCAGCTCACGTACAGCTCGTACCTCGAGGGAGAGTCTCAGCTGTCTTGCTGGTACTGTGGGAGATGAAGATGCAAAGGAGTCAGGGGCCCTGCCAGGTCCATATAAACCTGTCCCTGGAGCCAGGCTGATAAAACTTGACGATAACAGAAGTTGCTCACAAACCTGTTTGTTTCATGATCATATCTCAGAGGACTTCTGTAGTCCTTCAGCTTTGCTCAGGCCTGGAACCAGTCTGACTGATGATTATCGAGGCTATCAGCATCACCCTGCTGCTTTCTCCTGTGGATGTAAATCGGGAATAATTGCATAGCAGTGAGTGGAATAGCAGCAGGTCAGCGTGGTGTAGTTGTGGGACCGTGGCCATGGGAATTGCTTTCTTGCCGTCTCCACAGCCTGGCTCTGGAAGGGTGCCTGGGGAGCAGGCAAACCAGAGCTGATGTGAGGAGCTGAGTCTAAACAGCAATCTGCTCTTTTCCCTGGTGAGAACTGCTGATTTCCTAGCAACATTTAGGGCTTTCTCTGATCCTTTTAACCATAAGAGTTGAGAAGCATCCTTGGCTTCTTCATGGCAGCCGAAACTGTGAATACAGAGAAAATTTCATCCTGCTCAGAAATAGGTAAGAATGTCAGTGCTCTGAACCAAGAGGAAACAGTTTTGTTGACCAGTTTAACTCAGCCTTGCTGATACTGCTGTCCTTCTCTCGGTAAAACTCAATTTGCTTCCTCCCAGATTGCATGTTTTCCAATATGTGACATCCAGTTAAAGATTTCTCCTCTCCAGTGTGCCCTCGCAGTTACTCCATCCCTGTTTCATAATTCAAGTCTGCAATCCAAAGCCGCAAGGGGTCCAATAATAAAAGCTTTTTGCAGTAAATACTGTACTAACTTAGGCCAAGCCACAATTGAATGCTAGAGGCCAAGTTAAAATGTAAGCCCAGCAAAAGCTTTAATCACGGGGGGTGGAGAAGATACATGGGGCTGAGATAGATCAGTCAAACCCATACTTCCCAAACCCTCCCAACTCATGAGAACTTAGATCCTTGGGCAAAGTAATATCTGCATTCATGGGATCTCTGGAATTTGCCATGGTCGACCGTCTTTGAAAACTGAGATGATGTTTCAGTTGCTTTGGTTTGTCCAGAGTCACTTTTCTCTGTGGGAGGAAAATGGGCTTTCAGGCTATCCAGTAAGACAATGAGATCTGTTTTTTCCTCCTCATATTCATATTTTATTCCTCTCCTGCCATATTCCCAAAGTATAATAGTTTTAATCTACAAGTACGTAATGTAAATATGAATGTGTTTATGTAATGAACAATCAAATAAGATTTATTTCCTGGTACAAGCAATGTACAATGAAATTGATGGAGTTTTATTACCAAAAGTAAACACAGATCCTGACGTGTCTGCATGCAGTCAGCAGGGCACTGGAGGCCTGAGTTACATCTCAAATGTGGATCCTTTAAAACATTTGGCAATGTTTTGGATGTCAAACTGGTATCTGGAGGTAAAGGCTGTACAGCCTGCCTTTGCACAGGGCACTGAACCAACCCAGGTGTGGCAAATGCAGCAAAATTTTCTATATTAAATTGATTTTCTCTGTATTATTTTTGTTGTCTGCAATCTGTGTCCGTTTGGATGGTCTGTGCGATATCGCAAGCACCAGCAAATTATTGTCAGCTGTTGTAATTTACTGCCATGCTCTTAATAAAACCTGCAGATAAATTACTGCTATTTGTGCCCTTTTCTGTTCCCTATATTTTCAGGCTGGTTAAAAAGCACCCGAATGATGCAGTTACTGAAGTATTTTTAGTGGAAGAAAATATTAGGAAATGCATTTAATTTGCATGATAGTATCTTAGGAGGCTTATTTTTGTTTTATGAGCAATAACATTGAGATGTAGAGTTTGTCATTATTAAAGTAGAGATGTCTTTATAAATTCTCATAATTCCTGCTGTCCAAAGACCTTTTCCTTTGTGCAAACCTTCAATATTTTACTTTCATCAGCTGGTGTCTCCTCTCTCTCCGGACAGGATCCTCTGTAAAGCATTCCTTTTTGTTTTTTTCCTCTTATCTGGTTCACAGTGCTGAAGTCTTGATTTAGTTAAAGCTTCCCTTTTAATACACAATGATTGTTGAGGAAATATTAATTTTGCTAAATAGACACACGTTTTTGAAATGTGTGCTTACTCTGGAGCCAAAGAGGACTCTTCTTAAGTGCCCTAGTGCCTCAGCCTGCAGATGATCAAATTTAATTTTGTAAATGAACTTTGCAGCGTGATTGAATTTGAACTTGATTACATTAGGCTTAACATTGAGTTTGTGCCTTATTGGAGGTAGTCTTTTCATATTACTGCTATTTATGGATCTTATTCAAGTGTTTTATATTCTGGTTGGGTTCTGCAATGCAGTTTGTTCAAGCTACCGCTTATATCTGTTCCAGTTGTGCAAGAAGTGGAAAATATCCTTTATTTAGAACAGGTCACATGTTCTTGCATCCAGGAACCGTGTCTCAGTGTGATTAAAAAAAAATAAAAAATGTATCTTGGAGGAACAGATTTAAAAAGTTCCTGAAATATTTTTCCGTCTGTTACAGGGGAACATTACATATTTTAAACTAAAAGGTAATAATAGCTGAGCTGGAAGTGCTACGTAGGCCAGCACTGCCTGAAATCAGTGGTAAAAGTCTGAACCAACGTCAGTGGGAGTAGAGCTAAGCCAGAAGTATGTCTCTGAAATCTCTCCGGTAACATTTTTGTGAGTGAGTCAATAATTCCATGTTTATTCTGCACCTCAGATTCGCCGCACTGGGAAGGAAACCCTCACCACATCTTTTTGTACTTTTTTATTTTTGAAAACAGTCTTAAAAGGAAAGGCTGCTGTTGGAGTGTCTATTGTATAAACATGTGGAGACAATAAGTGGTATTTCCATATTTTTCTTTACACAGGGTGCTGCTCCCTGTCTGGAGCACAGCATTTTCCATGGTGAGAGATCCTGGGTGACCTTTTCTCTCCTGCAGAACTCTCACTCTGTTATTTGCAGTAGGCCTTTGCTATTTAGCAAGGAAACAGAAATAGCCCATGAAATTCAGTTCAGCATTTGCTTTGATACGAACTATTGAGCGTCACCTTTTTGCTTCCCTGGCCTGCTTTCCTCAGTAGGGTTTTGTGTGGCTGCCAAGCTGATCAGAGAGGGCACAGATATTTTGAGGCTGAGCTGGCTGCACTGACTGTGCATCTTTTAGCAAGCACATGTGTTTGCTTTTTATTTATCAGACTGCTGGCTGTGTTAGTTGTGTGTAAGTACATATGCATTCTGCTTGAAATAAAACCACACTTTTCTGGTGAGCAGGAAGCTTCCCTAGCTGGCTGCTGTTGGTTTACAGATTCCAGGTGATTATTTGAATCAATATATTCTGTGTCTTAAAAGGCTGAAAATAAGCCTGTGCAGCCCTGCTGATGGAGGGCTGGGCCGCCCCTGGTACTGCTCGTTTCCCCACGTAGAGCAAAGGTAATTTCACAAGCTTCTGGTCTAGAATTTGTGGGGCTGCTGTGAACCTGCCCAATGTCATTAACAAGTCACTGCAGAGCCTCCTGTGCACTGTGTGTTTTTATTTGGCACTTAGGGCAATGTATCAGAGGTCCCTTCCAGCACGGTGGTAGGCTCCATGACTAATTCCTGCTGTACAGTCTGGTCAGGATCTAGAAAAAAAACTGGGAAGCAAGAGCAGAAGAGATTTGCAGATGTGCTGTTTTACAAGCAAATTCAGCCTCTTAACCATGTTCTCTGATTAAAAGCTGATTGGGAAGAAATCAGTACAGCTGCTTAAAAATGAGGGTGCAGGAGAAACCTGTTCTGACACTTAACAATGCTGTCCTCCTGTTTCTGTGTTTGCTTTTAAAAGCAACATGCTTTAAGACTTTGAAAATGAAACAGAAGGAATAATATTCTGTTTACTTTTCTGCTAAAAAAAAATCGAAATTGTGTTTTGGCTGTTAATTGTCTTCTGTGAACAATCTACTGTTTCAGTGTTGGGAACAAAATGAGAGTCCAACTTCCATTAAGCTGGTCAGGCTTTTGGCCATTATTGTCTGTCTCGTTCTATTTTGGATTCAAAAAGTTTTTGAAATGCACAGGCTGTAACATTTTTGTTTTAAAAAATTATATTCTTTTAATATAACTTCTTGCTGAAACAAAGACAGCATGATTAAGCAGCCTGGCATGGCAGATTTTGCTAGACAGTTAACTGTTGCATCACTATCATATACGAGGGTTGTGATGATTTATTTTTAATAATCTCTAGTTAAACTGTAACAGCACAACTAGTGGCCTGTGTGTAGTTTCACACTTCATTTCATACTGGAGAAAGAAAACAGCACAGGAAAATGAATTTTATTGCATATTCACAATATAACTATGCCACTGCTTTATCTGCAAAGCTGTGAAAAACCTGATGCTGCTTTGAGCGTCAAGATTGAAATATTCAGGTTCACTGGAGCTAAAGTCTTGGAAGAGGTCAGCCTGTTCTGCAGTCCAGCTGAGGCAGATGTTAAGTGTGGTTTTCAGTGTTAGGCACCCCAAGGCTCTGCTTGCTGTGGGTAGACACTAACACTTTTGTTAGTTTTGGGGTGCCTTTTGAAAGGCTCTGTCTCAGTATCTTTGCCCAGAAATTCAGCTTGTGACTTGCATAGGCCTTAGTCACTGTTGCCTGTGGGCTTCTCCTGAGAAAAAGTGTTTCAGAGAGGTCACAGCAGTGTCCAAGTGAAACAGGTTAGTGTGGGTATCACTGGTACAAGCACAAAAATAGTGACAATTACTAAGGAAGGCTTGCCCTACAACTCTCAGCTAATACTTCCAACACTAATAGTGCCTTTGGATCGAGCTCATTTTTTCTGGTAACATCCCTGCTGCAAGGGCTGCTGTAATGTTTGTGTTAGCAGCTTTCTGCCAAGCGTGCAAGCCAGGGGCTGGTGGTTTTTAGCTGTTTTTTCCTCAGTGCTAAGTGATTATGTAGAAACACTCTGTAGGCTCCCCCCACCCTGACCTGCTGCTCACAGCTGCTGCATGGACTGGACTGGCAGGTTGAAGGACAAAATTGTGTTGCTGTGATGTATAATTACTTCTTCCAGTGTGAGCCAACAGAGCAGCTTGCTGTGATGATTGTTACGTATACTGCTATGTAAAACAGAATGCAAGTGTAATGTGGGGTTCGGGCTAGTATTTTAATGTTGTAATTAGCAGCCTCTAACCGTAAACAAGTTTTTTTTAAAATCGGTTCCCATGAAGATTATTCCTTTACAGTGCAGGTGGACATGCATTTGTAGATGTGGAGTTTATGTATTCTGCGTCCTTTGCAGAAATGAGCATCAAGAACAAACAAGTGCCTTTTTTTCAGGCCCTTTTTCTCTTACTCTAGAGCACCTCAGGTGCGGTGTTAGGTGGCTGGAGCCCAGTCCTGCAGTTGGTATTTCATAGGGGTATTACAGCTCAGGGAAGCAGTTGCATTGGAGACGATGCTGCAGCTGCCACCTCTGGGAAGACTTGGATTCCTCCTCCTCAACTGCTCCCCAAAAAACACTGATCTAGATTCACAGGTATGTTACACCTTCCTTAGTGCTGCTCTTCTGGCACAAAATGGGCATAAACGCACCTGAACGTGCAGTTTGGGCTGGCGTGGCTGGGGAGAGCATAGTGGGGGTCTGGTCTCTCAGACCACCCTGTGAGGCTGCTTCTGAAGAGAGCGCTGGAGTTTTGGAGAGTTGGAAGGATGTCTGTGTCTGTTCAAACCTACAAAAGCAATCTTTGTGTGCAAGGATTACGTGTCTGGTTTGGCCTGCTGTCACGTTAAAGAGTTTATTTGGGGTGAATTCTGAGAAAATACGGGTGAGTATTGGTATTTTGGGTTCCTGGAAAGATGTTGTTAATCTGAGATATTTGGTTGCTGGAATCTTGCCAGTTATAATGTGTTTAAAGCAGCACAATGATAACATAGTATATTGTTAAAGCTTGCCTGTAACCCAAATGCTGAGATGCCATCTCTTTTCTTTGCAAATATGTGACAACATAAACTGCCGGGGGGAATGGGGGAAACAAGTAGGGCAGGGGCATTGGGGTCTGGAGGTGGGAGAAAAGTAACAAGAAGTAGGAACAACCGGAATGTCCCAAGTGAAGGATGCTTTGTAGGATGGAGCATGGAGCAATCAATGATTGTTACTAATCTTACTGCCAGCCATCCTGTTGTAACATATAAACACATAAAACAGGAACTACTGTGATCCTTTCTGGAGGAGAGGCAGCCAGCTAGAAAACTTGGGCTGGAGGTACTGTTTCTAAGTGAGAAGATGGGAGCAGACTTTGGAAGCTGTCAGATGGTGAGAAATTGGGAATATGGGCAAGGGGAACATGTGGTTCTGGAGCTTCAAACTGGGAGGTCGGAAAAATGCCACAGAAGTGGAAAAGGATCTGAGAGATCTGAGTGGGAGAGCCTAGCTGAGCATGTTTTGTGCACATGTACTATTTCCTTTCTGGATTCTTTGGGTTTTTATCTAAATAAAGGAGAAAGCTTGTATAAAGTATGACTTTGGAAATGCTTTTTCTGGATGTGTTGCTGCATGGTAATACGCAGCTGTAGAGCCAAGTTAGGAATACAAACCCTTTCTATAATGTTTGTGAACTTCAGCCTGGATAAAACTTGCAGCCTGAGAGAATGAAATCAGAATGGCATTGACATGTGTACACATGCAGGAGGGAATGATCTTAGAGAAAAACAAAGGGGAAAAAAATTAGGGGCTGTTCATTGGAAGATGGAAGGAGTTCAGGGGGGTGTGGGTCTCTTGCACTGTGTCCCCTGGGATGCCATTAACTACTGTGCTTGGGTTACTGCTCAGTCTAGCAAGCTTTATTTTATTTGTAGCAAATATTTACAACTCTACCCAAGCTCAGCCAGCTTAAGGCACATTCCAGCTGTCAGTCTGTCTCGTGAAGCCACAGGCACGGTTCACAAGAGTTGCTGGGATCATTTATTTATTTATTGCTGTTGTATCACGAAGGTTGCTATCAGATAAATAATTATTCCACCCTTGGAGAAGGTACATTGTAAATCTGCTAAGCTGCTCCTTTGTTTGTTAGGTTTCTGCATAATGAGTTTGGAATTTAAGATTAGTAGTGTGCTGTGCAAAGTGCTCATTTTGTGACCTCATCCTCGGCCGGGCTCGCCTGCCCCTCCACCTGTCACATCCTGTTGGACACTTGGGGCTATGTTCATTAGGGGAACTTTGGGTTAGCCTTGCGTCATCTCATTTTTATGTGTTCTGTTGCCTAGTGGAATTTAAAAAAAAACCCCATGAGGTGGATGTCTGGGTTCCTTAAAGAACTTGGGGTGGCTCCAAATAGGCTGGTGAGCACTGGCCTGGAGGTTGGGAAGGCCAGAGTAGCCAGGGAAGGCTGGAGAGGCTGCTGGTGCTGCACGCTGGCCCTCCGAGCCTTGGGTGTGGGGTCCAGGGGAGCTGTTGCTAAATCATCCTTGGAGTGACGTGCCCAGGGCAGGTGTGCTCTTACAGAAATGAGGACGAGCAGGTAGTATGACATCCCCCTGCCCCAGCTTTGTCCACTCAGCACATAGAAGTTCTGAGTTCCAGTCCTGTCTGTGACTCAAAACACAGGACTGAAAGTGTCCACTGTCCTTGGGAGTGCCCAAACCAATAAACCATGGGCTTTGTGAGGTGTCTTTTTTTTTGCAAAAACTACTCCATTTTGCCTTGTATAGTGGTGTTTGAGCCTGGTAGGGGCATGAGTGATTAGTTTTAACACAAGGGAGAGAATATTTGCAATGGTATTGTTCTGACTTTGCTCCAGAAAATAGTTACTTGTACAAAGTGGAACAGCTCTACCAGGAAGCAAGTAAGATATGCTCAGAAATTAGATGGTTTTCAGCTCCACCTAAAAGGTAGTTGTCCAAATCTCTGTAGTTGAGGTCCCAGCATGATGTATGGGGACCTGCTCCAAGTAAGAGCGGTGATACTTGGGGCAGAGAGAGTTGGATGAAGGGAAGGAGTCCTGGAATGTTGCAGGAAGGCAAGGAAGTTGAAGGGTGGTATGGACTCTGATGCCCAAGAGGCCTCTCAGAGTGGTGTGTGTTGGTGAAGAAGCTTCAGGCAAAGGTAGATATTAAGAGTGACGACAAACATATGTTAGTTCTTAGGAGTGCTTAATTTTTTAGGAATGTGAAGTCATTTGTGGTACAGCAAAAGGAGCTTGAATCTGTGTAGAAACAAGTTACAAAGAAGTAAGGTGAGTAAGGCAGGAGGTGAATTAAGATTATGTCTGTATCACAAACTTGTTTTTTAATTTAGCTTGTTGCACAATTTACAGTTTCAATCTAATTGCAAAACTACTGTGTAAGTGATAATTTGGTTTCCAGCTAATGCAACTTTTGATACTGTACAAAGCTGTGCTGTAGGGGCTGTTAGCACTGAAGATGCTGTGGGCCAGCAAGGGCTTTTGTGTTTTTCAAGCGTATCAATTAATGTAGAAAAGTGTGAATTGGGTTTGCCTGTTATGAGGATCTCAAAGGTGCTGGAGCTGCCTCTACAACAAAACCAGGGTTGGCTGGAAGGGGCCTGGTGCTGCTGCTGGACATTTTCAGAGCTGGGGAGGGGGTCTTCCTTGTACCTTTCTTGATATTTCCCAGGGAATTGGCCACCCTGCCTTTACAGCAGCCTCCTGCTTTCCGGGAGAGATCCCTCCGAGCAGGCAGTAATTGCTGTCTTTCTAAAGCAGTCCTCCTTTGTGGAGGAGTCATAATTATCCCTCATTTAGCCTTTCTAATGAAGGTGCTTGCAAGAGTTGTGCTGGGGTGCAAAGATGTCCATAAGGCAAAGTTTCCCTGTCAGTGCCTGCAGTGTCTTGCCCCACTCTGGGGCGTGTGTTCTTGGTTCTCAGGTGGGATCTTCAGGGACTTGCTCTTTGAAACTGGGGACCATTTGGCTTTTTGCCTTGCAGCACCACTTAAGACTATAAATAGACCTGCAGGGGAACAGGTCCAGTGATCTTGTGTTCCTGAATGCAGCTCTGCTGTGCTGAGAGTCGCGCTGGGCACCAGCTCCATGAAAGGAGGCTGCTGAGAAAAGGTGCCTCTTGCAGTGAGCTTCGACCCGGGGCAACTGATGGTGGCTTTATCAGCTGCTGCTCCCACCATTTCCATCCTCAGAGCTTTTCCTGGGTGTTCAGCAGAGCTGTTCTAGGAAGGCACAGGGGGGAGCTGGAAGGGTCCTGCTCTCCCCAAGCACTGCCAGAGCATTGCTGCGCTGTCACTGCGGCTCAGCAGCGCTGGGGATGAGGGCAACCAGCAGCACTGCGCGAGAGAACATGCTAATGATCTAAAGAAATACTTCAGGGATTTCTTCCCATTTGAGAATTTCAGTTTAAGTACTGAGTTTGCTCACTGGCCTGTTTCCTCCTCTCATTTTTGGGGTGTACTCAGCAGGATGGGTTGTGTGATAACCAGTCCCATCCCCTGCTGCGGGATAACTCCTGCCCCGTTGCTATGAAACATTTTAGTGAGATGCAATGTAAAAGGGATGAATATCAATCTCTAACTGCAGAGAGATTTTTTTCATGGCTCATCCCTTGCTGATCAGTTTTCTGATTCTGCTGGTGGTGGATTTGAATGATTTCAGGTGTTGTCATGTAATTATACGGATGCTTGTTTCCCTATCTGTAATTTAATTCCTTTGCTTTGAGATTTATTAAATAGCACAGAACAGAAAATTGCAGTATCTGTCCTCATCTCTTCTCAGTGGGTTTATTTTCTGTGGCAAGGACTTTAACAGCTCTTGAAATTCTAAATCTGTAATCACTATTTAATCTAAGACAGTTTTCCCTGTATTTGAGAGCTGCAGAATCAGGCTGTGCTTTGGAGAAAATAGCAAATTTGCTAAATTTGGCTGCTTGCAGAGTCATTCAAAGTACAGAAGTTGTTCAGCAGGTGCTCTTTGGCTTCTTGTGCTGTAGGGAATGCTGGGTTTGGAGGTTAAGTGGGTGGAAATGCAGTTCCTCCTTTCTGCATGTCACACAGGAAAAATGAAGTGCTTGAACTGCGTGCAGTTTATTTGGTGGCACTTACAGCTGCAGAGCACCCCTGGCAGCAGAAACATGGGTCCTCTAGAACTGCAAGATTGTATTGATTGTGTTGCATTTCTGCTGGAACAAAATTATAATGGGCTCAGCATTTGCACTTTCCACTTGTGCATTGTTTTCAGTTTATTTTGTGTATTTAGAAAATGCTATGCTTTGCAGACTGCTGGTTTAGTATTTTCTGTGGAATGAAAACCATCTGGGTAATTTAACTGAATTTTATCGGAGTTTTTGGGAACAGGCTCTTTTCTGTTTCCTGGCATCTTATTAAAATATGAGAATTTGAGTTTAAATTCAGGGAGGTGTCTGATGTGCTGGAATTTTAGAAACAATTTGGGCTTGTTTGAGGTTGTGGAAGTAATTGAAATATTAAAATGATGTCTAATGTCTCCCTAAAGCTGAGCAAATGCCTGCATAGACTGTCCTCCCCCCTAAAACGTACTTTAAACCCTTGGCGTAGTGGGAGCTGCGAGCTAAGAAAGCATCCAGTGTTCGGGATGAGGCTTCTTTGAAAGAGATCGGACTTAAATGCCAGCTGAAGTTAAGCATATGTTTAAAGATCTGCCTCAATCAGACCTTTGTTCAACACAACACTTCTGTGTAGTCTTTATTTCAGAATCCTAAATAGTTCAATTGGTTTTGTACTCGTAGGTTTCATCTTGTTGCAGCCCCAGGCTTGTATCAAACACAGGAGGGATCCACCAAGCCTTAGGCATGTGAGCTGTGCTGCTCTGGACTATCTGTGCTTCAGTTTCAGCTCACGGTTTGGGCTCAAATCCGTGGTTTTGGATTGGGAGAAGAGTGTTCAGCATATGGCAGGAAATATCCTAAATCTGAAGTACTTTAGAGCCTGACACTGTGATTTTAATATGCTCCACTTTCACTGAAATACTACTTAGAAAAGTGAAAAATCCCACTAAAAAAAGATAAATCCTTTCAACATGAGGTGCAGAATTAACTGAATTCTGGTATAGCCTGTTTAGCAGAGGATGAGCATGATCAGCTGGTTTTTATTTTTTCTTTTTATTTTTCTCTGAAAGACTTAACTGCCCATTTAGTTTCTGATGTTCTGATGATAATGTTTGAGATGAGTATTTAGATCTGCACATGCTCATATCACAGAACAGTTCTTTCAGCCCCCACATGTGTGTTTGCCTGCTGTGACAGTGAGTGCTCCTGTGGCTTCCCTGGAAAAGGAGCTCGATATGACCACAGATTTCTGGA
This sequence comes from Donacobius atricapilla, assembly GCA_013397315.1. Lineage (NCBI taxonomy): Eukaryota > Metazoa > Chordata > Aves > Passeriformes > Mimidae > Donacobius > Donacobius atricapilla. The sequence continues at coordinate 338,090 of WBMY01003037.1, read as the reverse complement.
TCCAAAACTCGGTTGTTCTCAAAGCCAACCACAATGTTGTCAGATCTGAAGCTGGGTGTCACATGGACAGGATCTGGAAGTTTGGAATACAGTTATTTCCAACAGTCTGAAGCTTTTCCCAGCGGCTAGACAGACTCAGAGTCACTGAGGTGACACCTCTGCAGATCATCTTGTCCAGCTCCACTGCTCAGAGCCATGTCGCACTGGATTTTGAGTATCTCCAAAGACAGAGACTTCCCAACTTCTCTGGATGGCTTCTTCCAGTATTGATGGCTCTCACAGTGAAAAAAGTGTGGGGCTTTTTTTGTGTGTGTGTTTTGGGTTATTTTTTGAGTTATACATAAGCTGTTTCCTGGCTTTTGTTTCACAGTGCACGCAAGATGGACTATGCAGGAGGCTGCACGTCTCCTCCCCAAGCTGCATTCCCTCAGCTTTACTTTCTGAAGTAAAACAAGGGGCTGCATTGCTTATCTAAACTATTGGGGTTTGCCCTAAAAACAATGGGTTGTACAGGTCAAGCTTAAGACCTGCTGGGCAAAACTTCTGCATCCTTCAGTCATGACTCAAGGGCTGACCAGTTTTCTTCCTCATTTTGATTCATCCCTGTTTGACACAGGTTAGTTTTTAGCTCTGCCATTGCCCACTGTGGATGGATGCAAAGCACCCCACAACATAACCTTGCATTTAATGAGGTTCTGTCTAGTGCTGTGCCTTGGTGTTGTTTGTGCAGAGCATTTGACAGATGCTCATGGCTTGCGATGTTATCTGGACTGTTTAACATGTATAATAATTCCACCAGGCTGTTGACTAAAATATTCCTGTTCTTTGATGCACCAGCACTAACTTGTCTGCTGTGAATTCATACACTGAAGTTGAAATTACTTCCAAAATAGTAAACATGAACTTTGGCCGTTTCTTGCTCTGGGATAATTCTAGAATCAGTTCCTTGGTGAGCCATGCACAAAGTGGCTTTCTGTAACCTGTAGCTGTTTCTGTTCATCAGGACAACATACAATGCACTTTGACCAAGCTATATTAAATACATATCACATGGAATTGAGCATCTAATCTTAAGCTGGGACTGATCTTGTCTTGACTCTCTAGGACTATGCTTCAGTTTCTTGTAGTTTGCTTTTTGCAGCTTCAAGGGCCAACAAACTGGGGATTTTAAAGAATAAGTTCTTTAGCATAAAGAAAACTTTATTGTAATTACTGTAAAAGTTTATTTTGGAGATATCTCCCTGGGTAAAATAGCAATTTAATTAAAATCTTCAATGTGAAGATTGTGAATAACAAGCAAGAGTGCAGTGCTCTGCCATGCCATAGCAGTCTCCCTTGATTTACTTGGTTTCAGCCATCAAGGTGACCATGTTCAGTCTCCAGTCTGTGTTTTCTGAGGCTGCCTTCATTTCTGTGTGCTCTCCAGCTCTGACATGTTTGGATAATTGCAGTTGACTGGCAATAGCAAAACATCAAGTATAGAAAATAAGCCGTGTTTACTATTCCAGGCTTCGTTCCTTTTGCATTTCTAGTAACTGTTGAGAAATAAGCAGAAAGTTACGGGTGATTTCCCAAAGCAGCATTTTTTGAGGAAGAGATAAGATTTCTTAATGCCATCTAAGGCATTAGATGCTCAAAAGGAACCCAAGACCCTGTAGATTCAGTAGTCCTTTTTACTTCATGGTTTTAGATGAGGATAATACATTTATGCAATCCTTCTGGGCTTTTCTTGTGTGGATTGGAATGACTGTGGATGGTAAACAGTGAGCAGTGAGCAATAGCTGCGCTCTCAGGGTACTTATGGCATGGTTAGCTGTTCAGTGCTTTGGTGACAGAATTAGCACCGTGTGAATGCTGAATGCTGGCAGATCCTGATAGCAGTTTTTGTCTCTACCTGTAATTCATGAAGTGAGAGCTCTTTTCACCCATTGCTTTTCACTGTCTCCCCATGTTTATCCCAAGGTTCAGTGCTATGGACAAGGCAAGTGAGAAGCAGGTCGGGGAGAGGTCTGGACTTCTGCTTGCAAGGCCATCACAAAATGTCACTTGAGTGGCTCCCTGCAGGTGCAAGATTCTGGATCAGGAGTCCTGTCCCCTGTCATCCGCATAAAATCTGGGATCCTGGGAGGTCTTAATGTGTGAGCTGCAGCTTGAGTAAAGCTGTTGGGGCAGTTTAACTCTGCAATGCTTAACTTCAATTAAGTTGTCAAGTTTAGCATTGCTGTAGGCATTAATAGAGTTTTACTCTCACTTAAAAATCTGGTTTAGTAATTAACCTCCTTTTTATTCAGGAGTTCAGAAGGTTCTCATTTAGTGCAGCAAATCTAATGTCATGTGAATTAAAACATGAAAGATATGCAGTAATGAGAAACCGAAACAGGGTAGTGCTGAAATTTGATTATTTGCAGTTTACAGGGAGCTGAGTTCTTAATGAGAAGTGTGCTAAAGGCACAGTCTTGCCTCTGCACTTGCAAGGTTAAGGGATGTTCTGAATTAAAGTGGGAGTTAGTAGTGGAGCTGGTATTTGTCATGTTGCACACTGAGTTTTTGTTGCACTGAGGTTTTATTGTACGGCTTTTTCTGAAATCTGGACACGGGATGGCTGTGACTGTACAACTACCAAAAGGTGTGAGGCATTTGCAGGGGCTGGGAGAGGTGTGTAAGGATGAAGATCCCCCTTTCTGTTCTAATGAACCCCAACTCCTGCATATTCTGCAGAGTTTATAGTTGGAGAGAGGCACAGAAGGTGGTACATGAAGGAGAATTACACCTGCAGGCAGCAAAGTTGCTCCACAGAAATTGGTCTGGTCTTTGTGATGTAGTTGGCAGAGCTCTTTGTGCTGCTGTGCTTGTATTTTACATCCTACCACAGCCATTAGTGTCATAAAGAAAAGTCCCCAGCTCCTTTGACAAGGGGACTGTTCAACTACTCCCCGCACTGAGTACAGATGTGTTTAATTTTCCTCAGAAATTGTCAGTTTATTGGACATATGATGTGTCAGCTGGTAAGCCCTGTGCTTTTCAGGGCTGACTGCTGGCATCACACCACTTCATACAGGCTGACTTGCCACTGGATATAAGGGACAGGCCCTTAAACAAAAAACTGCCTGGAAAACTGTACCAGTTTCTGCTGCCCAAGAGTTTTGGGTAACTGCAAGGATAAAGCACAGGTTTCCCCTTTTATACTGGACATGGTATGCACAAAATGCTGATTCCACATCTCTTTTTGGTCTGGGAACCAGAGACTGTGTAACAGATCCAGTTCAGAATATGAACCTTTGCAGAGCAATGCTGTCTATGATGCTTTTGCCCTGTAATGTGGCTTCTCACATCAAAGTGCACTTTTATCAATTCTTTCTCATGATCTGCTTCAGAAAATGTTGGAGGTGAAGATGCAGAAGGCTCAGTGTTTTTCCAGCCATCTCTAACTTAGGTATGTGAAATCAGAGGCTTTGTCTTTGCTATCATTTGAGTGATTTAAGGTAAAAAATAGCTTCTTATCACTTACTTAGCTACTTGATTTCCAAGGCAGTAATGTGGGGTAAAAGTTCACCTCACGCTTGTCAGAAGGACTCTGCTCTACGTGGGTGGGGTTTTGTGCTACACCTGATCTCTGCAAGGTATGGCTGTGCCCAGTCCTGAGAGGAGTCTGGGCTGCTGAATGACTGTAAGGACAGTTGGTTTATCTCACTGATTCAATGGTAAGGGACCACACATGCTCAAAAGTGTAAAGTTTTCCATCTGCTGACAGAACTGACTTGTGCTATGGACGCACAGTTACAAGACCCAACCCAGGAGAGGATTGAGAACCAGACTGTGGGCCAGACTCCTCCTGCTGGGGCAGCTTGCAGTTATGCTGGGTTGGATGGAACTTAAAATGGTGTTGCTGACCTTATAAAAACACAGGAGAAGTCGTGTGGATTGCATGGTTGCTGGCCTGTGGTTGTTTCTTTGTATGAGGTTGAATTTTGCTGTTTTAAAACCAGTACTCCAGTAGAAAGTGTGACAAGTTCCACTCTTGCAGCCAGTGACATCTTTATCAATGAATCCATTTTGAGGACTTTGTGTCTGATTCTTAACATACTGAATTTCTGAAATGAGAAAGAAGACTATGCCAGTGGTCTGTTAACCTGCCAGGGCTCTCTTCTTGAGCTTTATGCTTACTCCATAGGATCCATGACCCAAAAATACAGGCTCACCAAGCTAATCATCTTACAGCTCAAGCATAGTTGAGTTAATTCTGTGTAATAATTTACTTCTGTCAGCTCTACAGCAGGAGTTATCTGTGTGCAAAGTCCTGGTTCATAGCAAATACCACGTAATGCAGGTTAACACTAACCCCTCTGACTACAGACTAAGCTAAACTGTCTTAGAACACGCTGGCTGTTGTCTAACCACACACGTGGCTGCTCTATCTGCTCTGCTGCTGGATGGTAACTTGTTTAGCCAAGGGATTTTGATGGACTCTGCAGTCCTCCTGCCACCCACGGCAGCCTTGGAACCATTTGTGTTGACTGAGGCTGTGATGGCCAAGTTGTCCTGTGTTAATCCATTCTCCATGGAAGACAGAAAAGGTAGATAAAGGATGAAATGGGGGTTAAATTCTTCCAGTGAGTAGCTGCTGCTGGTAACTGAGGACTAGTTTGACAGGGTTCACATCTGTGTTAACTTTCAGAAGACAACATGAAGCTATTATGCAGTTACTACCCACTCCAGGATCTGCACATCAATTAGGAGAGGCTGCTTACTCATGCTCCTCAAAAGTTGTGCCAAAATAGCTATTACATTATGTCAGAGCCCATATTTTCATCCTGAACAATTAATCAGAACATAAACCTTGTTACTCCTCAGCAGCTTTGAATATATACCTACAATTTTGATACACGGTGCTTTCAGCAGTACTGGTTGAAGAGGGCTCCTGTGCTGTTGACAGACATCGGGGAAGTTGTGATGAAATGTGATATTATTTTGTCAGCATTATATCTGGGAAGCTCTGACAACACCATCTTCTGTAAACAGCCTTAGTTCTGTGTGTTATGACTTATTCTACTGGAACTCTTCGGGTCCCTGCTCGGGATACAGCATCCCGTGCTGCTGGTAGGTGCTGTGTGAGCAGGAGGGGAGGTGGTGGGCTGCTTCACAGCAGCTCTGCCATCTGAGAATAAGACACAAGAAGCAGATGGCTGCAGGGGGAAACAATGAGGCAGAGCTGTCAGCGTGATGGGCTGGAGTCCTAGCGCACCCACTGCCTCGCTGTTGGCAGAACCCTGCTCCGTGTCCTGCCCAGGAGAGAGCTGCTGATGGACTTGGTCAGGGCAGGTACTTTGGGGTACTTCTGAGGATCTTCCTTTGTAAGTGGGATAACGACTGAGCAGGTGTTGTTGGAGAAATGTGGCGTTGTTTGTGACCAGCTTTCCTTCCCGAGCATCAGGAACCTTGGGCTCTGCATCCCAGCCCTGTCCCCTTGGGTATTTGTGGTGGTTCATTACAGCCCAGAGATTCATGGCAGCAGGGCCTTGGGCAGGTGTAGGGTCTCAGGTAAGATGTGACATGCCAAGGAAGTAATGCCTGTGGTGAAGTGACAAAACCTGTTGTAACACAAGCAGAAGAATATTTGCTTTACTGATGCTTCTGGTATTAGACAGGAACATGGAGACACATTTGTCTCCTGATTTTCCAGGCTGTTCTCCTATAAGAGCTGCCTGATAATGCTATTCAGGATATTTCCTCTTGTGGGAATATTTGTACTGTGCAGCGCAAAACTTGAAGAGGATTCTATAGAGAAAACAGTACCATCATACTGATGGCCAGACTAAGCTCTGTGCTGTATCTGTTGATCCTAATTCACAATTTTCTGTCTTTTTTGTCTTTTGCCAAATACCTTTAATGCAGAGAACATTAGAGCTCAGAAAATATGGTATATGATAAAAATAGAAGCATTTGCTCCAGTTCTTCCATATGCTAATAGCTGGATTCTCAGGCAAGAGATTCCAGTAAGGTGTGCCAGCAGTCTGAATACCTGCATGTGCTGCGGCCCTCTTTCCATGAAAAAACTGGGTTGGAGACAAGGGTGAGGTCATTGGGAGTTTGGTATCTCTACATTGGATCCAATTCCGTGTGATTTTATTAGAAGGAATGAAGTATTGTAATTCCTGAGGTACTTGCAAGGTTCTTGCTTTGGAAATTCGCTCTTGCTTCCATTTATTTCTTCTCCATTGGAAAATGGTGAGTGCATAACTTCAACACGCTGGAGGCCATCTGGAAACAGCTGGCGCAGGCTAAATTACACTCTGCACTTGATAAAAACTTTTCAAAGACTCTTTCTCTGGGGAAAGGGAGCTTGGAAGTCTGGAGAAAGCTGTAATAGGAAAAACAGAGATTAGGGTTCAATAAATAGGAAATTATGGTAATGTTTTCATTCAAAGAAAACACACAGGCAGAGATATTAGATGATGATTGAATACAAATGTGGTCAACCATTAAAGGGGTCCCTTGCCAGTGGCTGTTCTCTTGGTTTTTTCTTTCTTCCACCAGCTAATGTATATGACTTCAAGATGCAAACCACTTTTCCATCATTCCACAAGACACCTACCTGGATTCAAATAAAAGTAAACACTTTAAATTAAATATTACAGGCTTGTAGGGCAAGTAATAAGCTTAAGCAGGTAGTTAACACATGGATTAGGTTGTTGATGTTGTGGAGACAGATTGTACTGGGAGGCTCGAAAAGACTGGGGAGTTTCATGGACAAACCAGACCCTGAAGGCAGCTGGGCTGGGGTTGCTCTGTCCCTCAGTTAGTGACTGTGGATGCTGGAGGGGAGCAGAGCACAGCGAGTCGCTGTGCTTTTGTCCTTTCCCACTGGAGACAGGGTGCTGAACCGCACAGGACGTGGCTCTGCTCTCCCCTGGGATCTGGTACCACTCAGCAAGCTCGGGCAGGTTGGATGTCTCGTTCCTTCTTTCTCCTGTTGTTTCAAACCCAGGAACAACTCGTCAAAGTGTGGACTAATGAATCATTGCAAGTGCTTGATGTGTTGGCAGCTCCTTGCCACCCAGCTTCACACTCTGTTCTGCTGCCGAAATTTTAAGAAACTATTGGAACAGTGCCCTCCTCCCCCAAAAAAAGTCTCTGCAGAGATCTGGGAAGTAATGTATGCAGCCCTCCCCCAGTTTATTTGTACCGAGCCGTTTGGGTAGGCCTTGGTGTTAGTTTTAGCAGCAGAGCAGGTTCTAGTCAAGGAACAAAATTGGATATACTTTACCATGAGAAGGTAATTGAGCCAGTTATTCCAGAATTGGTGGAAACAAACTCAGTTGGGAGAATCCAGTCCAAGATACCAAAATCTCCCAAGTTCCTAAGGAGGAGTTTTGCTTTGCATGGGGTATTAGTCATTATCCTGTCAGTCATGTTTGTTATTTTGATTTAGAATTTATGTAGCAGTCTCTCATGCTAAGCTGTGTTCTGTGTTCATCTTTGCATGTACAAGAGACTTGTTTGTTCTCCCGGTGTCTTAGTTTAGTTGAAAAACTGAAATCTGTACTTTCATTAACTATTTGTCATATTTTATTTGACTCACAGAGTCCATATCATGATGTACTTAAGTGTACATGTTAAAACAACTTAGTCCAGTCTTTCTAAAAGGCTCCTGTCTCTGGGGAGCAGATGCCTTGTGAGGGAGACCTGCTTCTGTTGGCGTGGCTGTGGGGTCAGTAGGTTGTATTTGTGCTTTCAGCAGAGAAGAAATAGGGAGTTAGGGAAGTGAATGGTCCTGTCCTGACTGAGCACTCAATGAATCTTTGGGTTTTCACCCCACATCCCTGTAACACCTTGACTCTTTGCTTTCTGAAGCAAACCACAAGTCACATTGCAGGTGAGCCTGGCCAGAGGAAGAGTTTCCATTTTACAGAGGGGTGAAATCAGGGCCAGTGTTTCATCTGGAAGTTGGGAATTGGGCCTTTCCTTCAAATTAAAGGAATCGTCCCCTTCTACAAGAACTTAAACCCTTTTCCAGTATTTGAAAAATTGCCTGCTCGCCTCTGCTAGTGTTCCTGCCTTTTATTTTCCTCCAATTCTGCAGTGTCAGGAAGAAAAAATAAATCTGTAATCCAAGTAACGTCCTAAATATAGAAGTGCTAGTTTACAAATGAGAAGTCTTTCTGATGGCTTCAAAATGGTTTTGTAATAAAAGGAAATGTATTTGACACTGCCAGAATTTACAGTCCCACCAGAGACTTGTGAAAGAACTGCTACACCAAACAGCCTGGGCTGGAATGGAGCTTGTTGACACGTAGGGGTTACTGAAGGGTATTTCTGGCTGTTGCCATGAGGATGGCTTAGCAGGAAAAAAAATACCTTCTCTGCGACTAGTGTAGGGCCTGTCTGTACCATCAGCTTTAAGAAAAAGTATTTTAATAGAAGGTGGTTAAAAGGGGGAGGCTGCTTTTCAAAATGGGTACCAGAATATGGCCCCTGAAAGCCAGGAGGAAGGGGTTACGAGCAAATCTGGTGTGGGTGGTACAATCTAATACTGCTTTTGGCTGTTTAACTGAGTAAAAACCAGTTTTTCTGGAGTCCCTGCACCTTTCAGGCTTTATTTTTTTTTTCTCTCTTTCTTTCTCCAAAATCATTCAAACTTGGAGTCTCTCATATGTTCACTTAAAATTTCAGGAAGGTGCCACAGTGGTTGTCAGGTGCTGTCAAGCACAGAGACCATTCTCAGCTGTTTGATGAGATTTCAGCTACAGGTTTAGAGGTGAATGGTCTTATTTCATCTGCCAGCAGTTATTTACTGCTGCATCCAGGGTTCCAGTTCTGTTTGGCACTTAGAGGCAAAACCACAAAGGAGTTACCAAAAACGGGTAGTTTGCCATGGTTTCTGCTGGCTCTACCTTTGGAGGCACTGTCAAAGTGTTGGGGAAGAAAAGAACCTTCTACCCAGCTTCTCAACGTGTCCAAAAATAAAATGGGAGGAATAAAAAAAATGGCTGATGATAGAAGGGACTACAAAGTCTGTGATGAACTTTTCCCCTACCAAAAGTAGGTTGCAGAGTGAAATAAGATGGCTAAAACAAGTATTAAAGTTTGATCGATATAGTTATTTATAAAATTGGGGGTCTACTGCTTCATAGTCTTCAGATGAAGTTCCTGTCTTATCACTATCACACACAAGGCTTGCACTATATTATTTTCATCTGCAGGCCTCTTAAGGGCTTTATTGCTTGCCTGGGAATCCTATGTTGCTGCATGATCAGAAAATGGAATGTCATGGTATGCTAAACACTGAGGATTTGCTTAAATGTTTTGCTAAAGATCAGTTCCCTGTGCTGAGTGACAGCAGTTTAAACAGCAAAAGCTCAGTTTTAAAGCCTTAGTTTTCATCCACGTTTAGGCCTGTGATTGTATAACCTGTTTCTGTGGGTGCTGGGGCTTTGCTCTGCTTTTTGCTGTGATTTTAACTTGAGGGCTTCAGCTGCCCTCACACCAGTGGCTCTTGTTTGAGTCCCCACTGTGCTGGGGGCCACCAGGCTCTGCTCCTCCTTGGTACGCAACGAAAATACCTCCATGAGCTCTCAGAGATGTTTCAGGTTACATAAACCAGGATTTAAAATAGTATCTTTTTCACAACATTTAGAACACGTGTTCGTGAATATAAATTTTCAGCGCAGTGCCAACAGAGTTAGTTTAACAGATGCAGAACTCTGTTACTAAGAATAGTTTCTGCAGTTATCTCCCCACACAAATTTTCTCCCTGGGCATTTGCTATGTGCTTATCAACACTGCAGAAGATCATATGCATGTTCTTTTTTTTTCAGAAAATAGTCTGCAAGCTTTCTGCTTTCAGAAGCTATTGAAAGCACGTTCTTCTCAAGCCACATTGAGTTTCAAGTGATGAATCAGAATTCTGCATGGAAAGATTTGGGTACAAACACAATAAGAAAAATTAGCAATACTTTTTTTTGGTGGTGTTTTTTTTTTTTTCCCCCCCCCATTCTTGCTTTCCCTTGGTAAACAGCAACACTTGCTGGCAAGAATGGGAATAACAGATCAATCTGCTTATTTTCAGTTGTTGGATTCATGTGTGTCAGTCATCGAGCACTTTTCCAGCTGCTACCCAGTGAGAATTTACCTGGTGGGGAGGAAGATTTAATGTCTTGGCAAAAGATCAGACTTCTCCCTGGTGACAATAAGCCCGTAAGAGAACCTGAAGTCAGTTTCAGATTTTTTTTGAATGAAAGCCGAATTCTTGGAGTTCTCCCACCAAAATAAAATGCTATCATGAGTTAGGCAAACGGGATTTGGTCACCAATAAGCTCAGGAAACGATATTTAAACAAGAAAGAAAGAAAGAGTTAATTGAAGGTTACCTGTTCCTGTTTTGCCAAGCAGCAGGACTTTTGTAGGATGTGAAGCTGTGGTTATTAGCCAGGGTTTTTTTTTCCTGTCTCATTCATTACCGTGCACTGTTAAGAGTAACTGTTGGTTCCTCTGTTCAAGCAATGCCTCTGTTGCCAGTGCTGTCAGGAGATCTGCTTCATTTAAAAAAAACAAAGACCTGGACTTCGTATGTTAGTAGCCATTGAAGGGGAACATAAAAGAAATACAATAGGAACAACATACTGAAAAGAAACACGGTTTTTAAGGTAGTTGAGTGCTTAATTCTTTTGTAATCAAAGAGAATTCAAGTGCCCACACACAGTAAAAATATGGCTGGGGAAAAGAAAGTGTCAAAACTAGCAAAAAGGCTTTGAGTCTGCTGAAGTAAAGGGGAAAAAATGGGGGAAAGTATCAAAAAACCCTAAAACTAATGAACCAAAAAGAAACAAGAAAACCTCCAACCAGACAGAAAATCCACCTTGTTTTGGTGGAGGTTGTGGGACTGTGGTGGTTTGACTGGGAAGTGAGTTTTCAGGGGGGGACATAGCTTGATTTGCCATGATGCACTTTCTGCGTCACATCACATCTCACAGGTGGCAGTGGAACATGGAGGTTCTGCAGCAGATGTGGCCACTGCAGAGTTACTTGTCTTCTGTCTGCTTTGATGTCCAGTTACTTATAAATGGATATAATTTTAGAGAAATCCTGGTGTTGAGGTTTTACATCTCTGTTTTTCTGCACGTTTTGAGTTTTGTTGTTAAGATTGCATTGTTTCTTGTATGTGGGACAGCAAAATCCTAAATCTTTGGATGATCAAGGAAAAAAAAGAGTTTCTCTGAAAGTGTGTGGAATAATATGTGTGGCTTTGCTTGGGAAAGGGAACCCTTTGCCTGTGTCCTGTGACCATCACTGCTGTTGGGTTGTTGCTGAGGGATTGGCAGCGTTGGATGTGCTTGGATAACTGTGATCCAAGTGAGCATCTGCTAGAGTAGACACAGCTCTGTGCTTCAGGAATAGCAAGGGATAAGGTTCCCTAATAATTGGGTTTTTTACTTTTACTGGACTTGGTAATTGCTGTTGTGAAGGTTGCTGCGATTGGTGGTGTGGTCTGTGGTGTCAGTTCTCATCTTCCTAATTCTGAGTTCAGTTCATTGGCACCACAGGCTGTGGTAGGTCCAACCTCCCTAGGAGTTGTCCCTTCCCCATCCCAGTGGTTTCAATGAAAAATGGATTTTTCACCAATTTAAAACTTTTTCCGTAGGTGCCATTTCTTTCTGCTCACCTTTTGCAGGCTTCAGCATTTGTGGTGCAAAAAACCCATGCTGGGGTATTTGCAGGACTCCCTAAACGAGGAACTACTGCTCCAAGTCTGGCTCTAAGTGTAAGCTCCTTTCCTTGCATAAAGACCACCTGTGTGGTTGGATTCTGCATGGATTCTTCTCCTGAAGGTAACTGTAGGGTCTGCTGTTGGGAGAAGAAAACACAGCTGGGCCAAGGAATCTGGAGCCTGCTGTCATGTACTTTACTTGTCTGTACCTGGGGGCAAAACTGAATCCTGAAGTTGTATAGGACTTCCCCCTTGAAACGGGGAGTAGGAATATGAGGAGGCAAAGGAAAACTTGGGATTTTCCATATTCTTGTGCTTAATTTAAGACAGTGATTCAGCCAGCCAAGGGAGACAGTTTATCTGTTCAGCTCTGGTACAGGCGTTGCCTCTTCTTGTGCCAAATACCTTTGAGGATGGGAAGAGGCAACATGGTCTTTCTGGGAACCTAAGAAGAATTTTGGTGGTTAAAAAGAAATAAAAGAAACTTGAAGCTGCTGAGTTTGTGCTGCCATTTTCACCTAATAGAAGAGAGTAGGGATTACAACAGAGTTCAAGAAAAAGCCTTGAATCTATGAGTATGTAATTTTAAGGAAGCCTTTTATTTCTGACTGATCTGTGAACCTTGGTATTTTTATGTCTCCTGGAGAAGGCTGCTATGTGTGGTTTGTCCATGCAGCAGCTGTGGTAACCCATAACCCCAAAGTGCTGTAGGTCCGAGATAAGTGTTGAAATCTGCAGGTTTATTTCTGAAACACGATACAGATGCAATAACTTATGCAGATCAGCTATAGATTAGCAAATACTTGGTGAGTCATACCTTCCCCCTGCCTTTTTTTTTTTTTTTTTTTCTCTTAAGCGTGTCACAGACGTTTAGGAAAACTCATTCATCCCAGATAGGTGTGAAATCAATCTTTGATGCATAGGGTTGTGACTCAGGGAGTGGAAACAAAAAGGCTACCTGGTGTAATGTCTGCTGCTGTGCTCTTGCCAAGTGCCTTGAGCAGAGGGGGAAATCTCTCCTGCTCCAGTTTGTTTGGGAGATGCTTTGAAGATTATGGATCTCTTCCATATAGCAGACACCCAATTAACTGTGATTAGGAGTGTTGCAGGTAATAGCTCTGCTATGAGGATGAAGAGAAGATGAGAAAGATGAATAGCACAGGATGTGCAGGTATTGGCTGGATGTGTGAGGGGAGGTGATGGGGTATTGGGAGTCTTGTTCCACAGGGACAAGGCAGCAGGGGAGCGTGAGACATTCCGGCCTGGAGGGAGCTTTTTCAGGAGGGTTTCTAGGGCAGGCGTCAGCAGCTGGCTGGGAGCTGATGTCAAGGTGAGTTTCTGCTTAATCTCCTCGCTCTGGCTTCGGTCCCTCTTTGTTGTGTATGTGCCTTTGGCCCTTCTGATGGAATAAGTGGGACTGCATCCCTACAAGATCCTTAGGTCTTTTATGCAGCACAAAGAGGAACTCAAAGCCTTTAGAATCTGTCTCTTGCCCATTCTTTCTGGCTTGAAATTAAGTATGTCAAATATATCTTTAGCTATGAGAACTTTCCTTATCCTTCCATGTCCATCTTCTGTCCCCAGGTTGCTCCCCATCCTTTTTCTTCTCATTCTTGCTCTTTCTACATGGAGGTGGTTTTGTCTGTTAGCAAAGGGAACTGGCTGCCATAATTTCCTACATGTTCTTCATCTTCTCCCTTTCCACCTAGGAAGTCAGTGTTCCAGATTTGTCTTGTGTTACAGCACATCTGCTTCCCTTCCCCAAAGCTTTTGCTGTGTCCAACACATCGCGTTCTGTGATTGTTATCTTTGTGAGCCATTTAAAATTATTTTATTAGGGAACTGTGCTGTAAGCTGAGAGATGGCAGAGAGTGGGTGTCATGTTTTTCCAGCTTGTGGTGGCACACAGGAGCCTCTGCTCTGTTCCCAGCTGATGCCATGAGCTCCGGAGCTTGCTCAGTCCCCGGCACAGATTCTGTCCAGCCTTGCACTCGGGCAGCTGAGGCTGACTGAGCAGTTCTCAGGGCTCTCTGGCGTGCTGAGTGTGTTTGAGCAGTGTTGATGTTCCCGTAATTGCACTGGGTGGACAAACAGGCTGCTTATTGCTCCTGTGATTGCCCAGGAAATGTTCTGTCAACTCCACCCTTTTTTTCCTGATGTGTAGCACATCCCTCTGATCCAGTGTTGAGCTAAGCTGGAGAGGGGAGCAGAACAGGGGGTGAGTCATCTCACAAAGCTTTTGCAGCAGGTGTCTGGCTGAATCTGCTTACCTGCCTTTCTTTCCTCGTGGTCTTTTTTTGCTCCATCTCTCCAGCTTCTTTGGGTTGTTGTTTAACAAGGTGCTCTTAATAGAAAGAGACCTGTTAGCTCATTTTTGCCATCTGTCTTCCATTCTTTTCCTCAAGATTTTCAGCTTGCAGTGCAGGGGATAAATTGGCAGGTAAAGATGATCTTGAGATACTTTCTGCTGCAACACTTCTATGGCAACTTCATTCAAAGAAAAAGAAGGGGAAGGGTCAGCAGAGCAGCACTTGGGCAGGAAGGAGAGGGAGGACTCCCAGCTACAGTGCTGTTTTAAGTAAAACTGTGTTGGCCTTGTTTCATCAAAATGAGTTGACCATTTCATATGGAAAAGGTATTTCTCTATTCTTCAAATGGAAGAAGAGATCCACAGTAGAAAGTGGTTCAGGTTTTTGGTCATTATTAAAAAAGACAAACAAACCGTTTGGCTAGCATCTATTGTAAGGACTGCTGCTGTCTCCTGGCACTTTTCTGTCTCCCCTAATGTTTCTTATGTTGTCTGTCTTCTATAATTGAAGTTTTTCAAGACATGAGTGGTCATGTTTGCTATTTGTGTGGTGCTGTTTGTACAAGATGCTGACTGATTTGACTGCTCTTGTGCTCTGTGGCAGTGCAAACAAATAATTAAGTAGCAGATAGAGATTTGGTTTTATGTATGAGTGAATATGCATAACCCCCCTGATGTGCTAATATGGAGGGTGAAATACAGAGCTTTAGGTTTTGTGACTTTGATAAATAAACTGTTTTCAGGTAGTGGAACAGTGGGTAACATACCCAGTGTGCTCAAGGGAACGTGGCAAAATAGAAGCCTCTGAGTACAGGAAGCTGTCAGGAATTGCAGACGCAAGTTATTCAGCACTGCTTTGTTTAATACTTTTAAATGGTATTGTAACTTTTAATGCAGGTGGGCAAACCCTTACCCATTTAAACAATTTGTTTTGTTCAAATGTCTGTAATAGAGTGTATTAATACTTTTGGTCCTCATCAGTTTTTTACCAGTCGGAAAGAAAAAGCTGTAATAGACTCTCCAGTAAGTCCATTTTGATGTAAGTCCCCTCTTCAACTCCTCCATCACTGGATAAATGCTGTATGGTTTTCACAACATAAATGTTTAAAGGAAACATAACTTGTCGGTGGAAACCATCTAATTAAAAGTATTAGGAGCTGTGTTTATTTATAGCATGTATGAATAATTATTACTCAAAGTCTGGGTATTATTTTCTTGGGAAGTCCCTCATTAGAAACTCTGCATCATCAAGGGTGAACTGCACTGTTACTTAACCAGTTTCGGTTCGCATCTGGGCAGAGGCATCAGAAGAAAACTCCAGAGACAAAAAGGAACAGGTTGTGAATATGAAAGCAAATTTTCCAGTATCCCAGCATTTTTTGTAATTATTTTATATATGTGTCTGGAGCTTAAACCCAGTCAGTGCTGAGCTGCTTGAGCAGTGCAATGTGATGTGCGTGGAGCGTTGTTGTGGGTGGTGCCGGGAGGAAGGGGGAGAGCACTCAGGGAGGGGGGTGTTTCCTCCCCTTAGTGCCAGCGCTGCCGAGCATCTCTGGGCCTGCCATGGACCTTCTGCCAGACTGCACTCCCTTGGTGCAGCTCTGCTTGGATTATACATCCAAGCATTGGCCCCTCTCCATTTCCTTTAGAACAAGGACCATTGTTTGTGCTTGGACAACAGTGGCTGTGTTTTCTAATTCAAAAAATGCCTTATAGAAGAGGCCTTTATCATCGTTCCTGCTTTGCAAATGTGGAGATAGAAAGAGAGAAGGGAGCAGCTTTCCCTCAGGTGGTGGAGATGAACAGCAGTGAGGAACAGGATCCTTGTCCTTGCCAAGTCCTGTAGTTCTTTCATCTGATGTTAGTGCCATCAAGTAAAACTCTCCTGTGAGCTTGTCAAATAAGAGTTTATTGCAAAATATTTCAGAACATGAACAACCTTTCCCTCCATGCAGCCAGAGCTGGATTAGTTGCAATTACTGGTAATCATGGCCTTAAGCTACTGGCAGCGATATTCTTTGACAGGTAGGGATAGCTCGATAGTCAGTGCTGGAGCCTTCAGTTGGAGAGACCTGGCAGACAATAAACAGCAACAGCAGAGTGCTTCTCCTCCTTCAGGTTCCTGGGAAGGGAAGTTTCTGTACTCTCTGCTGGGAAGTGCTCTTCTTGTGGTCCCATGCACAGAGAGTGGACTCCGAGTAACTCACTTTGTGAAGCTGCTCTTTAGACTTTGTTACACAACACTTGTCCTTTCCTTAAACAGAACAAAACCAAAAGCCTTTGGGGTTTCTTGTCCTTATTTTCTCAATTCTTCAGTGTTTTTTTTCTACACTGCTTCCTTTTTTTTAAGATCTGGTGGTTAAATTCTTCCTGGGCCCGTAAATACTCGTCGCCTGTCCCATCTGTCTATCTCTACATACACCCTGACAAGTATTCTTCCATCTTCACTACAGTGATACTCAGTTGTGCTCTCCACACTGTCCTGGCCCTGTCTTTTTTTGCCTCTTACCTCACCTGCCCTATCTCCTACCTTTCTCATGCTGCTGATGCTTCAGACTCCACCTGTGCCACATCCCTTGGGATTGTTCCTCACACACTGACTCTGTCTTGACAGCTTCTTCTCTGCATCTTTTTTCTTGAAATTTCCTGTGCCCTTTTCTCCTGAAGGAGAATGCCTCTTGTGCTACATTCTTCTTTTTGTATCATATTTTTTTCTTTTCACTTCATTCTTTGCCCTCTCCTTGTTCTGTTGAAGAAATGAAGTTTCCATATCTTCGTGCCTAATAGCCAGATCTTGGTTCTTTGTGTTTTCACAATATAAAGGAATCCCAGCAATACCTCTCTACTGTATAGTGTTCTGTACAGCACAAACCTAAGGGTGATGCCCCCAACTCTTGTTTTGTGAACTTAATTAATTTGAGGTGCAAAAGATAGGAAAATAATACGGAAACAAAGAATGGTAGTAGCAGTTACAAATTCAGCTTGCAGGACAAGGAGAGGCTGCTCTCTGTACTAAGAACTTTTTGTTAACAAGTGGCAATTGTAAGGATTTTGCTGACTGTCCACTTTTGAGACCAGGCTAGGGTGGAGAGCAAGCACTTGTGGCAGGACATGAGTTTGTTTTGTGTTCAGGATAGGGTGACAAGTGATTCTGACCTCTCTGTCACTTTTTTCTTTTATCCTCTGTTTACTATCCATTAATCCTGATATCCATGACCCAAACCAACCATAATGTGTGCTTTGTAGCTGTCATCTCACTGTGATTTATTTTTGCCTGTTTGCTCAGAACTGTTTGCTTCTGTGGCTGGAAGTGGGACCAGGATTTAGCATGAGGACTGTACTGCATGGTGCCAGTGATGTTAAAGCCTTGCTGTGCTTCTGCTGTGGAAGAGGAGCAATTCAGCCTTGAATTTGCATATTCCCATCATACACCAAAGGAAAACTGAATTGGAAGTTGAGGCTTGATTGCATTTTTCTATTCTGTTCATAAACTATTATTTCCTGTCCACCCACCACCTCCCTCCCCAAGATGAATTGAATTTAAGGAGAGTTGGCTTTGCATCTAAGAACTGGGCTCCTGAAAAATGCAGAGGAAATGAATCAATTAATGCCTTAAGAACTTTACCATAGAAACATCTCAGTTCTTCCACAATAGCAGCATTTTTCTTGGTTTATGCAACCAGTAGCATGTGAAAAAGCTTGGTGTTGCTAAAGATGATCCATATGTTGACATGGTATTGGAACAGCAATGCACTTCATGGTATTTTAGATTTGGTCAGCCATCAAGCAAAGTGTGTTCTGATAGTTTGGTAGTTTTCCTTAATTGCAACATTATGGATGCTGGAGCTGGAATATAACCATGCAGAGCTCACAGGAGAGAAATGGCTTTGTCCAGTGCCCTGCTTCTGTCTCATGTGAGAAATACCCAAACCAAAAAGGTGTATTTTGGAGCCTGGTGGTGATGTGAGTGCTATGAGCACCGGGAGCCTAATGAAGAATTTGTCTGCTAAAAGCTTGTGCTTTCCCCTCCAAGTGTTGCTGTTGCTCTAAAGAAGCAGTCTCCTTGCAAACTCTTGAGCTGCCCATGCCCTGTGATCGTCGTGGCTGTGAGCACATCGCTTTCTGTTATTATAAGAGTGTAGTTTTTGGTGTCTTGGCAAATTGTGTTTGTTCATCAGCTGCTCCTAACAAGTACTTTGTGGATGCATCTTGCAGTCATCTGTCCTGGTTTTCTTTATATTTAGGCAAGGCAAAGGAGCTGTGCTGAATACTGTCAAGATTGACCAAGGGTGGTCTGGGCCATCTCCTTTGAGTCTTGGAGTTCTGGCCCAGGATCTTCAAACAATGACTTTTCTGCGTGGGTGCCTGAGTCCAGCTCGTGCTATCTGCAGCCTGTCATCCTAAGTGTGGGGTGAGGGGTAAGAGAGACCAAGCTGGAAGGAAGAACAGAGGATAGACACAGGCAGGCAACTTTCTGTCTCGAAGTTCAAAGCCTGACTTAGGGAGGTGATGTGGGAAGTGAGGGTTTCTGGAGGATTTGCTGGCTTGTCTGTTTTCTGTGTAGTAATTAATACTTGTGCTCTCGTCAGTGACAAGGTGCTGGGGCAAGTGCTGGGGACTCCCTACTCCCCACCAGTGCTCTGTGCTGTGCAGGAACTGGAGAGAGTGTTTTCTTCAGAAATTTTGGGAAGACTTGCTGTGTCAAGATGTCTGTGCTGCAGTGTCTGGTGGCTTGAGTGACACTGCCAGATGGACTCTGTGCTCGAGTGGCTCCAACCACTGGCCAGATCTTCGCATGGCTGAGGGCTTAGTCACCTATTAGATGAAGTTTTTGAAATATTTTTATTTTAGTTTATCAAAGAAGGCTTACTAAATAATTCTAAAACCTGCGGAATACTGTTTGTCCTTAGTCCATTAGAAACAGTCATTTTGAAGTGTTTGGAGAAAGTGTTTCTCAAGATATGCTCTGGTATTTCTGTTGACTGAAATTGCTTATTAACTTGGTGATGCAGCAAGGCTGCTGTCTGGAATAGATCATTAATACACCCTCTATTGCTCTGCTCAGTCAGTGTGTGTGTTTCCTTAAAAGTGCTACAAGAAGCACAAATATAGCTGGAGCACCTACTCTGGAGTCAGGGACAAAAATAAACATGACATTATTATATTAGACTTGGCCGCAGTTCTGACTGGTGGTGCGCTTTGATAACTTTGACATCTAATGTTTTTAAGCAGACTTTAAGGTTCACAGGCTTTGCTAGTTTGATGGATAAGCCTTTCCCAGTCAGTTTTTTTCTTTGATGTTCTTGTTTTGGTGTTTGTATCCTTGTGGTAAGGCAGCAGTTACAGAAAGCCAGGGTTGTGCTTTTCCCTGCTCATACCAAAGTGGCGCTTGGACACCATGCCCCAGCTGCCAGCTGCAAAGGCTTTTTTTTTGGTACAGCAAGGTCAGAATTACACAGACCTGCAATCAGCTCGCTCTGCTGCCTTACTAAAACATTTTTGTAGTTCTACTACCTCCCTTCCTTCACTGAAACACCTATATTGAGACTCATTGAAGTCCAAGGGTTAGATTGTGCTGTGAATTTGCCACAACTCATTTGGTGTGCATTAAGCCCATTCAGACAGTTAAATGGCAGTTCCCTTTCCCTTGCTTGTGTTTTGGGAAGCCATGGGCTGCTTGCCAGCAGGGTTTGGCCGCTGGGCTGCTTTGGGTCCATGTCACTGCTATTACTCCCACTGCTATACCAATAGCTGTATTTATATTTGCAGTATCACCAGCTACAGCCTTTCTATTTTAAGAATCCCTGGCATGCTCTAGCCTTTCCAGAACATGATTTGCACTCTTAGGGAGAATGAAAGATGCATCCAACAGAAAGGAGCAAGCTTGCAGAAGTTTGGATGTACATCAAGTTTCCTTGGGGCGTACCTTAAGAGAAATGATGGCTGGTTATGAATTATGACTGCTAGAAGATTTCTGTCACTTACAGAAAACTAACAAGGAGAGATTCTGACTGATTCTGATTAATGTTTTCCAATGCATATACACTGCTCAAGTACTTCTGTTTTCAGTTCTGAATAACTATTAACTCAGTATTGTGGATTTGTCACTGAAATTGATGTCCAGTAAAGAAGGTGCTTCTCCAAGCCATAATCTTTTCCTAAACTTGCTTAAAGGTGATAAAAAGTGCTCTGGCACTGCTGTGGGATAGCAGTATGCTGAACAACTTGTGTGTGTACATGTGTTGGGTTTGAGCAGGAAAAATGCTGAAGGTTGACTCTTGTTTCAGGGGAAGAAAGGGAATTCAGCTGCTCAGTGCACTCAGATTTGATCCATTAGTGTTTAAGAAGGCAGGAAATTTGCTGCCTCCACATGAAGTTCTGTGCTTGATGAGGAGAACATGTGTAAGGTTTCAGTGGTTTCTTGTTGGCTCAGCTAACTGAATTTTAATAGTTGTCAACATGATGAAAAACTTACCTGATGTCTCTAGTTAATTCTGTTAGAAGAGTTGGGCTGGTATGAACATTCCATCTCTGAATCTCTTAAAATTACAGGAGGTCAACAGACAAACTTACAGGGATTAATAAAGAATTTAACAACAAGGGCCCAGAGAGTAAATGACTTGTTTAGAGCCTGTGTAGCTGTACATGCACAGAGGAGCTACTAAAGGGTATCAAAAGTCTTGTTGCAACTATAAATGTTCTTATTAATCTTTCAAGTGGGTGATGCAGTGCCTGAGCCACGTTGTTCTTGATCCTGCGGCTGAAACCTTTCTAATGTGGGTGAACAGAACATTTTTAAGTATATGATAAGTAAATTAAGAAACAAGAATTCTGGACCAGAAATAATTTGGGTTGGAAGGAACCCCCAAAGGTCTTCTGGACCAGCCTCCTTTGTCTGACCCCTTTGCTTTGCCCTTCTAAGAGCCCCAGCTCTAGACCATCTTGGCAGTGAGCAGCCAGCCGAGGGACCAAGACAGCCCCACTGATTTCTAATGTATTTATTTCCTTTTGGTCAGAGGGCTCAGCAATGCCAGGGCTGTGGGGCTGCTGCCTTTCCTTCCGGCTGCTGGTGCCGGGCGCTTCCCAATTCACTTCACGGCCTGGATGTTCCAGGATACAGAACATTCTCTGCTATACTGATAGGTACATTGTGGGTGGGAAGAGTTTGTTTCCTATTGAAGAAATTAATTGCTGGTAACTTCCCACATTCTTCTTTCTCGCTTTTGTCACTGAATATTTTCCAGGACCTGGGGCTTTTTTTCCGGTAGCAGTTTTGGCTGGAAAAGCTATAGGCTGTTTTCTCAGTGCTGTTCACTCAAAAGCAGCTAATATTAAGAGTAAAGCTCATTTGCATTTTCAGAACTTGTGGATGATTAAGTTTTTGGTAGCAGAGGGGTTTTTTTCTTTATTTAAGTGCTAACAAAATATGTGCATGTACAAAAGCTGTGATTGAGTGCACAGAGATTAAGCCAGCTAAAAATAGCGACTTCTGTGACCCTGCTGGAATTTTCTTTAAGCTTGGAAACACTGAAGTGTGTGTTTTGTCAGATTTGAATCATGAACCTTGAAGAAGAGCTAATGACTTCTTATTTCTCACCCCTAATCTTCAACTAGAGCATTCTTTATGTGCACAGCAGATCAGTCTGAAACTGTACCTCAGGCTTCACTTACCTTATTTAACTTTGCTTACTTGCTTTGTTCATTGTAACATTTTTTTCTGCTCCAGTGAGTGTGTTTATGAAAATCATTATTTTCAACCCTTAGTATCAGACTCATGCAAGCTGTGCAATTGTTACTGGGGATGACAGTTCCCCAAATCTGCCTTATTTTCTGTTGTACTTAAAACCGAGCTTTTCCTCTTGAACATCTTGTAACTCTTACCCTGATGAAATGTGTGGCTTTCTCTGTTACTCCATGTTGTTTTCCTGGCAACTTAATCAAGACTTTTTAGCTGGGGCTAAATGATCAACTCTTGGGACAAAAACTGTATTCTCTGCTACCTGTCCTGGTGGATCTGGTTGTAGATAAGGGATGGCAAAGCTCTCGTTTGCTTTTGGGGCTGAGATTCAGTTCTGCCCTTCAAAAGTGTTCCCAGGATGTGCTGCGCCCAAAGTGGCCAGGGTGCAATTAGCATTGCCATTAATTATGTTTTACCGACAAAAGGACAAAAAGTGATTGCAATGCCCCAGTTCAGTTGAAATTGAAGTGTTCTGGTAGGAAGCAATTATAATGCTTTGCACGTCCCTTTTTGATGCAGATTTTCTTTCACATATATTAGTATTTAAACTATAATAGATGTTTTGGTAATTGGTTGAATCCTTGCTTCAAAAAATCTTTTCTTTAAATTTGTCTCTGTTTCTGTGTAGAGCAGAATTGCAAAAAATAAATTCCAGTGCTTGACTAGCTCTTGTTTGGCATGAAGTTGTAGAGCACTTAAAATTCCTCATACAACAGCTTTAATTGCTTGCTAATCTTGCCTAAAGATTGGCTGAGAATGTCGGCTCGGCTCTCCTGTTGCTTTTTCTCAGTAGCACAGACTGCAAATGCTTGGGGAAAATGTACCGGCAGCACTTATTGCAGAACATGGGTGAGGGGGTATGGAAACACTTGCCTAGAGGTCAAACTGTTGACGTTTCAGTAGCTGGTTATTGATCTCTATCAGCAGCCTGACAGTTGTATGGCTTTTGTAGAACGAGTTAATAATTTCTCGGTGCGATGCAAAATCAACACCCAATTGACCCGAGGCCCTGAGTGTGAGCTTTTGGAAGGGGATGGTGTGAGATGCTGCTCCCAGCACCTCTGCTCTGCTCCAGGGAGCCCTCCTCAATGAGCAGCTCACTTGGACAAAGCCTGCCCGGTAGCTGTGCCTTCCTCTTTCCTTCCCACGTTGTGCTGGGCTTTGATGAATGCGTTAGTGCTCATGTTGGTGGCTGTTCCCTTTTTTTAGAAGCAAATCTTACCCGCAGTAACTCTGTATCCACAGTGAGTAATGGAGAAATCATTGCTCGTTAATGATTCACTTGCAGGTTCCTGTATTGCTCCCGCTCAGTCACTGGTGTTGCTTTTGGCTCCGAAGTGTTGCTCAGCCGAGCACTTAGACCTGATTTTCATAGTTTCAGTAGGCTTCTTGTAATGACAGGGTGGTGGGTGGCTGCCCTTGGTTACTGGTCGGCTGGTCCAAAATATAAATAAACTCCCTCCAGAGCTGGTCCTGATGATGCTCTTGGCAGGATTGTAGGACTTCTGTGCTGTTGAACCTTTCAACTGCTTAAAGATCACTTTTACCAGTTATTTTTTGCTAGTTTGCAAAAACTGTTGTTGGGTGTCTGCTTAAAGACTACCTTATGATTTACATCTCCTGCTGTGTGTATCCCCTCTGTGCTCAAAAGGTTAAATGCTAAACTTGGAATTTCCATTTTGAACCTTATTTGCAGGAGAAGTTCTCATCCCAGCCTCTCCAAAGTGTTTCTTTTCTGTGTGCACACTTGGTGATCCACTTTCTTGGGATGTGCCAGTGTTTTGCTGCTGCAGTTATAGGAATGGTGCCTCTAATCAAGGAGCAAAAGCAAACTTCAGCTCTTAATAACTCAGAAAACAGAATCCTGAAGGATGGCTGAGGTCACAGAGTCCAGTCCTTTGTCTTGGTCGTGCCTGTCATATCCTCCCTAGGCTGATTGAGTTACGCAGACAGAGCTTGCCTAATAATTCAGCTTCCTATTTTGTAACAGTCATTATTGTAGGCTGTTTCATGGTGCTATTGTTCAAATAAACTAAGGAAAAAAATGATAAAAAAGGGCTCACACAAGAACAAGAGGATGCTTTTGCTGCTTTTGGCCTGGTTACTTCCTGTGAAAAAAAACATTTGCCACGCAGTGCTTGGGATCATTCAGCATCAGTCAGCCCAATAACAGAAATGAATAAGCTAAAAACCCCTAGAAGCTTTAGGATGTGAAAATGCTGTGGCCTGACTTTTGAATATTCAGCATCTTTTTCTTTTTTTCTTTTATTTTTTTTTTTTTCATGATGTCTACTCACCTTCCAGCACAGGCAGCCAAAGCCCAGTGGCTCTAAGTCATTTTCCAGGACCAATTGTAGGGTAATGAAGGCCTTGGGCTTGGTTGTGCTACAGTTCAATCCACGACTGGTATAAAACCAGCACCCCAAAAAAAAGGAAGGGAGGGGACATGGCCTCTGCTTGACCATGGGCATGAGCATGGGAGGGGCAGGAGGCTGCAGCAGACCGCAGGCCAAAGAGGCTCTGTGGTAGGAGGCTTCATCAAATAAAGCCTGGCAGACTTGGGGGGGTTTGGGACCCTATTATTTTTATTGCTTTCAGAAGTTCCTCTAATTGATTTGACTGCAGAGAGGAGAAGCAGAATTCTCTACCAAAAGCAGTTCTTGTGGCTTTTCTCCTTTCTTTTCTCTCGTACAAGGGAAGGCTTTCCTGCAGTCATTCTCCCACAGTCACTTCACAGCAATGGCTTCATCCCCTCTCCGTTTTCCTCCTCTCTTGTTGCCCTTCTCCACTTTCTCTTCCCCACACGCTGCCCTTTCCCTGTGTCCCACCTGTCTGCTCCTGGCGCAGTCGGGGCCGGCGCTGTGCCAGCGGGAGCTGCCGGAGCACCTCTGCTTGCCTGAGTCCATCAGCTCTCCTGCCAGGGAGCTCAGACTTGCCTCTGCATTCCAGTTTGTGCAAGAATGTCTCTGTTCAGATTTGTTCTTTAACTGAGATCTCAATGTCTCTAGTGAAGGAGCAAAGGAGCACAAAACATGATTATTTGTTTTTTTTTTTGTTTTTTTTTGGTTTTTTTTTTGTGAGGGAAGCCCCTTCGAACAGCCTGAGATCACTCCACATCGGGTTGATCACAGAAATTGTTCGAGAGTCCTGGGCCTAAGCTCATATGGGGAAATGGCCCTGGATCAATGAAAGAAAACATTCAGCAATGTGCATTTTATACAAGCATTTAAATTTTTTTTTTTTTTTAGTTTTGTTTAGTAATAAAAGGAACAAAGCTATTATTAGTGACCATGGGCTTGGGAGTTTGCTAAAGCAGCAATAGTTACTCATCTGTTTTCATTTGCAGAAGTGTTCTAACAAAGGCAGCCACAAATGCAGCAGCGGGGTTAGGAGGTGGATGGTAGGAGTGGAAGTGCAGTTTCTGGAAGCCAGTGCTTACTGAGACCTTTCTGTTTAGTCTTGGTTCTGTGGCCACCAGGACCTCAGGTCCCAGGGAACTCTTGCCTTGCCTTGGATTGAAACGTGAAAGGATGAATCCCCTGGGTAAGTCCTTGGTCCTTTTTCTTCTCTGAGCTGCAGCAGAGCCCCCCAGAGCAGTTGTCCCTCCTGGCGCCAGCCTGGGGTTGTGCGTGCACGTCAGCTCCTGCAGCTGCCTGGTAGAGATGGAGAAGAAGCAGTGGTAGATCATCATTTTGTTTTAGTATTCCCTCTCTCCTCCTGGCCCAGGTGGGAATAAGATAGAGAAATTACCTGGCTTGGAAACCGCAAAAGACTCCAATATTTTCTCACTCATTTCTTTTTCAAACCAGCTGAACAAGCATGCACAAGACCTTTTGCATGTGCTTTCATGTGCAGCCAGCTGGGTCGGGGTTTGCTCCGTGGCAGATGCCATGGACTGCAGAGCTGACTCTGTACGTGGTGGCATGCCTGTGAGCGCAGTTTCCTCAGGTGCAGCAGGGGCAGGCAGCTTTTTGGCTCAAAATGCTGTGGCGTGCCCAAAGATTTTATGGGAAATCAGAATAAAATACTCTGAATGGATTTCCTTGAGTTTGGGACTGTGTCCCACCTAAGTTTGGTTGTGATTTGCTGAATACCTGCCTGAATTCAATGCTGGAATTAAATGCTCTGTGAGAGTTGCTGCCTAATAATCCCAATCAGCCTCTTTTTCTCTCCAGTCCTGCAGCAGTTAAAAGTCTGATATGCAATTTGAGCTTATATCCTGAGGCTGCTATGACAAATACAACGAGAAATATCTTGAATAAGTAACAAATTTCAGGAATTGCTGTTTGCCCACATGTCTGCATGCAGAAGATACAAACTTAAAACCATGGAATTGCAGAAGACCCAGCTGGAAAGGAGAGATGCAGAAGGAAAACTATTGTTAGGGCACAGGGATCTGTTGGGGCAGCTGAGCCACAACCTAGAAAGTTGCAATTATTTTTCTAGTGTCAGAAATGATACTGAGATAACAGATAAGCAAGGGAGGAGTCAGTGAGCTGCTTTATTGTGCTGCTTACAGAAACGTGAAATTTAGCATGATAATTGAATAAAAGGTCTTACTTGTATTTACGGTTGTTAATGGTCAGAAACTGCCATCCAAGAGGACAGATTATGTAATTTGCACCAATGTTGTGCGAATTTTTTTTCCTGGATTTTATGCAAACATTAAAAAAAAACCAACAAAACCTTCTCTCTGCACTGTGTGGAATAATATTTTGCTTTCAAAGATGCCAAACTTTTGGAACTAGACTGATAGAATAAGAAAGATGTCAAACTTGATGCTCTTACACATGGCATGTTGGAAGGCTTTGTTTTTAGGAGTGGGTTATTAAATATTTTCATCTTCTAGTTTTCTTTCTTTTTAATGTTTTGAAGGTTTTGCAAGCAAAATAAGGTATGTAGGCACAAAAGTTTGAAGTGACCTGGCACTAAAGGGAACAAAGAAACCTTCACCCTCTTGAAACAGGATTCTGCACACAGAACTCCAGTTTGCTCGGTTTTCCTCCGTGGCAAACAAATTTTTGAAGTTTACTTTGGCAGGAATTCCCACCACCATTATGTTAAACAGAAATGGAAGGGTGTTTCCAAGCAGCGTGTTTCTTTGTTGCCATGCGGAAATACAGTTTTAAATCTGTTTTCTGCAGGCACTTCGTTTTATTTTTTATTTCCTTGTCTTCTTCCCATGCATCTATAGCTTCCCAACACCACTGGGAATCATGGAATAATAGATGGGTTTGGATTGGAGGGGACCTTAAAGATCATCCAGTTCCAACCTCCCTGCCACGGACAGGAACACCTTCCACGGGCAGGGACGCCTTCCACTGGACCAGGTTGCTTGAACTATTTTAAGATAAATAGTTATAGTCATGTTTTTAAATGAAATTAGGAAAGAACTTCGTTCTGGCTTGAACTTCACTGTTGACTTTTTTTTTGCATGTGAAATGTTAACTGATACAAAAATGCCTGCAGGTTGGGATCCACCTTAGATTTGCATATTTTTTTAAAATGAAAAATTAGAAAGAGGGACTTTGCTGTAGAAAACCTATCAGTTTTCTGCCAACTTTTTTTTGGGGGGGTACTCTAGTGATTATGGAAAACCTTATAGAAAACCCCTCAAGTTTTGGTTCTTGGAGGGTAGTATTTGAGAGGCTGATAAAATGATCCTGCTGTTGAATAATGCAATGAGAAAATGATAAATTGGGGAGTTTTTGTGCTTAAAACCTGTATTTTTACCAGGCTAAGACGATTCAGCCTATCCCTGCCATCTCCAGCTGCTCTTTGCAGGTGGACATGGAAAGGGCTTTTCACCCTCTCAAACAATCACCTTTTACATTCACTGGAATCACAGTAGCCTTTCATTGCCTTTGTATTTTTAATGGCAGTATATGGAGGTTTTCCTTAACTAAGGAGTGGTACAGTTTACCTGAAGAAGTAAATGTCAGGCTGGTTTTGGTGTCAGCACCTCCCTCCTGGCACTTACTAATGCTTCATCTGCATTTTCTGTCCTGGGCCAGCACAGTACCAAGGTCTTGGACCTGTTTGGAAGCCCTTTGGCTTGGGAACTGCTTTATTCTGGCTGACTCTGCAATCCCCAATTTACCTGATGCTGGTTCTGCAGAGGCATGTGGTGGGATGGGTGGAGAAAATTGATTATTATGGTTTTTTGCCTAGGGCTTTTTTCCTCTTATTTCAGGGAATTTCTCAATCCCAGTCTGTAAAGATTTAATGTGCTGGCTTTTTAGTAGTACTAAACACTTGTAAAGTTTTTAAAAACATATATAATCACTCAAATATTAAAGACTTCAGTTTCAAACAACTTGGATATGGACTTAATCACAAGAATATATTAATGCATTTGATTGGCTTCGGGTTTTTTTCAGTGTAACTTTTTCAGCTTAGCATTGCTGTGTATTTTTGGCATCATCTTTGCTTTTCCCCAGTTACTTTTAATAAACGATTTTAGCAGCAGGAGCTAGTGTAAGTGTCCTTAGAAAGCACTTGCTTTACCAGACAGGAAGGTGTTTTTCAGGTTCCATACTTTGGTTTCGTGTACTTAATTATTACTTTTTTTCAGAATAAATTAGCCTGTATTAAAAGCACACTGGAGGCTGGAGTTCTTTGTTCGCAGGTTGTAAATAACATGGTCAGTGAAGGTGTTCTCATTATGCTCCACTCTTGAAATTCAGCGGAAATTTTGGATGGCACGTTCAGAATGTTGAACAGGCTGTCAAAGGTTTTGATTTTCATGCTGCTGTAACAAACGGAAAGGTTCTTCTCTGGTGAGCATGTGAGCAGGTGTTGTAAGAGCCTGGCAGGTTCAGCCTCAGTTATGTGGCGTGTTGCTTGTCAGTGCCGAGTGGGATAAGAGGACATGGCTGTTGGCTTCAGAGGATGGAGCGTTCTGGGCTTTAGAGATGTGGGTTCCACTCCTGTCTGTGCTGCCCAGGCTGGGTGTCCCCAAGGGGCTCAGCTCTAAAGCCTTGTGTTGGAAGTCCTTATGGGTGATGGCATCTTGGCCAGGTGATGTGTGGATGTTGGACCCTCCAGCTGCTGCCTTGTCTTCAAAAGGTATCCCTCTTAAATCTGCTCTGGATGAAACTTCCTGCTTTGCATGCCTTCTGTCTACTCTAGGATATGTCTTTTTGTAGTAGATATTTCTTGAGTTTGTTCTGCGAGAACCTCTGATCTTTAATTTAGAAAGGAAGGGTTGCATTTTTGAGGTATCATTTACTGCTTTAATTCAGCACGGTGTATGTGAAGGCAAGAGCTCCTGTTGTGTGCAGTATTCCAGCACTGCTTCAGATCCATCAGCTCTGCCGAAGAGTTTGCTTTGCTCTGCGTCTGTGCTTTGGAGCCTCTGGCTGCAGAGCATCTTCTGTGTTCAGGAAATGGTGGGACATGGCACTCAGCGCTCTGCTCTGGTTCATAAGGTTGGTCAAAGGTTGGACTTGATGATCTTAAAGGTGTTCTCCGACGTCACTGATTCTCTGATTCTGTGTCCCACAATTCGTTGCTGGCTGCTTTATTCCACAGTGACCTACTTTGATTAGGCAAACAGTCTTTATTTGCAAAGGAGCACGTTGTTCCTTCACCCGTCCTCCAGCTGGAAATGGTTTCAGTTCTGAACTTCTCAGAATGAGACTGTTGATACCAATTTAATCTTGTTCATGGCTGGTTTATATCGCTTGGTGACGTGCCAGGGTTGTTCTCTCCTGGGTGTTTGTTTCTCTGCTGTATTTATAGACAGCAGCACTCACTCCTGTCAACCTCCAAACTTTTCTTTAGCTTCCCACTGTAACGTGGGCTTGTTTCCCTTGTCCCCTCAATTTTAGCTCCTTGTTCTTGAGCACATTTCCCAGGCAGGAGCCCTTGCCCACAAGGCACACACAGGTTTTGCACTTGGAACGCTGCTGCTTCTCCATCCTCTCTGGCATTGCCTTGTCTGATACAGCCTGAGGCTGATGCTTTTTGTGCTTTGCAGTGCTGGCCACTTGTGACATCGGGAGTGACTCATTCCCCTGGGCTCCTCTCAGTCCCATTGAGTTTAAATTCATCAGAGAAATACTGATGATGTACCATATCCTGTTGTGCTTTCAGAGATCCTAATGGAGTTGTGGCAGCTCACCAGAAGGCTGAGCTGTTTCTCTTGACCTGTGATCTGAAACAATACAGACCAAATCCAACAGATACAAATCAAGGGGAATTTTATCCATGAGTTACTTCCCTGAAGTGTCAGTGAATCCAAGACCGGAGCCTGAGCAGAGGCATTTGGGACAGATGTTTCAGGTTAATAGAGCAGAGATTGAAGAGCTTATTTTGAAAGAAAATAACTGGGAGTATGAAGAGGGATACAGGAAAGCCAGTGAGCAATTCAGGTGTGTAATCTGGTAATAAGCTTAAATGCTGTCCCTTTATAAGGGGAGGAAAAGAGGTGTAATTTGAATGTGGTGTGAGCTCAGGCAGTGCCTTGCAGCCATGGTAAAGGCTGGTAGGAGCTCAGCATGGATTGGGACTTGGAATTGTTGAAATCTTCCATTCTTCAAAAACGGCAAAACATCTGTGTTAAAATCAGAGAGCCAGGAGGGCATGGTGGGAGCCCAGGTCCTTGCTGGTATCCTGCTGTTCCTGAAGCCACTGCTGCAGGCTGTTTATTTGGGGTGATGCTGCTGTTTCACCCTTTGCCTCTTTACCCTTTTTGTCCCAGCTCAGGGCCTTGCCAGGCGCCTGGGGAAGAGGGGACAAAGCTCCATCTAGTGTGGAAAGGGAGATGTCTGGGAGCTGGCCACATGGAAAATCCTACAGAAGCTGCCTTTCCCTAGCCCAGGCATGGGGATTGCTTTTTTGGCTGTTTTTGTTTCGAGGCGGCTTTTTGGTAGCTTGTGCATAGGATTGCAAAGTGCTTTGGCTGTGCAAGTGTTAATTGAATAACTCTGGCATTGACAGCTGATGTTAATTTTTGGTACTCTGGAAGTGCAGCATAATACTGGCTTTAATACAACTTTAAGTAGTCTGTAGTGTCAATTCAAGGCAAAATTAAATATATATCCTCCTATTAAGATTAGGAATTCTGTAGCCAGGTTGTAGCTGTGTGAAGGGAAGTGACACAGAAGTACAACACTTTTAAGGTAGAATATCGTAGTTTAAGATGAAGTTCAAGGTTTGTACAAAAATAAACTATAGTAAGATAGATGATAAAAGCTGTTATCCATTTATACTTGCATCATCTGCTTTTAAAAATAAGAAAGAATAGAGAATCATCTTGTTTGTTATGGAGTTTGTAAAAAAAATATTTCTCCCCCTCCCCCGAATACTTGTAAAGCCAATTGCAGTTCCTGAATGTGGCTTTGTATCAGCCTCTCTAAAAGGAAGGGAAAAATATTTTCAGTATATTAGATATATATTGGCAACTAAGTATCAGGCAGCCACTAAATTTCTGAATTCAATAATGGTTGTATTACAATAAAAAAAAAAGTTTAATCCAGATTTTTTATGTGAGTTATGAAAGAAACATTTTTTAAATTTTTCTTAATCCATCTGTGATGTCTCATTCTTATCCAAGCACATGCTGCTTTGTCCTTCTGCCTGCAGTACCTCTGCTACAATTCAGTGCCAAAGACCACTGGGCAGAATTGGTCCCTGCCCGAAGTGGTAGATCTGTGTAATTTGTGGGAAGCTGGGATCAAAAGTAGGGATCAAACCCATCTCTGTGGGTTTTCCTTGTTGTTTTGGGGGTTTTCATGGCTTCCAGCTTGTTGGGAATATTGGGGATCATTCCTGCTGGAGGATGATCATGAGGAATAGAAGGTGGTGAGTGCAGAGAAGGTGAAGTTTTCTTCCACACTGGTAGGCTGAGGTGAGGGCATGGTTTGTAGCACTGACTTTTCTGAGCCAAGAACCTGAAGAAAGGGCAGGGTCACTTCTTGTTTGCCAAGCATTTGTTTCGCCCAGAGGTGCAGCTGCAGGTCCTGACTGAGAGCTGCTACAGCACTGCTTGTTAGGGACAGCAGTACAGGTGGCTGCTGGGCTCCTGCAAGTCTGGAGCTGCACATCATTTCCAGGTGACTTTGCTGCATGTTTATGAACTTGGCTGGCTAATGTAGCACTGTGCTGAAACCTAAAATAACAGAAGGTGTGAAATGCTGCTGCACAACAATGGTGGGTGCTCCAGCAGGTACTTTGCCAAGGTCACAAATGCTAAGTAAACCGGATTAAACAAAACTCTGTTGCAGGAATGCATGATTAACTGTAGTCTTTGCAGGATTTATTGGTTATAAGCTAAGCCCTGCCTTTATTTTTTTTGTCCTAGTAACTAAGGCAGATGTGAACTTCAAGTCCAGTGAAAGATTTTTTGGCCCTTGCCTCTGTTTACATGATTCAGGAGTTTGCAGTAGTTCCACAACAAATATAGCTTTGAACAGAAATAGCCATTCAAGTGCTGTGCTTCTGGCAGTGCAGAACAGATTAGGAGGGTCTAACAGAAAGGCTTGTAAATAGTTTTGAGTTGACTGCTTTTTTTTCAAAAGTAAACCAAGGGCTGTAATGTATTTTGAAAAGAAGTGGTGTTCCTGCAGCAAGTGATACAGCATGGCTCAGTTGTCACTAAACTCTGCAAAGCATAGGCTGTGCGGAACATTTTACTTGAGAAAATTTGATTTTCTAGAAACTCAGCAGCTGTGCTGTGTTAATTTTTGAGATTGTATTTGGTTGCATAAAGTTATTTCTGAAGATTTTTCCTGATGTCTACTCTTTGAGATGTGCTTGTGCATTTTAGATGCAACATAAGACAGGGCAGAAGGGCGATTGCAAAATTAAATTGAGGCTGTGTATTAGCAGGGTCGTATTTGAGGTGTTAACAGACCTATAAATAGATTAGGGTGGATCTTGTATATATTTTTGACTAAGTGAAATCAAGAAGTATAAATGTTGCTTGCATGTTTTTATTTTGAACGAGACTTCATTCTGTACTGTGGTTTTTTCATTCGGTATTTCTTTTATTTACATGTGACCCCATGTTTAAGTAACTATTTTCCTCATTCCCTCTCTGATGTTCATGACAGTTTCTGGCTTGAACCAAGATGCAGAATTATTTTGATGAGGGAAGAGGAGGAATTACCATAATAGTCCTTGGAGATGCAATTCCCCAGTACTGAAGGCTTTGAATCAATGCTGAATATTTCTGTGAAAGACTGCAGTTCCTGCAAATGTGACAAATTTAAAACAGAATTTACAGCTGTTGGATGGCAGGTAAAAAGGCCCCTCCAAGTAACATTTGCACTGTCCTGCCCCACAGTGCGCACTCTGAGGTTGGAAGCACACAGAAACTGTACCCAACTTGGGGAATCCCTGAATTTGGGATCTGGGAGAGGTACCTGGTGACAGAAGGGCTGTTGACTGCGCGTGCCTGTCCTGAGGATGCTGCTGACAGCATGGCAATGATGCCTGATGGACTGAGGAGGTTTGCTTCCTCCAGGAGCCCTGGCTTGGGATTATCCCATGTCAGGGAATCTGTGGGGGCATGGAGTGATCCAAGCAAGGGAATTGAAGGCTAGCTGTCTTTAGTTCTTTGCTGTTGGGCAATTCCTCCATTTCGCTTCGCCTCAATTAGCAAGTTTGTAAACATCACTAGTGCTTCCTTACATGGACAGCTGGAGCTTATCGCACCTTCCTGTCTGTGCTGTGAAAACCCAAGGCAGCAAGTCTGGCACATCTGTCCTGCAATTGCAAGTTGTAATTGCAGTGTAAATATCCAAATGGTTGATAAAGTAACTTGTTGCTTTTTTACCCCCACCCCAAGTAGTTCAGCTTTCACAGTCAGGAAATCCTCTTTGCCCCAATAACTTTTCCACAAATAGGTAAAAAGGTAGAAGAAATATGAACAATGCTTAAGGGACTCTAAAATTGAAGTTTTTTTCCAAGCATGGGGACATTACAGAGGTGGTTTCTGCAGCCTGGAGAGTTGCTTTGTTAGAAAGAAGAGTTGCTAAAGACATTTGCTGATCTGATCAGGTCTTGTAATGAACAGCTAGTGCTGTGGCTAGGGGCTGAAGTGAAAGTTTACATAATATCTGTCCAAGACTGGTTTAATGTTAAAATTATCGCAGTGATGTGTTCGGGGTTGTTTGTTCCCTTGCACGTTGTATTTAATGTTGTGAGCAAGTCCTACGTGCTGATAATGCTGACATACCGAGCACAGAATTCACCGTGTGGTTTTCGTCATGACTGTTCGGGATTCTTAATCATTTAAAGCAAATCTTCCATAAACACTTTCCCTTTTGCTCCTCAGGATGCTGTTTGCTCAGCATGCCAGAGGGAGTATGTCATCTGCAGGAGATGAGGCTTCCAGCTGCCTCATGCTCTTTGGAAAGCATTGGATAGTGCTGTAACAGTGGAGTCAATAAGCAGAAAACCTTGGATGAATGGAAGGGTTCAGGCTGGGAATTGCTGGGCCTGGTAAGCCTTGAGGGGCACCATGGCTTTTTAGCTGGGAAAGAGTCCGGGCATGTGAATTATGGATACAGCACGTGGACCCAACATGGTTGAGCCTTGTCTTCTGCTGAAAACTGCCTCTGTGAGTAAACCTGCTATCCAGCTGTAGAAGTGATAATTTCTAAACCAAGATATTCATTCTAACCAAGATATGATGGAAAGGTGCTGTGAAGCCAGACCTGGGCACTGTGTAGTTGTAAAGTATCAAAAAGTGTGGTGGTCATAAGTCATCTTCCCTCTCAGCGACAGTGTTATCGTCTCTGTTTACCCAGATAAAAAAAGGTAAATTCTGCACTACAAAATCAAAAACTAAAGAGATTGCTAAAACAACCGAGAGGTGATAAAAGAAAAAGCGAGGAGATAACGCTTCACTAGCAGCCCGGCTTTTTGTTTTGCAAATTTGCGTAGAGCTCTGTAGAGAGGGAAGTGCCCATAGATGTGGTGTCTGAAAAATGGTTCAAAAAGCCTTTGACAAGGTCAGACTTTTAAGGGAAAGGCAAATCAGCTTCATGCTGTTCCCTCTTTTATTTTTTGGTAATATTTTCTCTGAGTTTGTGATGGAAACTTCAAAAGTTTGAGGAAAGGCATCAAACCAATATTGGGTAACGCAGTCAACTGCATTTTAAATTCCTTTAGCCCTTCAGGGGACAGTTTTGGGAGCTTGAGGCATTTGTGTGCCTGCGTGCTGCTTTTCTGAGAGTTTCAGCCTGTTTGAGCAGAGGTGGAGCTGGGGAAGTGCTGTGTGCACTCACATCCACTCTGTACCTTCACAGATGTGGTTGCAGCTCTCGAGAGATGCATGTGCAGCGGTTCCTAGGTGGAGGTTCGCCTTGGTGAGCCTTGAATGCGAAGAAGTTACATCCCAGAAAACAAATTCGTCTCGCACCCACCCTTTCCCTTCATCTTTTCGGCGATAAAGATCGTGAGAAAACGGTGCTGTTACAGACAGCCCTTCTCCACTGATGGTGTTAATGGCCTGATCACACCCCTTTTAATTAATGAATGGGAGAAGGGCTTTCAATGCCAGCCCGTGCCTTGGGTTTCTCCCATTCCTCGCGGGGCGGTGAGGGTGGTGCAGCCCCTGGGATCCGCTCAGCCCGCGGCGGTGCCGGGAATTCGCCCCAAATCCCGCGGCTCCATCCCCACCGGGGGCTGCGCGGCGCTCCCATGCAGGTGAGACGGGATGCGGCAAGATGCTGCCTCCAAACTCCTGGGCTGCTTTGGAAGTCCTTTGGTGCTGCCCCCCGGCCGTGCAGCCTCGAGCCCGTTGTTTTCTCCTCGGTAGGTGCTGGATTGCACAGGTCTGCAGTGCCGGAGCCGCTGCCCGCGTTGCTGCTCCGTGGGGATTGGAGTTGCCAGGTCCTTATCTGGAGCCTCCCCTGGAGACACAGCCGACCCGGGAGCCGCTTGGCTTTCACCCGGGGGTGCTCAGCAAAAGCCCTTGGACACAAAATTTGGGGGGGTGGGGAAAAGATGGAAGCTGTTCAGATGTTCATGCCCTGCTCCTTTGACAGCCTCTGTCTGTGAGTGATGCTTTCCCGGGGCACCGTGAGCAGGTTATTGCGGGGTTGGTTTGGTGTGCTGGAGGCTGTGCTTTGAAAATTGACGTTTCTGTGCTTGGGACTGGCCACTGTCCTCTGCAGAGCCCCAGCAGCTGGGCTGACCTGCTCAGATACTGATGCTGACTTTCAGGAGGGGGAGAGTGTGTTTAAATGTATACATACATATATATGTCTCTTGTTCTGAAATTTCATGGCAAAAACACAGATTTGAGCTGACAGAGGTTCAGTTTGGGTGTAAAAAAACTCGGTGTATTATCACTGTTATGATATGGAAGTCTTTGAGGATACTTTGTTTGCAATTTTTCATCTCCCTTTTATCATCAATGGTAGTAAAGGATTGTAAAATGCGACCTCTGCAGCTTCTGGATTGAACCTCTTAATTTTACCGTGTTCCTTAATCTGATCAAGATCAAGCTTTCCAGGCTATACTGCAAGCTGTGTCCCCAAGTAGGTGGGCATTCAAGCAGATCAACTTACGGCATTTTATTAAGTCAACACTCATGCAAAAGCCACCTCCAGAGCTTAATAATTATTTACTGAGTGCTCCTGGGTCATGAGAGAGGTTTTCATTAAGTTCAGAAAGCACTATGTTCAGCCACTTGTGAAGGTGTGTTTTAAAGACAGGAAGAAAAATGGAAAACTACTACATGGTGTACAACAACTTTAAAAAATTCTTAGCTGAGGATTGAATATTTTTGTTTGTGGGGTTGTGTTTTGTTGGAGGGGTTTTGTGTGGGGTTTTTTTGTTGTTGATGTTTTTATTTTTTTCCAAAGCGGGTTGTTCCACGGAATTATTTTGATTTGAAGTTCAACCCTTAACTCCTCGGTGTAGTAGGTGTGCGTGGCGGATGGATGTTGCAGGGTTTTGCCTTCCCTACCCAGCCAGGTGCACTCAGTGCGTCCAGGCAGATGGGTGGGCAAAGCCTTTTAGGCTGCGGGCACTTCTGTGGGTGCAGCCCATGGTGCGAGGCAAGCAGTGCAGGTCAGGATACAAAAGCATTTAGGAGGCACAAAAAACATTTACCTTGATGATGGAGCAGGGGCAGGCAGCCTGTCTCTTTAAACATGTAACCTTCAAGTGTGGAAACCTTTCATGTACCAGCCTGAAACGTAGTCTTGGCTTTATTATAAAGGCTGATAAAGGTCTCCACACAGTTTTTGTAACTGCTTTGTCCTTGGCAAGTCAGGAGGTAGGGGGGTGCCAAATCTTGGGCTTGTTTTTTTTTGCATTGATACTTCATGCAGCGCCAGGCAGTTGGCGCGGTGAGCGTCGCGTCGCTGTAACCCACAATCAATTATTAAATGTTAGGAATGAAGTACAAAGTGCTCCAGGGAAAATGCTGTAGTAGTTGGAATCCCTTACCTTGGCTGAAGGGGAAAAGGGATTGTGGGTGGGTTTTTTTTGTTGTATGTGGATTTTTTGCGTTTTGTATTAGACTTTTTTTGGGGTGGTGGTGGTGTGTGCAATCTGTCTCCTCCTTGCATTTATTTTTTCTTTGTGCTATTCTTTGCTTTTCTGTCACTCCTTTCTGGGGCAAACAGCATTGCTGGCTGGCGGGTCAGAAGCTACTACTGGCATTGTTGCTTCAGCCACATACACAGCACAGGGGACAAAAAGTTTCTTGAGGTTTTACTGCTTGGTAGAGAGATTGAAAACAGAATTTGTACAAATCCACTTTAATTTTGTAGAAAGTCTAGTGATTGTCTAGGAGTGGTGTTGAGAACTGAGTGGTGGTCTCCTGAAAATGTCTTCTGGAGGTCAAGTATTTAAGTATGCACCATTATAGCATAGAATAATCTTAATCTTTAAAGCAAGGAGATGAGAGGTTGCCAACATTACAACTCAAATGTGGATGCCTTTATTTTTTCTATGAATAATTATGAATGGGATAAGAGTAAGACATAAACAAAAGCGTTAAAATCCGGTGTTATTTCTTACCTCTGAGATCTGGTGCAGCTCAGTGGATTTCTTGAGGTGCTAAATCTGCTTTTCTTGGCTGATTTCTCTGTGGACTTACCCATTAACAAACAGTTGGCATGAATGGAGGGAGGAGAGGAGCAGCTTCCCTCTCATGTGCCATTTCTTAATTAAGAGCAGGGTAGTCCATCCTGCCCAGAACAAGTGCCTTTGAAGGCTCTTTGTCTAATTTGTGTAAGAAACATTACATTGGAGACTTTTTTCCCTAAAAAATATTCAAAAATAGTTACAGTTTCAAAAGTAGTTTAAAAGCAATGTTGAGTTAATTATTTTTATTCCAGTTCAAAACCTCCAGAGAAGTTTCATAATTGATGCATCGGTAGTACAAAATAATGCTTGTACATCAGATAACTCATAACTAATGCATGTGATCCAGAGCATTTGTTTGATCAATTTATAGAATCTGAAAACAAAAACTGTCCAATGAAAGATGAGTTTGTCTTTTGGCCTAAGGAGACAGATAAAATAATCAGTAAATATCTGGGAAGGTTATGGTCTCTGTGGCTTGATGGCAACAAATCAAACTTGATTTTAATGTGCTAAGTTGCCTTTTATTGTGCAATGGCCACCTGCATAATAACTCATGTATGCAGTAGCTAACATTTCCCAGGCATCTGTGCAAAGGATATGTAATTTAAACTTATTTAATAAAGCTTTATCACTTCATGATTAATTGGATTGGCACATGACACATAACTAATAACTCCCAGTCTGTATTACACTGTGCTTATTAGAGTGCTAATGGATAACTGGTTTAATCATGTGTCAATTAAAAGGATGAGTTGGTTTCATTTATTGCAATTAGATGGTTTCCATAAACTGTTTGCAGGAAGTATCTGAATTGCATCGTGTATTAACTGCGTGTGGGCTCTGCTCCTGGCTCCACGTAATCTGGGGGTGAATCAGTTCATGTAGGGGAGTTTTGGATCTATGTGTCCGCTCTGGATTGTTCTGTGGTACATGGCACCGAGCTTGGTCACGGGAGATCTGCCTGTGCACCAGCACATAAAGGTCAAGAACCTTTAAAAATAGCCATTTTCAAAACTCTGTGGATGCAGCTTTTGCAATAACAAGTTTTTAATCGCTTCTTTGGTTGGAAAAGTGAGGTTCTGACAACTCTCCTGTTTGCTCTGTGGAGGTCCATGGTCATGGAACCCAAACCATCTTCTGTCCTATCTGTGCTTGAGGAGATGAGCAGACGTGGTGGAGAAGGGGAGCTACGTGGGAGAATGACCTGTGTGATGCATGGGGCAGACTGAGAGGATGAGATACCAAAGTTTCAAAGTGTTTGCCATGTTTGAGCTGTGCCACTCATGGCAGGTGGAAGGAATGCTGGTGTGGGGAGACCATCATGCACACAGGAGGAGCTTTACAAATACCTGGGAATAAATGACAGGAAATCTGTCCATGTTCCTTCCCAGTGCTGTGACAGAAGCATCTGGTTAGGGAGGCAGGTGTTGTGCAGCAGCTTTTATCCCAGAATAAGCATTATTTGAACTCACCTGCGCTGATGGTGTGATGGTTGGGTGCCCATTTCCCTTTCCCAGTTAACAATGGCTAGGATAAGAGATGATCTCAACCTGTGCCAGAGGAGGTTTAGACTGAACATTACGAAGAATTTCTTAGCTGAAAGAGTTGTCAAGCACTGGAACAGCCTGTCAGGGAGATGGCTGAGTCGCCATCGCTGGAGGAATTTAAAAGACACATAGATGTGGCACTTGGGGATGTGGTTTAGTGGTGGGTTTGGCAGTGCTGGGTTAACGGTTGGACCTGATGATCCTGGAGATCTCTTCCAACCTAAACAATTCCACGAGTCTGTGGCAGTAGCTGCAGCCTGGCAGCACGTGGCTGTCCACGTTCCCTGTGTTCAGGGCTCACCTGCCTCTTTGCCATGTAAAACAGGCAGCAGAATTGCAGAAGAAATAAAGCCTGGGAGCGTCTTTGCCCTTTGGGGAAGAATTTGGCAGAACAGCATTTTCTGGGACTGTTGTCTCATTAAAAGACACAATACTTGAAACTTCTGTTTGCAATTTTTGATCAACGGTAGAGCCCTGAATCACCTGCAGGAAGCTGGAAGGACACTTGGTGCAAGTAGGCTAAGTAATTGTGTGGTTAAGATGAGGTCCCTGGCAGGAGCTGTATGAAATGCTGTGGAAATAACTTCTCCTTCCTGCTCCCTCTCTTTCCCCAACATTTTTGTATATGGGAAGGTTCTTCTGAGATGGTTTCCAGCACACTTGGCTTTGGTAGGCGGAGAAACAGTTCAAAATGAAAGAAGGTGGGTGGAACTGCTGGGTTACCAATTTTGCAACATTAGGTATCTGTAAAAATTGCCAGTAGCACACAAATGAGAATGCTGACAAGTGTGGTACAAAATTGGCCTTTTTCCAACATGAGGAGAATTAATCCTTCCCTGAAAGCAGCATTTGGGTGCCTTTTTTTTTCTCATGTATTACAGTGGTCTTTGAGGTGGGATGTACAATGTTTATTAGTGGGCAGAAAGAAAATATGAGTACTTCAGTATTACATGTACATAGTTCATAAATAAATAAGTCAACATTTTGGGGGTGCATTTTCAGACATTCCTGGTAGGAATGTATAATCAAAACAATTGGGAGAACACTGATCTATAACTATCCTAGTCATGGAAATAAAGCATCTCTTCGGTTTGGAAATGTGAAAGTGGTTCAGATGTGCAGCCAGAAAACAAGCTGCTGGATTTAGATGTGAGAATGCTTCACCCTTAATTGAAAAGGGAGTGTTTTTTACAAGCATCACAGTCAATGACTTGTCTTGAGCAGCTAATTAGTACGATTATTCCGCAGCTGCATTAGTTTCACCACAAAGGTTTTCTCTTGTTTTATCAAAAGGATCAGTGTCTCTGTGAATGTTTCAACATGACAGGTCTTAAATAGCAAGATGGTCCCCTGCCTCCCTGCCCCCAGAATGTGTGCTCTGGAAGAGCAGAGTTTGATCTCTTGGGGCAGTAGGCGTGAGTTCTTTTTTTTTTTTTTTTTTTTTGTTTCTGCCCTGAACTGTGTTCATCATCAGTCCTAAACAAAGCCAGAAAACTTCCAGCAGTGCTGGCTCTGGCTGTCCGAGCACAAGCAGCGCTCGGTGCCTGCAGCTTCCAAGCAAGACCTGGAAGGGATGCTGGCTCCCAGACCTCTGTGTCCTGCCAGCATCCCGCAGCTACCAGCACTGGAGGCACAGGTGGAGGTTTCAAGAGCAGCTTCCTCCGAGAGCCAGGAGGGTTACTGCTGGCTTGTCAAGGCATGGCCCGTGGGTTTTGCTTCTGCGGGCTAAGAAAATGATGAGTTGCTGTGCAAAGTGTCCCTGCAGTCCATGGCAAAGCCCCATGGTGTGTCCCATGCTCTGCTTGCCAATGGCTTAGAAATATCTCTTAGGTGGTCAAGCTGTACTGTGTGCTGGAGTGGGCCAGCCTGTTGCTCTTTGTAAAGTATAACTGGAATAAAGCTGTTACTGTTGTTTATTTTACCGTTTTTGTATCTGACGGTGCTCGGAAGATACTGATAGGCCTGGGATGGGAGTTGGGTTTTTTGTAGAGGTCTGTTTTCTATCTCTGAAGAGTCACTGCTGGCAAGTCCAACCCTAAGGTAGTATTACGCAGGAGTAAGTGAACTATGTTCTGCCGTGTTTTCATGGGAGAGGTGGATTTACTTTACTTTGCGCTAGATCATTGGATTGCAGTATTATCCATACCAATCATTAGACTTGCTTCAGCTCTTTATTATTTTTTCCTTAAAAAAATAAAACAGGAATATATGTGCCTACTACTGTCTATAAAAGCTTTTTTTTTTTTCTCTCGTGGGCGGTTGCTGTAAAATTTGAAAGAGCGAGTGGCTCTTTACAGCTGGATGTTGGCGTTGGGGAATGGTTTGGCTGCAGCCAAGTTGGGGCAGCCTGAGGTGGCCGCTGAGTACCTGAAGCAGGTCAGCTCTGAGTTCCCCTCTCATGGTGCTGTGGGTCCTCGCGCCCCACGTTCCCCCATCCCTCCGCAAGCTGCCGCAGCCGCCATCCCGCTTCCTGCAAGCTGAGCTGTCTTTCTCTGGTCTTCCCACAGCAATTCCGAGCATCCTGGCGCTTCCAAGCCTCCCTTAAGCTCCTCCAGCATGACCTCACGAATTCTGCTCCGACAGCAGCTCATGCGTGAGCAGATGCAGGAGCAGGAGCGTCGGGAGCAGCAGCAGAAGCAGCAGGCAGCCCAGTTCATGCAGCAGCGAGTGCCCGTCAGCCAGACACCTGCCATCAACGTCAGCGTCCCCACCAGCCTGCCCCCCGCCACCCAGGTGCCCATG
Organism: Donacobius atricapilla; assembly: GCA_013397315.1. Classification (NCBI taxonomy): domain Eukaryota; kingdom Metazoa; phylum Chordata; class Aves; order Passeriformes; family Mimidae; genus Donacobius; species Donacobius atricapilla. The sequence goes on along the minus strand of WBMY01003037.1, from coordinate 295,996 downwards.
GAGGTCCTCAAGGTACGCACCTTTCCGCTCACAAACTCCTCAAAACCCGCTTTATTTAACAGGGACTTGGTTCCAGGCATTTTCGGCAACCAAGTGTTGCTGATAAGCTGTGTCCTGGCTTAGTTTGCGGCTTGTTTTGTTGGCCTGGTAGCAAAGAATGGAAAAACTTTTTTGAAAAGTTCACGTAACTTTCGTTTTCTTTCAACTTTGAGATCTCCGGAGGGAGGTTTTGTAACAAAACTAAGTTTTCTGTCATTTTCCCTTTGGAAAATGCTTCTCCATCTTTCTAGTATTTAATTACTTTCAATACGAAAAAATTATTAGTAGATAGCAAATCAATGTTTTGGTTTTTAAAGGAAAACAGTGAAATCGTTTTGTAAGATGGAGTCAAAACTCTTTACAAAAGAGCTCCTCAGAAAGCCTTAATCTGAAATATGGGTGAGTTTCCAGCTTCTTGCAACGAGTCTTTGTAATCCTTTTTTTGTTTAAATGACTTGTTTGTTATTAGTAGCTTTGGATTCCTTGTCCCACTGGAAGCTGTAGGAGCTTGTTAGTGTCCCTCTGTCAAAGGGGATGTAGCTTGCTAATTACTCAGGGAAAAAACGTGAAGAGCTATAAGAAAAGAGATAATTTCACACACTGCTTAAATTCAAGTAGGCTGAAGCACCGTGAAATGTGTGAGTAAAACAGTGTCAAATGTTTTGGAGAAGTTTGCTGACATATTTCATGAAAATATGATTTTCACCAGTTTTGTGGAGTTTGCTCTGCGTTATTGCTGGATCTTTTTGTTACAGTTTGTTGTTTAGTCAGTGAACATATTCTTACCACATAAGTTAGTGGAGCTTGGTGACAAACCGCTCATGTTTTGCTTGTTGCTGTTGTATACCATTGATAAGCAGTCAAGAACTCAGTTTTAAAATAGACTTGCCAGCTCAGGATTTCGAGGTGGTCTGTGTGACAGGTTTATGGGGAAAATATAGGGTAATTTTATTTATTGAATCTGCATTATGGTAGCGTGTTGTCAGTGCTAAAATGAACACTGATTTGGGATAATAGAGTCCAGTGTGTGATCTAGGAGCAAAAAGGCAGCAGTTGAATTTTGAATTCTCTCTCTCCATACTCACACATTTCCATTAAAAATTAAATACAATATTCTTTGAGCATGTGTATCTATAGTAAGGAGTCTAGAATTGTCTGGGAAGAATTGTTTTGTCTAACCTTGTGTATTACTCACAATGTTTGTGTATAACAATTTCTTCAGCTTGTTTCGAGGCTAATGGTTGTAGTTATAATTCAGATCCAGCAGATGTGTAGATGCTATGAAATGGGGGTTTTTTGCAATGCACCTATCTAAATAAGCATATATTACTTTTTTTTTTGCATCCTTTCATCCTCATCTGTTACAACATGATTTTTTAGGGTATTTTTTTAAATACTGTGAAAACCTGTAGCAAAGTGTTTACTTTTTGATGATATTTTACTGATAAGGGAGGAGTGTAACATCTTGAAGAAGCATTAGCAGTTGTCATTATTGTTCATTTTGCAAATGCCTCTTCTGTGGGAGAGGAGGGAAGGCAGCCCTTGATTCTGAGGGCTTCAGAAATCTCTGAAGCCAAAAGGTGATGCTCAGTTATTGCAAATGGGCTTCCTGGGACAGGAATCTGTGTGCAAAGCTGTAACCGGCTGGAGCATTGCTAGAAACTTCACCCAAAGGATTTGAACCTGAGCCCTGGTCCCTTAGGATTCCAAAAGTGATATTTTTCCCCCATTTCCCTCTGATGCAGATGGATCTCCTGGAAAGAGGTAAGGCACCTCTCCTCCACTTGTCTTAGCCCAAATAAGAGTGCATGACCCTGCAGAATAAAAAATAAAGATAATGTGTCCTTAAGCAGCTTGTAAAATAAAAATAGCTACTGGGGACAGGTACCTTTTGGCAATGGAATTCCATTTTGAAGATGATAGTTGTGAAAATACGAGCAACCTGCTGGACCAAAATGATGTCTGTCTTCCCATCACCTACATTTCAAGGAGTAACAGTCAAAATCAGCAAAGCCAAGTCCTCTTGGTCTCTGCCTGTGAGAGAGGAGAATAACTGCAAAACTGAGAAAAACGGTAAAACTGCTTTGCATAGTTTTGCTGCTTGTGTTTTTGGTGGAGAAAAGCAGTGAAAGATTCACCTTTTTATCCTTACTCATAGCAGTGGACCAGTTCTGTACAAAAACAAATTAGTACAAAATGCCAGGTTTGAAGTCATGCTCTTCCTGTAACCTACCACTGAGGCTTCAGGGAGAGTAAAATTTGGCAAAAGATCCATATCATTTTCTTTGTGGTTTTGGGGGGATTGGTTTTTGGTTGGTTGGTTGGTTTTTTTTTGTTTTTGTTTTTGGTTTTTTTTTTTTGG
>WBMY01003037.1:151652-293580 GCA_013397315.1 Donacobius atricapilla | reverse complement strand
TTTTGGGGGGGGGGGCGGGTTTCCAAATAGAATATTTGGCTTAAAAGCTGAGATTACCAATAACTCAGGATCTTCCTGGTGCCAGTGTGCTGACAGCCAGCTCTGGCTGCAGTGACATCATTTCCCTGCAGCTGCTTTTTACACTTCAGTTGTTTTTGAGCTGTAGACAAATTTTCCATATGAGTTGTACAGAAGTTTTAATAGATAAATAGGGAACTAACTTGCTAACTTTACTCTCCAGATGGTCTGGATTTAGTGACCTTAAAGAATGACATAGACAAAAAGGGAAGTTTTACACTTGCAGAAATGTTAACCTGCAAGGCAGCTTCGTTTAAAAGTGATCTTTTTCAATGTTACTTCACAAAGAAAACCAAATCTAGCAGCTGGTTTTGTTGTTGTGTCTTTGTTTGTTTGTTTGTTTTGGTACTTTGCATCCAAAAATCCCACTCTAAGCCCTTTGAATTTGTCAGTGTTTTGTGGTTTTAATTATGTTGTGTGACTTGCCCTTTCACCCATATCTCACAGTATGAGAAGGAGAATAATACTTGCATATCTGAGGATGGTAATTCAGAATGACTGGTTTAAAAAGAAGCCAGAGGTGCTAATGAGCTTGGATTTTATATTTGTTTTCAAGATGTCCATTTAGAAACAATACAGAAAGAGAAATATGTACTAATGTATGTCACATTGCATAGGCATCTCCAAATTGCATAACATAGTATGCTCAAGGCCATGTGAATAAATGGGATTTCATTTTCTTGAGTAATGACTTCTCATTGCATCAGTCCTCTGCCAAGTAATGTAGCTTGGCAAGGTAGGAGATGACCTGCTGGAATTCAAATTTCGCATTGCTTTGTGCTGCCTAATTAAGAGATAGACTGGGAGTAGGTTTGATGTTTTTGGAACAGTATCTCTTCAACTCTCATAGCAGAAGGAAGATTTGTTACAGCTGGTGGTTATCCTTCTGCAGAGCTGGGGTTGGCTTCCTGGGCTGGTTTGTCTTTGAGCACCTTCTCATCTATCTCCAACACTACAGGGAGATGTCACCAGGAATTCTTTGCTTCTGCTGTAATTCACCTTCTTTCTCTGCCTTGGAAATAGGAATGTAATATAAAAAGTTATTTATTTGAGTAGTTTCAAGCCCTAAAACATCAGGATACATTCCTGAGGTATAAAGTAAGCTTATATTATTTATTTATTTTTATTTAAAAGGATTAGCATCTTTGCAAAGAGTTCATCTTAAGATGACCTCATACTTCTTCCTTCATCCAGGTGTATTTTAGTTTTGTACACCCAATTAATATTAAGGAGCTGTTCTTGTTGGTGGTTGAAGTTATTCTCTTGTCTGGTGGGAAGAACCATGTCAGATCTCAGTTTCAGAATTCCAGTGCTGGTCTCTGGGAACTGGTTGCTGCATTTCTGTTTCCCAGGGCCTGAGGAGGTCATGCTCAGGTCCCTGTTTGCAGTCACTGAGGCCTGGTGATAAGTTAGACCTGGTGCTCCTCAGTCATCCATTTCCAAAACAGTTATTAATTAATTAATGCTATTAATCCCATACCTGGTGGGGATTAATTTGCTTAAGGTGAAATCCCTGGCTTTTAGAGAGAGTCCTCTTGGTCTCTAGTGAGGCTGGTCTGTTCATCAGCTTCCCCAGAGCTGTCTTAGACTTCATCCCTTCCTGTCTTTCTACAGGAAATCACTGAATTATTGTTTCTTCTGTAGTCCGAGCAGCTGTGTGTTAGCAGTTATTTAGGGAGCATCTCCTGCTGATGTGATAGGGCTGCTGAGTTGTGATTTTCACACTGTTCATGCCCTCCCCCTTACCCACTCCCTGCTCCTTTCCTACCTAGCAGCTATCAGGGTTCTTGTAAAAGTGAGTGGTCTCCGGAGTTCCTGGCAGCAGCAGGGCAACTCCCTGCCTTTGTGATCTCTTGTGATACCCTGGCCCCATCTCTAGGGTAGTTTCCAGTCCTCTATGTCAATCCAGGTAGCTGATTTTAGAATTTTATTGTTCAGCAGACAGAAACACTGACTTGTATGACCAGAGTTTTATATCATGTCCCTCTGGTATCTTCACCAAAGCTGCACTGTAGCAGTCTGGGTTTGGAGCTCACCACTGTCTACATGCTTTTAAGAGACAAAGTAGGAAAAGGGGTTTCCTTTGTCTAAAACATCTAAAAGATCCAGGAGTAAAAAACCAAGGAATGGCTCTACAGGCCTTATTCCACAAGAAAGACTGCAGGATCCTCTGCTTGTTTTTTGGTTTAGTCTTTGAAAAGTTCTGCTGATAGAAGTAAAACCAACATGTTGATTAAAGCTTTCCTTTGAGGATTCCTTTCTTCTGTTTCTTTTTGATAAGTCCACTTGTCTCATGTACAGAATTGACAGTGATCTTGAAGGTGAACTGTAGAAATCCAGAGGAGTAGGGGTTCATGTCTGCTTGTGTAGAGACATATCAAAAACTTAATTGTAGCTGTGCTGTGTGACTTGTATTGCTTTGCCTGATTTCTGAATCAAGCTTACTGTATAGAGCAGGTAAGACACAATCCCCTGAAGGCTTTGAACCTGCCAGCCCAGAAAACAATGTGGCATTGCAGGAACTGTGGCTGGTGTGTGTCCTCCATGGGAGAAGCAGCACAGGAGCATCCCTGGAAGGCAGCAAAGGAGGCTCAGGGCCAGCACCAGCCCACAGAATTGCAAATCAGTTCCATTGAAAATATTACCAGTTCTTGCCGGATTGAAAACATTACTGGTGGGCAGCTGACACCCAGCCCTCTGCATGTCTCACTAAGCAGATGGAAGGTGGAAAATTAAGGGTGAACATTTCTTCCCTCTGTCCCTCCATGTCACTTGGCGTTTCCCAGTTGGTGCGTGGATGTGACACTTGCTGTCATGTTTCTCATGTGATGCACCAGGTCATGGGTCGGTGGAACCTAAACTGGATGTGCTGTGGGTCCTGTCCCTGCTGCTGGATGCAAATGCTCCCAGGGATGAGGTTGCTGCACATCCCCTTCCTCCTGAGTGTTGTCACACTGAATGCATAGCAAGACAGAAATCTGCTGGACTTGTCATACCTCTTCCTCCTTCTTTGTCTGCCATTGGGGTTTGAAGAGCGTAACTTTTCTTTGGCAGATGGGAGATGCTTGATACTACTGCCAAGAACAGCCTCGAGGCTGCAGTGGGAACCTGCAGTGGTACAGATATCTTTGAGGCACCGCAAAAGTTCTTTGCAGGTAATGAGGTAAAAGCAGGTCTCCTCAGCAGCAGATGATGTGGCAGGTCCGTTTCATCCCATTTTAGCTTGTTTTTGGAGGCTCCCTTGCTCCAGGGGATCTGGAGAAGGTGGTCCTGCTTTGGGGATCTACATGTTGAGGTGTCTGCTTTCTGGACAAAAATCTCTACTTGTGCATGTACTGCCAGCCCTTGCTAATAGGGCAGTTCACCCCCAAATATATACATGTATATTTTATATACATGGAGGCATAGGCCACAAACCTATTTTTAATGTTTGTCATTAAGGCAGTTTAATAGTCTGTTTCCATACAACAATGCTTCTAATGTCCTAAATATTGAAAAATTTGTCCGCTACTAAAGCCCTCACTTTGGATTCCCCCTGCTACCCTGCCTGGGTCTGTGTCTTCATGGTAGATGTTAATTGCTCTTTTGGTGCCAGAATTCCATCATGGCATTGCTTTCTTGTCCTAAGCAAGATGAAACCTTTTCGAAACCTAGAGCTAGATCCTGTGTACTGCACTCCCTCTCTTGCTTTATTATTCCAACATCTTTGCCCACCTCATGGCAGTACTGTGGGCGGATCACTGCTGATACCAGAGTGGGTGTGTTTGTCTTTTACTCAGTGCCATCCTGTTGCAGAGTTTGTGCTCATCTTTTCCCCTTCCCACTTTTTCTGAGTGGACAAGGGTGCAGCCAGCCAGCGTTGCCTCTCTCCTTCCCCCTCATGTCATTATTCATTCAGACTTTAGATGTGCCACCACAATAATCTCTTTGCATCAGAAACCCTGTATTTCTTCATTTTTGAAATGCCAAGCATTTCTTCCATTTGATGTTAATGACTATTGGACATATATCAAAAAAATACCACCTCCTATTATTTTTCCAGTGTGCTTATTCCAGAGAGTGACCTGTGGAAGCTCTGCCTGGCAGGGAAGGCTCGACAGCTGGCAGTAGTGTTCGTGGTATAATAATTACCATAAGACTTCATTGTGTAGAGGACTTATCTCACAGTTCTGAAGAACAGGAACAATGGGATGGCAAGATAAATGTGTGGTGGTGCCTGCCCCAGCAAATGTGTGTTTGTGGACATGCTTATCTGATTGGAGGTTAATTTAATCTCACCTGACAATGGTAGATAGTCTGTGTGCTGGTGTGTTAGGTAAGCGTGGTGTGTATTTGCAATCAAGAACTTAGATGATTTGCCAGACTGGGTCTTGGTGAGCTGCAGATAAAACATTTAAACTAAGGTTACTTGCACTTGGTGACATACTTTAAGCCATCAGCAAAATCTTCATAAAGAAGAACTTGCATTTAACTACACAACCACTAAAGTCTGCCTTGTCTCTTCAGCCATCATGTAAGTAAAAGTATCTCTCAGGCCTTAAATCTTTTGCTTGCTCAGTGGGTTGAAAGCTATTTTAAAACAAGCACTGATGCTTGAGGTCTGCATCAGTAATGGAGGTAAAATGTAAATTCCTGCTTAACACCCAGAGTATTAGACATTAAAAATGCATGGAATTTGAGGGGGCAACATACTTCTGTGTACAAGTATCTGATGGCTGACTGCTAGTGCCAAACGCTGCTCTCACCCTTCGTCCCAAATGCCCTTTTCCTGTGCCTGCAAACACGTGTGTTGCTTGGCCCCTGAGAGAAATGGTTGTGGCTGATGAAGATGTCTGATCTTTCCATCTTGGTTCTTCAGCTGCGGCCACTGTGACAGAAAAATGCAGTTCCCATAGTTGTGAGACAAACCGTGCTGCTGCTGGATTGTGCTGCTGGGGATGAGAGGATTTCTTGGGAAGATGATGTGAGCAGGGTGGGAGAAGAGCTGAGAAACTGCTCCTCGTCACTGAGCTCTTGCCCTTGCAAGTTCACAGTAGTTACCTGGAAGTTCAAAATAGCATATTTGGCACAGAGGAAATCAGGATATACTCAGACAAAATGATACAGATATCTGGAGGTCCAAGCTCTGATAGCTCCTTAGAAATTCTTGCTGGTTTATATCCTAGTTGGTGGTCTTGAGGATTTTCTGTCTTCCCACTGGCAGGTTTACATCCACAAAATTAAGAAGAGTTTGCTAAGTTCTGTCTGTTACAGCTTCAAAGCACTCTTTTTTTTATGGTCTAGACATATTATCTGCTGGCTGAGTTACCAGACCTTGGGAAAATGGTGGTTCACCACGTGTCAGTGGCTGTTTTGGACCTGCAGAAGATGAGTTAATCTTGTGCAGATTAAGATTTGTAGGTGTCCATAGTTGTGGGTATTAAGAGCATTGACGAGGCACCGCAGCCCCCAGCTAACAGGTTTTAGCAGCTTGTACCAAGTCATTTGTCAGGCAAAATGAATTTAATAACCACCTTACTCGTGGAGCCAAGGCTGTAAGAGGAGGGTGACTGCTGGTCACTGCAGTTGTGTTTGCTGAAGCCATGGCTTAATTTAGCAGAAAATAATGCCCAGAGCCACACACAGTGCTGGAAAATGTGGGGGGAGATCCAGGGGGGCCTCTGCTGACACCTTTGATAGGCGTTAAAATTTAAATGTGAAAACTCAGATCTGCTTAAAGTAATCTTTGGGTATTAGGTATACTCACAAATATTTCAGTTCTTCAGCTGGTTTGGCAGCTTTGTTCTCCGGGATGCTGAACCTGTGTAGTGAATGAATTCAAAGTGACAAGCTGGAGGCATTCCTGCCATTCAAGAGAGGCTTAAGGAATTTCTTATTGGCTAAATTACAAATATGTAGCATTTTGCCCAGCACTGCATGGCAATTTCAACCTGCCTGACCGTGACAAGATTAGCACTTTTCCTCCCCCTCCCCAGCAGTAATTTTTTTTAAAAAAAATTAGATTAAGAAGTACCAGGCAGAGATGCAAAAGCTTGAAAGAGTGAAAACCAGCCTTACCTTGAATGATTCTGTCTGTCATTGGATTGGTTCCTTAATTAGCCCCATGTCCTTTAACCTCTTGAGAAATAAGTAAGGGATAAATTTGGGGATAAAGACAAAGACGCCTGGAGATTTACCACACACCGCTAGGTAATTCATCAAGGAATGTTGGTAATTAGCCCTGCCTCTTTCCTTTCTGGCTCATTTAATAAAACTGGTTGATTTAAAATAATGCCTGCTGGTTCATTATCAACTACTTTAAGAGCCAAGTTATGAACTTGAAACAAAACCCAGTATTGTGTTGTCTGCAAGGGACCTGGCGAGTGTGTTTTGTTTTATTTTTTGTAAAAAGTAATTGCTCTGTCTGGTCATCAGTCTCTCCAACTTGATAATTAAATACTACTTTGTTTGGATTACCATTTGGCTTTTTCGGTGCCATTTATTTCTGGTGTCTACTGCTGAGAAGTGGAGAAGAGGGAAAAAAATCCAAAATCTTGAAGAGGTATGTGTCAGATTGTGTTAAGGAAGCATGGCCTGATGGAATTCAGCTGAATAAGGACTTTACAATAGTAGTAAAGTTGTAAAGTAGTAAAGTACAATAGTTGTCCAGTTGAGGAAATGGGCAACTGTTTTAGCCCTTCATCTCTCAGAAGTGAGTGCCAGCTCTGTGCCTTGTTCTTTGAGCAAAATGATCCATTTTATTAACACATCTCTTTAGTGCTTGTAGTGGAAATTTTCTCAGAGCTGAGGACAGAACTCATCTAGTTTGTATTTGCTTAGGAAACCATGCACCCTTTTTTTTTATAGATGGGAATAGCATTACTTGGAAATGAAATGAGAGGATCAGGCTAACAGTGGATCAACTCTGCTGCCTTTGCTCTGTCTGGGAGAGCATCTCAGTGTCCACTTCGGGTTACAGCAACTGTTGCTGGCCAGTGGGTCTGGTTGGGTCAGTCTGCCTGAATTACAGAATGAACTTACTGTAAATCTTCCTTTAATAATTAATGTCAGTCTTAGGTTGAAACACTTCTGAAACTGTTGTGGGCTAGAGGAAAAGCAGGCAGTGCTGGCTTTCTGCTGGTGGAATCCTTTATAAGACTTTCTGAACATGGAACCCTTCAGTATCATTTGGAGCAGAATTGGATATAGTGTTTCAGTGCAAATAAGAAAGAAAATCCTGCTGCTTATCTTCCATCCATCTCTTTTCCATCCCCTGGGATAGTGCTTATTCTGGGGGATCTTGTGTTCCATAGGTGCTTTTGTGACCCAGCAAAACTACATGTCTGCTTTTATATGCCTGGCAGGTTAGTAAATTTAAGAAGAAATTACATGTGATGGCCTCTGTGGAAATATAACTCTGCCAGTGATTCTTTTGTCACCAATGATGAAAATAACTCACTCCTGCAGACAGTAGCAGAGAGGCCTCTGGGGTTTTGGGGTAACACCCTTGCAGGTTGTCACTGGAGGTTCTGCCACTGGATGCCAGTTACCTGCTTGTTTATTATCTTGAGACCTGTTATTAAACTCTGATAGTTTAAATTGATTTTAAACTAGGCTTATTTTTTTCCAGCTTGTAACAATATGAAACAGAAAATCCTGTCTCTTTTAAAGAAACACCGAAGTAACCCCCAACAAACAAAACTCTAATACCAGTTTTTATAAAGGCAGAATGTCCCTCCCAAATTAATAGTTTGGGTTTTACACATCATGTAACATACTAGAACAATATTTATGATGGACCTCTGTGACTTTGTGTCCTAGACTTATTGAATATCAGTAGTTGAAGTTCCCGTCAGTTGTTTGAAAATTCTTGTGTAAGTTATACAGTGCAAACAGATTGTTTCTGTGTTGATCCCCGGCAGCAGGCATTTCCACATCAGCATTACAGTAATCGAACAGTAATTCATGGTGCTGCACTTCCATAATTTCTCAGCAGATGGCATTATGGTTTCCAAGACTGTATTTCTTGGGAAAGCTTTCAGCTGCCAGGGAATTCATCGTTCTAGGCTGTTCCCTTCACTGATGAAGGCTAATACTCAGGTGTTAAGCCTGTTTTGACACGTTATTCTAATCGTGTTATTTGCTTGTGTTTTTGTATTTTATTTTCCCAGAGGTGCCTTTAAGCCTTTTGAATTCAATAAATATCATATACAGCGTTTTAACCAGGTGAAATGCTGTATGTGATAGTTACTGCATTCAAAAACTAAGACAGGCTGCCTGTTTTAAATAAAACTGCTACTGGTGTCCAGCAGAAGTAATAAACTTTGTCAGCAGGTAAGACTAAAGCATTAAAAAAGGTTACAAGACAATGTTTTCCATTGAACATTCCCAATCCTTAAAGCTATGTAAGACACAACTGTTCTGCATTAAATTCTTCCCCCTTCCTGCTTTGTGCTGCAAATCCTGGATTTTGTAGAAAATGTCAGCCAGTGAAAGAAAAATACTTTGGAGCAGTATTTGATACCATTGTGGAAACATTAACAAATATTAGTGTGCTTCTAAATAAATGTGGCTTGCAGAGCAGGGAAGGCATCAGCTGTTTTTGAGCACCCCACTTCTGTGGATCCCTGGCTTCTGATGATGTTTTTGTTGCTGACCTGGTTGGAATCCATGTCCTGTTTCCCAACAGACATCAGCAGGAGCGTGTCTTGTGTGTCCAAAGAAACCAGAGTTTCAAAGAGCCGCTTTTCTGTCTTGGGACAACGTGCTCCTGTATCTGTCTGTGTGTCCATCCTCTCGTTCTGAGTGCAGAGAGGGGCAGATCTGCTCACCAGGGAGCATCGCAGGCCGCGGCAGCGCCGGGAGCTCGGGGCACCAGCAGCAGCCAGGCACCTGAAGTTATCCTGACCTACAGTCAAAACCAGTCCACGAATCTGAAAGGAAACTTGGATGTTAAGCAAGGCGAATCGAAGCTTGTGTTTCGGGCTGCCTTTCTAAAAGTCACCCAGAAGTTCCTGGTTGAAACCATCAAAATCTAGTTTGTGGGGGTAACGGTTGGCCATGGATTAAATGCTTCTGTTCTGTCAGAGGAAAATATCAACAAACAACTAATAGAAATTCTCCTCTTGGGAAGTAGTCCCTTCCTTGAAGACACTTGAAGGCTGAGGTGTAACAAACAGCCTGTCTGCTGCTCTCAGGTCTTCATAAAGATCATGCCAAGGACCTGCAGGCAACACACTAAATTTTAGACTACTTCTAACTTCCTCAGGCTGTGACTCCTCTGTTTGTGTTTTTTTCCATAGGTGTGTGGATTTTTGGTTTTTTTCCTGGATTTGGGCAGCCCTGGGACTAATGTTGCCAGGAAAAACTTATTCCAGTTTACCAATATCAGTGATCCAGAGTGCCGTTGCCCTTAACCAGCATCTGTCCTGACAGCACCTAGGTGATAAACCTGCTTTTGGGGAGACAGCTTGTTTTGGCTGGGGGGAAGACCTGCTGTTAGTTCTGCTACAGCCTCATGTGAAGTAGGGCTGTTCTGTTGAACAATGCTAACATTTCAGAAACTGCTTTAAAATTAATTATAATAGCGCTTTAAAGTTAAATTCTGTCTTGTTAAACAGAAAATTCTGAGAGGTGAGACTTCTGTTTAAAAAACTGTGGCAATCATCTATATTATCATAAATTACTGATTGAAAACTTGTCCACTGAGCTGTCTGAAAGCATTTTTTCTGTAGTATTAATTTGTCTGTTACACAGTTCTGCTTCCTGACTGCCACCAAAACCATACTTTGCTGAAATACCTGTGTTTTAAAGAAACTGTTAAGGGAGGGAATAAAATGACCTTGAATGAGTCAGCACTTGTGTGTAGCAATTGTAAGCCTTCCATGCTCTTTGCTTTCTAAAAGGAAATAAATTCTGGACCACAGGCACCATTCATTGCAGGGCACTTAATGGGCTCCATTCACATGAAAGTTCATGTATTCCTTAAGGGTTCAGCCCTGTATGGTTTGCTGTGTCGAAGGGAAAATACTATTTCATCATGCTACTTTGGCTTTTCAAAAGAGTTTATCCTTTTCATACACTGTCTTTTTGAGGGAAGAGAAGTGATTCCTTCTGCTTTGGAGTGCTGCTTATGCAATTAGTGGTCTGTGCAAAGTGCCACTTCCTCCATGGGTCACTGTTCCAAATTGCTTTCTGCCTTTCCCTGAAGTGTTTGATCTAAGACATGAGGAGAAAGCTTCCAGCCTGGGCTTCTGCAGGATTATCCTTAGAAAACCCTTCTCTCTGAACTTGCACCTTCCCCAGGGGAATGGATTAATTGCATTTATCTGCTTTGGTTAAAGGCTGCAAGGACTGAGTTGGGCCTCAATGGCTCTACATGATCTGAGCACAGAGAATGGGTGCTGCTCCTTGGATGCAGGGTGAGGAACGTGCAGTCGACTGCTGCTGGACCCAGGGAACAATGGCAGATAACTTAGAGGAACACAGCTCAATTTTGCGTTTTCTGCGCTGGTAGCTGCAATTCCAGACCCCATGCCCAGATAGCTACTGCTGCCAGCTGCACATAATCAATAGGTGGCTTGATGGGGTACATTAGAAGCAGCTTTGGCTGTTACTCAGTCATGCAATCCTAGGATGATTTGGGTTGGAAGGAACCTTAAACATCATCTAGTCCAACCCCCTTGTTATAGAAAGGTGACCTTTTATAAACCAGTTGAGTTTTGAGTGCCTGGGTTGGTGTAGTCCTGCAAACATCCGTACCTGTGTCACAGGAGCTGCTGTGGCAGGGCAGGAACAAAGGGTTGGACATCGGCCCTGGAACCTTCTGGGGCTGATTCTGCCTTTAGTGTGGTGCAGCAACATCGTTTTGACGTCAGTTCCCCGTTGGCCCCACATATTACATATTAGCTTATTTTTGCCTAGTGCTGTTGATGAGTATTAATTAGTTTCTTGTCAGAGGAAATTAAATGAGGAGACCTCGTGTTATCCAGCCACTCCTGGGAGTTCAGTCTGTGAGAGCAGACTAGAGCTGGTCTGACACCAGTGGCTTGAAATGCATTGTAGTGTTCTGAACCATTCACGTGTGGGTCCCACATCTCAGACCATGTTGTTGGCTATGGTGGGTGTACTAGCATCTCCTTGGCTTCAGCAGATGTTAAAATAGCTTAAACTTTCACTTTTCATCTGTTCAAACTTCATTTATAATAAACTCTACAATTTGAGCTTATTTGTATTTTTTCAGCAATTAGATCTCTAAAAAAATTTGTGCCATCCTGTAAAGTAGTGGTATGCTAAAATGGGTATATAGTTTTTAAATAGGTTTTAAAAAGGGCAAGGGAAGTGGGGAAGTCTGAGTTAAGATCTAGTTAATTCCCATCTAGTCTAATTACATCCCTCCCCTTAGCATCTGGTTGCCTTGCATTATGTTCCCATACAGTTTCTTGAGCAGCTGTAACCTTGTGCATGTTGTCAATCAGTGGTGCGAGGTATGTCGTGAAATACATGTCACGATGTTTGTATTTTTCAGTGTTAAAAGGAGATGCACGATTTTTTGCATAAATACAACTTTAGTGAAAGATAAAGTTTCCTCTTGTGAACATCAAGCTGTTCTTGCAATAGCATTTCAAGGGCTATGTTAGTGCGGGTCAAGTGCGGTTTAAAATAGGATTCTTATGAGACCAAGCCTGGAGGCCCTGAATTTCTTTCTCAAAAGACATTTTGATCTTCTGACAAACTATTACTTCTGAATTTCTTGGTGCTTCATATTTGCAGCTAACCTTTGGAGAACTGGAATGATAACACACACTCTTCTTTGTGTTTTGTGAATGTGCCTCCCCTGGTGAGTCGATGGCTTGTGCTTTTTTGAAGTTCAGATAAAATCATTAAAAAGGGTTTTCTGTAAGATGTTTGGAAAGATGGAATTTTTCTGGTGTCATGTAGTAAAATGTGTTTTCAGTCCTGCAGAAAGAGCCCTAACCCTTACCTTGACAGGACTTCACACAGGAGAGAATCAAGAGCTTGTAATCCCTTGCAAGCTGAGGTTCTGTATTTGCTCACATGCTGCAAATACTGCTCTGACAGTTTTGTGTATATGTTGGAAAAACACCGTGGCAGAATTTCAGACTATCTCTTCATATAACCTATTTTTCAGTCCTAAATTTTTTGTGATAAGGAGCATGCTTGTGCAACATCTGTTGAAGTAATGAACCTGAGTGCAGTTCTTTATTACAACTGCAATATAAACAGGGCTCCTGACAGCTGACTGGGGTTTTGTCAAAGATCTCACTTGTTCAGTTGATGGTCCTGCCAGGCCTCATCGAGGGTCATTTATATGGGCAGCAGCTTCTCATTTCACAGGGTAAATAATTATTTGCCTGCCATATGTGAAATAACATGAGGAGGAGGGTTTTCAACAGCTCATCTCGGGAAGACGTGGAGGGGCAGGTGCGGGGAAGGTTACAAAATCAGCCAAGGGGATGTATCTTGTTTTTGTAGGTACAAAATAGATCGTGATGCCATGACTCCATGCATGTAAAGCCTGAGATCTTAAAGGGCTGAATTGTTGGCAGCCTTGTTTAATAAATGAGCCCATGTTACTCTTGTTTTTTCTGGGAGCCAGACGATAGCTACTGTCCGACTGTTGTGGGAATAAGATCATGGGGTGCAGAGGTGAGGTCATGCAGCCTAATGGCTATTTGTCCTAAATATGTCTTTCTGTTACAGACTTATTATGGTGACATACCTTTAGCTAAGAAATAACTAAAACACTAAATTCCATTGTGGTTTCTGGGTTTAAAATTAAGAATTAAATAAGCATACCTAATTTCTTACTCTTGTTACTTTTAATCTCTTGTGACTACTGTGATGTCTGCTCTGACATCTGCTTCATAAGTAACATGTCAGGAAAGAAAAGATGTGATGCTCCTTAATGGAAGTGTTGGACTTCAGCACTCTACTTGCAAGGAAGAGCCACCATCATTCAGGAGTAACCCTGACAGTGTTGGCTTTCAGTTTGAATGCTCTGTGTGGCATCAGTTTGGCCCCCTAGGTTAATTTTCCTCCAGAGCGATGTCATGCTACTCCACACAAGGAGTGACCCACCTTTGTGGCTTGCCAAAGTCCTCAAAAAAATCCTCCTTCTGGTATTTAGCAGAATGCTTCAGATCCGAGCCAGTTGGGTTTGCATGAAGGTGACTTGGATTATCTTACCTTAGCAAACATGATGATCAAGCACTCTGAGGGACTGAAACTCTTTTATTATAACTCAGTAGGTTTTAATACAGTCATAAATAACAGCACAGCTCGTTGAGCAGAAGGATAAAAATCAGGAAGTTCAGTGGTAAGCCAGCTTGCATTTCCTTCGTGTAAGTCAAGTCAGTGATTTATTATTATTTTAGGCTGTGTCTAATGATCATATTAGTGGTGTGAATAAAATGGATGTATCTGGAGTGCTTTATTCTTCTGCTTATTTAAGCCTTCCATATTGGGGCTGACGTGAGACATCATCAGCTGTAGGCAAAGTGGTTTAGATCCCAGCTAAGTCCTTCTAATTCTCTATTAGCTGTAACTTGTAGAAGCTCAGGGCATGTTAGCAGTATAAAACTGGTTTGAATTAACACCATCTTCATTCTCTTGCTTCTTCTGGTGGCTTTGTGTGTTTGCAGTAAAGCAGATCCCCTCCAAACAGGTGTGTTCCAGGACTAGTGTCCTTTGTGCTTGTAGCCAGTGTGTTGCCAAGTGCTTTGTTAAAATGAGTGGTCCTTTCAGAATTATTTTCACTCATATTTTGGGATGCTTCTTTAAAAGTTTCGGTGGGAAGTCTTTCCAGCTGATGTTGAAAGCTGTTCCAGCAAGCACTGGTTGGGTTTGGGGTGTTTGTATTTTTAAATTGGAGTCATGATTGGTGGCATGCTCTTGGTATGTGTTGCGTAAATGACCTTGAGAGCAACCCAACATGTCCTGTGGAATTATGTGAACAATGAATGGAGCAGTCTTTCACTTGATCGTTTCCAGAGAAGTAGGTCAGGAGTGTAGATGTCTTTGGACAAGTAAGCGACAAGATGTAGAGGTTGGGTTTGATGACCTTTAAAGGTCCCTTCAACCCAGACTGTTCTGTGACATCCTGCTGATGTACATTGTGCCCCCCCGAAAGAGCAGATTTCTTCTGTCTAACACAAGAGTTGCATTTGAGTTTACAAATGGTTTTTATTTGAAAAAGAAGGATACAACTGTTTCTCTGTGTGGCTTTTGGGTGTTTCATAGATTTTGATCTGGTGCCATCTTTACATCTCTTGTGTTTCAGTGCTGAATGTTGAACTTTTGTAAATAAATACTTCAGTAGCCCACAGGCAGTATTCTCAACACCAATTCATGCTCACAGGCTAATGCTGTGGATATGAAAGACCTGTAAATCAAACTCCCTTCTTGCTTAGCCCCAAAATGCCAACAACGACACTCCTCTACACTGGAAGTTATCTTGGCACAGGTGTGTGTCTATGTGCTGTATATTTGAGCAACCCTTCACAAACCCTAAAGTGACAAATGAGACCAGATTTGAGCGTCTGAGCTTTTAAGATTTATGAAAGCAACAGTTTGGGTGCTTTTCCCACTCACACACTTTGTCTTTAGCGTTTGGGCAAAATAGCCAATTTTAAGTTAATTTTCACCTGTGGAAATCAGTATTGCATGGCACATTGTGAGAAGTTCATGCAGGGGCAAAGTAGATTTACTGCATTAAAATCTTGAAGCTACTTGAATTTTATTTCTTAAAGTCTGGACAAGCAATCAACCTGTGCCATTCTGCACCTGGGTAACTACATCTCCAGAAAGTTGGTAATAAGGATTTTTATTTAAAAGTTAGCATGTGCTGTCTCTCCTTCTCTTTAAGCTTAGCTCCAGTTACCTTTTAGCCAACATCTTTTATAAAAACTGATTTCAATTTTCTCCAGTATTCATTCTGTATGAAAGATGCCATTGTTTTTACCCAGTCCCATTTGTGTTCTTCACATTTGACAAATGAATGGTGGATGAGCAACTTGAACAAAAGCAGGTGTGGAGAAGGATGCGTGTTCTCCCTTGTGGAAACTCAAGGCTTCTCAGGAGCTGAGACAAAACTCATGTTCCTCCTTTTGTATAGCACAGTGCATGCTCTCTTGGGTTTGGGCTCTAGAAATACACCCAGAATCTCCAAATCCTGTGCACATGTGAAGGTTGATGAGATTTAAGCAGCAGCCTGACCTGTCAAGGGCGTTCTCGGCAGAGGATGGGCATTCTGCACCTCTTCCCTGCCATGGGAAATGCAGTGAAGTCATTAAAACACCCATTTTTGCAGCTGTCTTACAGTGCACTGGGGGCCTGGCTGCTCCCCTGCTCTGTCCCTCAGGTCTTGAAGGGGTTACTGCGGGCTGGAGCAGTGCCAGGGTCAGTCACCCCTGGGAAATGTCACTGGCAGCCCTGCCCAGGCTGCCAGTACGTGACTGCCACTCCGAGCTGGCCTGGCTAGCGCTGGGCTTGTCAAGCCCCGGAGGAAGATAAGGTTGGACAAATTGTTTTACCCCCCGAATGTGACTCTTTCAAGCCAGTCGTGATCTGTGTTAGAGTGGTCTGGTAAATCTTGTGTTGGTGCTGCTTAGGCTGTAGCAAGAGTGGGGGAATTGTGCTCGGGCTGTGGAAGGCTTTGCAGGGGGAAGCTGGCAGAATAGGTGGCTTCAGACCATCTGCCTGAACTGGTTTTAGGCTTTCAGGCACCTGAAATATCTGTAGTCCTGTGACTATGCTCCCTCTTGAATTCACATCTCTATGCCAAGTTTTGCAAGAGATTTTGGAAGCAGCTTTAAGTCTATCTTTGACAATTCCTGTGAGGAGGAGTCATCGGTGTCCTACTGTGAGTAATCTCCAACCCTCTAGTGCTGATGCAAGTGCTGCTCAGCTTCCTTCCGAGAGAGAAGGGTGGCAGAAGTGGACCTAAATACGTGGTGCTTGACTTGAGCTTTTCACAGTGGTAGTACCATTACTCAAACTTGTCTGTCAAGTGTAGTTGTGTGGCTGCTGTTGTTGCCTGTAAAATCAAACTGTTTACGCTCTGAAGCACCTGGGGTAGGTAAAATCCTTGCAAAATATTTGTGCCTGACATTTTCCATGTTGTCAGTAGCTTGTCTGTGCTAAAATGTTGCAGAGTGTTTTGGTATCTTCTCAGAAATGAAAATTTATGGCATGTGTGTTGGGAAGTAAACAGCTGAAATGGTGGTTTCCTAACAGAAAAGTAGCAGGACCTCAAAGGACATAATTCTGACTGAAAGCCACACTTGTAGAATGGCAGCCAGCAGGCCACTAACTTGCAAATTACATCAGTTCCTATCTCCATGAGTACATTTGGCTAAACCCTCTTTAATTTCCTCAGATACCATTGTCATGTGCTTCTATAGCTAAAGCACAGTTTTTAATTACTAATCTGCGGAAACTTTGTTCTTTTTTGCTTCATGGCTTTCCCTCGGATGAAAAGTCACATTACACAGAGGAATTTTTGGTGATGGACTAAACAATCCCTGGTTGTGTAAATGATGATAATTCTGTACAATGTGCCTTTTCTTTTTCATAACTTCGTGCTTGAAGATGGGTGTTGGATCCACTTGCAATCATGCGGCCAGATCTTAAATAACTTTTCTCTTATCTGCTTTGGTTGTCAAGTTCAGAGGGGTTTGGGGTGAATTAGGTAACCAGAGAGTTTTGTTTTGCTGGCTGATGTAGTTTCCTTGTGTTTGCTGTGTCCTAAGGTAAAATGATGGAATCAGCTTGCCTTGGTTGTCATTCCCCAGTCAGTACAAGTTACTTTTCATCTCTTTCTTGCTCTTGAGCTTTTTCTGGTCAGTGTTGTCCCGTCCATTTTTCCTGGGTAATGGGCTAAAAGAAAGGGGAGCAAATGTACTCTAGAAAATTTGGCCTTAAGGGGAGAATGGCAGCTGGAGAAGTTACTGAAGAGGTTTAGCTATTACTAAATTCACAGTGGCCCTGTGGGGAATCACAACCCATTCAACTCAGTTTTGATGACATGGTAAATGAGGCGGCTGTTCCATCTTGGAGGACTGGGAAGGTCTCAGAAGGCAAAAGGACTGAACTTCTCATGTGAAGCTACTTCAGGCCGCTGATGTTTGTAGGGGGGAAAATGTGATGTTGTTTAATGTTTGAATGCAGCATGTGAGAAGATGTCTTTGAGGATGAGTTAAACCATTGTCTGGCTGGTTTTCTGGATTGCTCCAAGTTCCATGGTAGGAGGCTACTTCCTGGCATCGCAGTGAAAGCCATGATCAATATTTAATGAAGTTAAATGAAGGGGTTTCATGGTCTTTAGGATTTTCAGACTTAGTGACTGGACTGTGGTGAATATGATTAACAGAATCTAAAACCTGTACTGGGAAACTTGAATAAATCACACTTACTGTAAGTGGCACTAATTGATTATCTTTCTCAGATGTCATTCTCTTCAATTTTTTTTTTCCCTAGTGACAAAGAACAGACACTTATACAGCTGCCTATTTGTATTCAAAGTCCTAGAAAATAACTTGCTGCTGCTGTTGTGGGGGTTTTTTTTAACTTGGAAATGATAAGCTGAAGCAGCTTTGAAGCCCAGGACTGGCATGGCTAACAGGGCATGGTTGTGCAGTGGTCACAGCTGAAGCCTGGAGCCCTTGCAGAGCACATCAGTGGATGTGGTTTCGTATGGTTTTTCTTTGGGTACCATTAATTGTTAAATGACACAGAATTTTAACCTTTCTTAAAAATCCCATGACATTTAGCTGTCTAGGCAACAAAAAGTTCTATTGAACTGAGAAAATTGACCCAAAAGTATTTTACTTGTAATTGTAAACTGTAAGTCCTAAGGCAATTTGCTTGAAACAAATGGTCTTTTTAATTAGAAAGAGGGGGGGAAAAAAAGGGGAGTGGGGTGGGGAGAAGAGTCTTCCTCCCCCTTGGTTCACTGTCCCTGAACATCTCTGGTATGTCCCTGCTTAAATAAAGCATTGAGTGCTTCAGCTTTACTGTCACAGGAAGCTACAGGGATGGTTTTGGTGAGAAAAATCTTCTGTGTGGTTTTGGGAACAGGAATGTGCTCCTTCCCAGCTCGTGGGGGCCAGAACAGTGGGGCAACCTGGAGCTGCTGGCGTTGTAATGGCTTTTGGTCACTTGTGTTGCACCAGCAGAGGATTCTGGGGCATCTTCAGCTTTGCTTTGAAAGCAGCAGTAGGTGGAGATGTGGCAAGTAACATGATGTGATTTGAAGTAGTAACTGAGGTGGGAAAACCAATACTTGATGTTCTACCTTCAAAAAATACTCTCAACACAAGACCTGCTGCATTTGTGCTTGCTTCCAGAAGTTACCCATTACAGAGAAATCAAACCGTGCAAGGACAAATTCAGGCGTGTATGAGTAACCCTGACCAACTCACTGAGCCTGGTTACCTTCATCCAGATGTACCAGTGACTCAAAGCTTGAGCCTACAGCAGTTAATTGACTCCCAGCTATGGTTGAACTTGATGATCTGAAAGGTCCTTTCCAGCCTAAATATTTCTATGAATCTATGACCTTGAAGTTTTCCTAGAGGATAAGTGGTAGTAATGCCACAGTTCATTAAATATTTTTATTCAGGTGTAAGTCCTCTGTTAGTTTTTATTGTTAGCCGTTTAGTTTCTGGATTACACTGTGCAAAACACATTTGCCAAGTCATTAGGCTGCCCTGGCCTGTGCCTGCCCAAGAGTGAGCTCTCCTGGGTGCCTCTCCAGAAGGAATTTGGTCCGTTCAGCACTGTTCCAAGTTCTTGCCATCATTAACAAGTCGTTAGTAAATTAAGTCTGAGTGATTCCCAGCAAGACGCGACAGAAGGAGCAAGTATCAGCAGTATTGTTGCAGTAACTTGTGTTGGCTTCCTGCAGAGGAGCTACTTGAGCCATGTGCTCTGTGCATAAGCACACAGCTATGCTTTGTGCTTAAATTCCTGAGCCCCCGATCACTTAACAGCAAATATTTTTACTTTTGGAAATGTGAGGGTCTACTTAGAAGTTCTGTCACTGATGTGTAATATAATGTGGATTTCGAAGAATGTAGGCTGAAGTACACCTAAAATTCCCACTGATCTGGCGTGTCTGCTTAAAGCTAGTGAAAGCCATTGATTAAATGTTTGCTTGATTGATACCAGCCCCAAGGGCTGGGAAATCTGCTCTATTTATATGGGATATTACTGTTCTTTCCATGATGTGGAAGAAAATAGGCAGCTACTCAGATACTTGAACTGGATGGATGCGCTGGAATTGGCACTCAGATTTCAAGATGAGTGAAGGTATGAGAAAGCCTTTCCCCTGCTTCAGATAATGTTGTTCTCCAGGGTATTCCAAAGTGTGAGGGATGAGTGCTGAGTAATCAGGGTGACTCCATCCAACACTTTTCTAGCCCAGCTCAGCCTTGTAGGGCCTACGCTGGGTTACACGAGTGCAGTCAAGTTGATTTCTTTCTACTGCCTTTGCCTGTGCTTCATCTGAAGCAAAGAGATCCTCCTCAGTGTCAGCATGGCAAGAGCAGATGGAGCTTGAGTGGCTGACAGAGGGACTCAGTGCAGGAGTGCCTGATGCTGGGGCCAGCCCATGGAGACAGTGGAGATGCTGCTGAGCTGGCACTGAAGGCTCTTCTGGAACTGAACCAGTTTTGGGGCTCTACTTCTAAGGCAGTGTTTTACTCTTGTAGCCAAATTCTTGTACTATGCTGTGATACATTTAGCTTTTTTGCCATCTTGTCTTAGCTCACTTCTGAAGTTCTGCAGATGATAATAAAAATCCTTACATTACTTCTTGTTTGTCAATACCAAAATGCCCAAAACCCAATGTTCTACTCAATTGAGTAACAATGCAGCAAAACTTTGGTTGAAATTGCTGGAGATTGCGGGTTGGAGATCCACAGGATTTGGTTTCAAGTGGGTTTGTTTTTCCTTTCATGTCCTCATTCAGTCACATTTCTTAGGAAGTGTATCCAAACCAATAATTTGTCATCTTGCACTTTGCGTCTCATGAATTTGGATGAACAACAAGAACTATTCTTCACCCAAAATGCTAGAAGGGGCTAAGAACCAAAATTAGATCATAAGTCAAAGCTTTTATTCACGGTTTCAAGTTCAGGGTAGTGGAATTTCATTGTAGGGTTGGTTGGTTTTTTTTTTTTTTCAGCTTTTTGCTCATGAGATATTTTGTCAAAAGGGATGAGTGCTTTATGGCTTATTTACAGGGTGACTGTGGGCCGTCTTGGGACCTCCTTTGCCCAAGGAGGCTCAATTTAGGTTGCCTTTGATGTAGAGTGCAGAACGGGATGCTCTAGGCCAAAGACAGATTCTCAGCAAACAGCATGGAGTTCATTAGGGTAGTCCCCACCAGATTTCCATGATAGAACTCCTGAGGAAGCTCAAGAGAGCAGCCAGTGACAAAACAGAGAATCAAACTCAAATTTCTTCTGTGTAGCCTGTCAGGCCTCACGCTCAGCCAGGGCAGGGGCAGCTCAGACTGGTGCAGCTGTCCAAGGAGAAGCACATGTAAAGCTCCTGTGGGAGC
This sequence comes from Donacobius atricapilla, assembly GCA_013397315.1. Classification (NCBI taxonomy): domain Eukaryota; kingdom Metazoa; phylum Chordata; class Aves; order Passeriformes; family Mimidae; genus Donacobius; species Donacobius atricapilla. The sequence goes on along the minus strand of WBMY01003037.1, from coordinate 272,936 downwards.
TCCTGTCCTTGTGCGAATTGTTATGTCACATCTCCTCCAGTCAGAGGATAATTTTATGTTCTTGTATTTGAATGTGAAAGTGTGTTTGAGCAGCTGTGGATTAAAAGAGATGTTTAGGCCTTGCATATCTTCTTTGTGTCACTTTGGAGCAACTTAATGACAGAAAAGGCAGTTCTCTGTGTTCTTTGTTTCGCTACTGGACTTGTGTAAGCTTGTGACACGTGAACTCAGAACTTGCCTTCCCTGGCATGCTGAGGGCAGGCAGCACAGGCCATTAAAAATTAAATTAATAATTGAGTAGGAAAATAAAATATTTTAATGTAGAATAGCACAACAAAATCAGAGGGAGAGTATATTCTTGTGAAATAAGTTTGTGTTTTGCCAACAAAAATCCTGTCAGGCAGTGTGTGTTTCAAAATGTTGTCATGTAGTGGATTCAGTTAAATGTGTTGGTATATTTTATAAATAATGTAGTATTTGATGATACAGGGTTGAGATATGGATCTTGGAACTTTGCTGGACTTTGTTCCATCCTGGGATGGAAACAGCAGAGGTACCTGATGCCTGTGGAAGAAAAGGAATGTGCAGACTCTGTTAGGCAAGTAGGGCTTGGTTTTAAAATGACATATTCAAAGATCGGTGTTACAAAAAGAAGTTGTTTACTGACAACTTTATCTACTTGGAAGATGAAAATTTAGTGAAAAATAGACTTACCTGGGTGGAGTAGCTCTTAGCACTGATGATAGGAAAATTGGTAATGCAGTGTGGGACTGACAAAGTAAGTGCTGTGCTTATCATAGTGTTGTCTATTGATACAGTGCAACAAAGCAGATTAAACTTTCTAGAAATGCTATCTCAATGTGCTTTCCTGTGAGCTGAGACTTCAGAAAATAATGCCAGTTGGCAGCTTTTATGCCTGTGTTTGAGTACAGGCTTCTTCAAGGAGTTGGATAGAAAGAAAAGGGAAGCTTTGGAAGGTGTAGGGGCTGTGCCCAAATGCAGATAAGTGCACTTGAATGTGCATTAGCCTTTTGTCAGCCATTCCTGAACTGGAAAACTTCTTGCAACTCTAGATTGAGACAGAATTAATGGCTTTGAAGCACCAGGGAAGCTGAGGATGGTGTAGAGCCTATTTCAAGTGCTTCACATTCTGCTGCAGGTCCTGGGTTGTGCTGGGAAGCTGAAGGCAGGACTGCAGAGCCCTGTGGCTTTATCCAGGGCACCCACTGCCAGGGAATGTGTGTTTGGCTCATAGGGCATTTATTCAGTTATTTCTTACTCTGTACTTAAAAACTTTTAACCTTACTGCTAAAGAAAACTACCATTGTGTGTTAGTACGACTGGAACGAAAGCTGAATAGCGAATTAGCCTTGAGCGAACTGTCAATCTGACTTTGATAGCCCATCACTTAAAAGGTCCTTTTATGTTTATGAAAAAGCATGACATCAAAGCCAGGGGAAAAAAAAATACCAATACTTAGAGCTTAACTTAAACTTGCATAACTTCCAAGAAGAGGCATTGTGTGAACTGTTTGTTTGTCCACTTGCATGGCTAATTAGCGTAGGTTACTAAAAGTCTGAGCAGTGGCCATCAAGTTTGTTCTGCTCTTCTGGGGTTTGTTGTGCTTCCATATGTGGATCCCTCAAACTGGAGTAGCACAGACAAAGGACATTGCAGTCTCTTCTCTTGCAACCTCTAGGTAGCATGCTGGAAATGCTTGAGTATAACCATTATCAGGTGAGTTGTTATTGGAGACTTACTTTAAAACCTGTTGCTAAGTAGATTTACGGTGTACAGGAAACCGTTTTCCTCTGGTGTCTCGGGTGCTTTATTTAATTTCTCTTACACCCATAAGTGGGGGCCATGCATGGTTGCCTGGAACAGCAAGAGTCGCTTTAATGGAACTGATTTAAAGCAAAATAACTTCTCAGCGTATTGCCATGTTTTGGGTTGATTTCCAGCTTCCGATAACAACGTTTATGATCAACAAAAAATGACAAAGAGTTTCCAGGATATGGTGGAAAATTTTAATGGAAAAAAATGGCCTTTCTTCTCTTGCTTATTTGGAGTGTGCAACAGTTACTCAGTATGAGGATTTTCATATTTTGTATGTAAAAAATTCCTAAGTACTGAGAAGCTTATCTTAAATACAAAAATAGCTGTTGCTGACGACAGTGATTGATCTGAACTGAAACACTTCTTTTCTTGCATCTTATTTGCATGATGTGTTTATAAACAGGCTGTCTTATTTGTATATGATTTAGGCTGTATTTCTGAGATATAAATAATCTGTAGGCAGAAAATGGTGTCTTTGTTTCTTCTTTTATTTTAACCAAGGTATTAATTAAAAAAAACCCAAACATTTAAAACCTAAACCACCAATAACAGACCTTTTATCTCTCTGTTATTGGACACTGGATTAAGGATGGCAATCCATACTTCTTGTTTTTAATTGTTAGCTACTAACGAGTAAAATGAGTCCTGTGGTACAAGTCATTTCTCCATATTTTAGTGAAAACTACATGTCACGTAGCTGAAGGTCTGAACTCAGAACTGACTGTTCTGGAGTGTCTGTATCAACTGAAAACCCAAGCGTTGGTCTTCAGTGAGAAATCTCATGTTGTAGAAAAATAGCTGGAACTTCTTGGTGTACTGATAGTAAGTCAGTTGTTGAAAGACCAAATTGTAAACTGATTTGTTGCCGTGAAGTGTGAGTTAGTGAAGCACTGTGGACTTCCTTGGAGCTGTGTACAGGTTTGTGTTTTGTCAAATAGCTCGTCCTTATGTCACAAATACATAGCTCAGATCCACAGTACCCGCAGTGATGTTATAAAATGATAAAATCCCTTTATCCTTCTTAAATTGTGTCATACAGGTGCAGACTCACCTTGAGAATCCAACCAAGTACCACATTCAGCAGGCCCAGCGGCAGCAGGTAAAGCAGTACCTCTCTACCACTCTAGCAAATAAACATGCCAACCAAGCCCTGAGCTTGCCATGTCCAAACCAGCCTGGGGATCATGTCATGCCACCTGGAACGGGGAGCAGCGCGCCCAACAGCCCCATGGCTATGCTCACCCTCAACTCCAACTGTGAGAAAGAGGTAAGAGCTCTCCTGCTCGTGTTTTCTGTTCAACAGAGCTGTGATCTGCTTTAATTGAGTTGTTCTAATCCATATTTGCTCACTGTTAAGATGTTCTGCTTATCTTTTCTGTTCATTGTGAAGATCTAACTGCTACCTCTGTGTCTGCCTGATTAATAGATATTTTTGGCAAAAAACCCATGTCCCTCTAGCTTCCTCTTGTTTGAACTATTTTAGCTAGTTTATAGTTATTAAAACTACTTTTCTTGTTCCCCACCCTCTTGCTTGATGCACGCAGTGAATAATTGACCTTTGGAGAATACAAAGCTGCTTTGTAAGCTGTAGCTTTCTGAAATAATGTTATTTATGGCTTGTTCATCTAGAAAGTGCAAAAACCGTAGCAAAAATAACTGAAAAAACGCAAACCTATTTTGAGCTATTTTAGGTATTTTTATGGTAAAAATTTGAGCAAGTCTCCTGCATAGCTGAAAGGCCAGATTATCCCTGCTAAAATGGCCTAAAATGTTACTGATTGCTGTTCCAGTGCTGCAAATATAAGGCTTCAATAGCCCATGTCTGTAAGGCCTTTGCAATCTTGCCTTATCTTTAATGGCAAAAACTGAGTTAGATGTTACATACATGCTCAGGCTCCAAAGGAAAATGGTTGGGAAGACACTAAGAAGTGTAAGAAACATGTCAGAATTTTTGTAACATGAAAAGTAGATGGAAATGGTAGAGTTCCTCTTGTCGCCTCATTCCCCCTTCCAGCTTTTGTGCCAGATTTTTAGTACAGATGCATTCCATGAGCAAAATGTTACACAGCTCATAGAAACAGTTATTACAGGATGTATTTTGCACATGCAAGGGAAATACTTGTGCTCCATAGTTTCAAAAGAAACGAAATCAGATATTTCCATCCTTTTGTCCCAGCTGTACCCAAACATTTTTTTCCTGAGGGTATTTACAGCTTCACTTTGCTGTGTCATCGGGAACGTGTGTGCATGACACTATTGCATTTGTGCTCTTTTTGGGACCGAGACTGTGCCATGAACTCAGATCCATGCTTTGCTTTTTGTTCTTCTTCCTTTTTTTTTCTTTTTTTTTTTTTTTCCCCTTTTTATTTCTGCAGGGATTTTATAAATTTGAAGAGCAAAGCAGGGTTGAGAGTGAGTGCCCGGCTCTGAATACACACTCACGAGCATCATGCATGCAGGTACTGGATGACACAGGAGGTGGAGCACAGGTCCCTTTTCTAATGAGCATGTTTCTTTCATGATATATTGAAAAATAAGCTTGCCCCACAGTGTCTTTAAGAAGTTGAATATGAGATGTATTTAAGGTACAATACAGCAATGTTGTTTATTAGCATCAGTGTCAAAAGTGCATGAAGACACCTGGAAAAGGCTCATGCTGTTCTAGCACTGTAATGCCATAGCAGAAGAACACATCAACCATGCTTCAAGGTCTTGCATCAGGAAATCTTTTCTAACTGGATTTTCCAAGACTGCATGGATGTGGTTGTGCCCTGATAACCTCTAAGTCCGCATCTCTATGCAGATCGCACTTGCGTTTTAAAAAAATTATATGAAAAGGCTTTAATCCAGCTGTGTTAATTCATCCTCTGTAGTCACTCTTTTATATTTTCATTCTTTTTCTTAAAACTAAGGGTTTTTTTATTTCTTACCAGAGTCAGTAACAAGACTTCGGGTATGGGCCGTAACTGTTAGTTCCTTTCTTGCCCTCACTTCCAGTCAGTGTAATTTGTTGTGATCACACTTTCTGGAGCTGATAAAAAAATCCCATGTACTGCTACTTTTACCATCACTGTTATGCATTGATTTTGTAGATCTCTCTCATTTAAGTTTCTTTTTTATAATGAGCAAAAAGGAAACAGTCCTGTCCTGAAATAGTCAATCCTGCAGGACAGTTTGGAGCACCTGCATGGGTGCTTTGAAGGGCTGTTTCCTCCTGCCTGTGCAGGAGCTCATGGAGGCACCTTCCAGCCCAGCCCCTGAAAGAAGGTGTTTTGTACCACCTAAAATCAGCTCTGAGCTGCCTCTGGGTGGTGCCTCCAGGGAGGGTCTGGGAGGGACACGAATCCAATGGATTCTGCTGTTGAGGGCCAGCAGCAGATCATTGCTCCCTCTCCTTCCCTGCAGGTGTCCAGGGCTTGGTGGTTTGCCTGTGCCCAGGTTTTGGTCCCATTTTGTGGAGGGGAGGCAGCAGTGCTGCACTGGGGAGTCGTGTCCTTTGAGTTGCTCCACGGGCAGCTTCCTCCTCCAGTGCTGCTGGAGGAGCAGTGTGTCCATGGTGCAGGCTGACTGCTGGTGGGAGGAGGGCATTGGATCATGAAGCCTCAGCTCTGCCATGAGCTGAGTATCCTGCCTGGATAGCAGGAGGCGCGGCTGAGGGGTTGCCCAGCTGCACAGGCACCTCTGCTACTGTGTACCTGAAGTGCTTTGTCAGGCTCCCGTGTCCCAGTGATTCTGACAACTGTCCTGTTTCTCTTTGTCCACCTTTCTGCTACAGATGGATGATGTGATCGATGACATCATTAGTTTGGAGTCCAGTTATAATGAAGAAATCCTCGGCTTGGTGGACCCAGCCCTGCAAATGGCAAACACGGTACAGGTCCTTTCCTTCCCTGTTAAGTCTAACTGGTTTTCCTTGAGAGGAAGCAAAACTTCAGCAGGATATTCCTTCCTTGCAATTAAGTAGTTATTGCCTTGTTCCACAGAAAGTAATTAGTTTTCCTTTGAAGGGCTGAAGGTGAGACAGCTGCAATGAAAAACGTGAATTTAAAAATACAAGGTGAAGTTGGGTCGAGAGAATACAAAGGACAATTTTTTTTTTCTTATTTCCAAGTTAGTGGTGAGAGGATTGCAGCAGAGGAGTAAACTGTGCTACGAGGAGTAGCTCATTCCCTCTGATATTGAAGATTGTCATGGACTTTATACTTGGCTTGAGAAAAAAAGGAACCTCTGGCTTCCCAGGTTCCTAAATGTTGTCATATTCAAGTAAGAAATTGTATGCTATGTGTTAGCATCCTTCTCCAGAGACACCTTCTGTTATTCTAGCATCACAGCTTTATCTCTGCCTGATTTCAAGTGGGGAGAAGTCCCCAGCTAGACGGCAGCAAAGATGTTACAGAATTTAGCAGGAGAAAAAAAAATTTAAAAAGCAATCTTCCAAACAAACAAAAGGCAAGGAATAAAGAAGGTTGAAAACTGAACAAGGCAGGGGACGTGGGAAGCCTGTGATAAAAGCTAAGAACACAGAGGTGCAGAAAGCGCCGAGGGAAGGCGCAGGTGTCCTCCAAGTGGCTCTTTTGGTTTGATTCACATTGCTTTGAGAATTAGTTTAGTCATACTTCTGGCATAATCTGATTTTGATCTTCTGTGGAGGGTAGCTCCAGTGAATTTTTTTGCCTTAGGCTTAAGTGCTGTTAGATCTGGCTGAGTACATGTCTGCCAGTGCTGGCGTCTGTTTCTGTTTCATCTAGTGCCAAAATGTACAGCTTACCACAGAGCATTGATTTTGTGGCCTAGGTTTGCATTTGCTGACAGTAGCTGTCTGATGTCGTGTTAACCTGGTCCTGTGCTCCCACAGATTCCCACAGCCCTCTCAGAGCCGTGGTGGATGACGCAGGAAGCGGCCCACCAGCTTCCCTTTCTAAATGGTGCCCTTTGAGTACACAGGGAAATAGCTGCACGGTCCTGCCACAGAGAATAAATTTTCCTTTAATCTAAGATGACTTGCAAAGTGCAGCTGTCCTGGAATTTGAGAGAAAACCTCAAGAAGCTGTCAAAAGATAGCTTTCAAAAAGTTAATCTGTTTTTCAATTTTTTTTTTTTTCATTGAGGGATGAGGTTCTTCTGGAGTTCTTTCTCTGAAGTTCCGTTGGATTGGGACCCATTAATTCAGACGGGGCTTGGATATCTTGATGCTGTTCTTCTTTTCTCATTTCACAGGGGCCCCAGAGTGGCTCTTTGCTTCCAGGCTGGGGTAGAAGGATGCTCTGCACTCTTTTGGTGCAAGTTGCCCCTGTAGCCAATGCTGAGGGTTGTCTGCATCCCTCCTGTGCTTTGCTGTGCTTGCTGCATAGCAAGAAACCTTTCCTAGTTCCCTAAACCCTGCACTAATGATTATTGGGTTTACCTTAGTCAACTGATTTTATTCCTGATATTAGAGACTGCCTGATCCAAATTTACTGTGGAATTTCAGAATTTTCCCACTCTGCGTGGTGAAGTCTGAAAAATCAGGATATGAAACAGTGAAATTAAGACTTCTTTGCTCATAAGTATAAATAACTGGAGGAAAAAGCATATTTCAGTCTCTGAATCAGCCTAGTACCAATCCTGAAGAGATGGAAATTGAACCATGTTTAGCAACAATTGGTTTAGGGAAAAAAAACCAAGCCACTTTTCTTTTGGGACAGGACTTAGCTCTTAAAACTTGCAACATTTTATTAATAAGGATTTAATGCCTACAGACTCAGCTAAGTCGAGGTAGGAGAAACCAAGAGAGGAAATTGTCTCTAAAGAGACACAACCTATAAATAGCTGCGCTGAGTCTGTGACAAAGGCAGTTGTTGTTCCATAACCAACAAAGAACAAAAGGACCAGTTTGTTACAGTTGGTAACAGTACTTAATTGATAAGCAAAATCAGAGATTTCTGTGCAGAGCAAGCTAGGGGAGTTTCCAAGTACCTTGAATTGAAAATGGCCCATTGCAGTCAACTGCTTGTGAGAGTTTGTCAGCTTTGGTATTTGGCGAATTAATATCTGTGGTGGAAGTATCACAAAGTGGTCACTAGTTTATAGGGAAGGTTTTCTGCCTAGATATCACCTGGTAATTGAATTAATGAGTACTGTGTAAAGTGCTCTTGTGGAGATGACAATTAATCCATCCAGCTAATCAGCTCCAACCAGAGCCTGGCATGGAAAGCTCTGTGAATAGGTACAGCTCCACTTCAAAATGTGGCTTTCTTCTGGAATTTAGGCTCCACAGTAGAGGAGTTTTGTTACAGGGACTGCTGCAGGTCAGGGGACATCACAGCGCTTTGTGGGCTGCACAAGCTGGGGTGCAAACCCATTCCAGTGTGTACTGGTACCTTAGAAACAGCCTTGGTCACACAGCTGATGGCTCAGTGAGTTTAGACAGAATGTGGGTGCTTGTTTTGTTGGAGTAGTGGAGGAGAAATGAAAGCCTCAGACTCCCATGAATGTACACTATGATGAATCTGCAGTCATAATTACCATATTTCAAATTTCTGTTACATAAACGCCATTATTAGAAAAAAAAAAAGCAGATGCAAAGTGATAGGAAGATTGAAATTTGTTTTACTTGGTGTGTTTGTGCAATTTGTGATGCTAAGACCTTGAAATATGAAATCTCCCAAGTGAAAGCATTTTCAACCATGCTATTTCAATGAAGATAACATGCTAAACCTGGCATAAGCCACTCTTCCTTCATTTACTCTTTGGAAGAGTAAAGGTGGATGATCTGGCTGATGCTGTATTTAAATTCCTTCTTAGCCAGAAATAGATAAGAAAGCTATAAGGAAAACCATATTTAGGTTGGAAACATGCTAGAATTTGGAGAAAGACTCAGAAGGAGCTTCCTTAGCTCCAGAAAATTCCATATCTTTCTCAAAGTTTGAGACTCCATCTTCCCTGTGAAATGGCTGTGAAAGTTTTGACGTTTTCCCATCTTGTACTTGAGGATGGTGGTGAATGGCTCAACTGTCTTAGAGCTGAAATGTTTGCCAACAATGTGTATTTTTTTACAGTTGCTTCAAATAAGAAGCCTTTGAAATAAATGTCCAGGTGTCACTGCAATGGCTACGTAATACTGGGGAGATTTTTTGCCCCATTTAAGTCTAGTGGCTGCTTTTGTGTGCTCACATCAGTGCTTCCTTGTGCATCTCACACCAGTGTCCTCAGCACCGGGGTCCTCTGCCCTTTCCCAGTTCCCTAAACCCTGCACTAATGATTATTGGGTTTACCTTAGTCAACTGATTTTATTCCTCTGGGAACTGTTAAAAAATTGTGAAGTGAGGATGTGCCTCGGTTTTAACTTATCTTTAGCTGCAGGTATTTTATGTGAGACGGCCCACAGTGATGGATGCGCTTTATGTTTTTGTTTGAAAGGAATTAGTATAAGTTAGTTCCAGAGATGTGACCTGCAGCCATCCTGGAGAAAAGGCCTCTCAGAAACTCATCCTGAGCATGGACCCTGTGTAGGAAAATAGTACAAATGAAGCTTTGACCTATGGAGTTTGGATGCTGGGGAAAGTGGTCAAAGAAAGAAGCTGATCAGTGTCTTTGCTGATGGATCACTGATTTAATTAGAGACTGCTGGCATCTCCTCCCCCTAATGTGAATTTCCCTGATAAGCATTCCTGTGGACAGCCTTTAGCAGCCATGCACATGTGCACATTCAGCAGTTGCTGCCTGTCTTCTCTGTCCCTTTTTGTGATCATTGCTCACACTGATCCTGTTTTTTGTTACGGAAATCTGGCTCAGTGTTTGACACCTTTGGGGAAAGAAGAAATCAATCACAAACTGTTGAAACAATCAGGGTCCATGTTGCAGTAAGGAAAGCGGCTCGATGTTCTCCACATTTCATTGCAACCTGGCTGCTTTACCCAGGCTTTGAGATGCCAGTTTCGAGTCTCCTAACAAAAAAATCTTCTTTTTTATTTCTAAATTCCCTGAAGTTCCTAATTAGATTTCACATGCCTGGTTATGAACTTCAAGTCCTTGGGCTATAAACAAGGTCTTTGTGCTCTCCCCATGCTTAGGAGCATGAATAGGACGAGCACATCCAAGTCAGAAGGGTGCGTGATGCTCTTGCCGTGTCAGGGATGCGTTTGGGGGACCCAAAGACACAAGGGTCAGCCTTGTAGAGCAGTGAGATTGAGTGGTCACCCTGACACCCACAACCACAGTTGTGATCTGAGCAGCATTACTCATTATTAGATCTTTCTCTTTTTTTTTTTTTTTTTTTTTTTTTTTTTTTTTTTAGATAAGGCTGACTCATAGTGTGAATTCAGTTAAATTTTTTTCTCTGTCTCTTAAAGTTTGAGTTGGGGCACCTTGGTTTTGCTGTTGGCTATTATCTGTTCTCAGCAACTATCAGCATGGCTTCTAGCTGGTGGTACTTTACATATCAACTCCTGTTTCATCTGCTTCCATATGGCAGAGAAATTTTCTTAGGTCCCAGTCTGGCAAGGCCCATCAGTAGGAGTTTAATAGTCCTGGCTGTGACTCACTGCATTGTATTCACCAGCATTATTTACATGGGTGTAAAGTTAATACCTACTCTAATCTCTGCAGGATCAGTGTCTTGGAGGGATTGGTTTCCTTTGCAGCAGTGATGATAAGAAGTGTTGCCACTCAGATAAGATACCAAAGCGTTTTATACCTGTCTTTTCAAAACTAAACAAGAGATGGGTAAAATAATCCACTCAGGATAATTGCAAGCTTCTTTAAATATGTTTCAATATAAAGGGATAGCTTTGATAGATCTTGTTGAAATACTGTCCTATTTCTGTATAAATCTACTTGTTTAAATACCTAAATAAACACAGCAGAATGAACAAGTAATTGAGGAAACTTACTGTAAAAATAATTTTCCTCCTACTGGTGTGCGTTCTTGTTATGTAAGGAGAAAAACAAAGTAAACTGAAATGTTTTCTGTGTAGGTAGCTTTTAAATCACATGAAAAATGTGATTAATTAATACAGTGTTCTTCCTCCAGCATGTGACAACTTGCAAAGTACTTCCACTCACGTATCCCTGGAAAAAGGAGGGGGGGTTCTCTGGGAGAGTTCTGTAGGCTCTTCCAGATATGAGAGAAGTTTAAGGGATATGGATGTAATAGTTTTAGTGAAAAATAAGGAGCAACAGTGTAGCAATATCATCAGCATTTTACCTCTTCTGTTACCTCTTAATATTTTAAGTATGTGTGCTTTTGAGGAGAGAGAACAGAATTTTCCCAGTGTAGTTGTTTTATCCCTCATGCCCATGAATATCTGTGGATTTTGCTGACCTTCTTGCAGGCTCTGTTTGGACATGGAAAAGAGCACAGATTACGTAGCATATCCTGACTCTGTTCTTCTGTACAAAGTCATTCATAAAGGCAAACCAAATGATCCTTTCTTTCTTTATCTTTTCCAGTTGCCTGTGTCTGGCAATTTGATTGACCTTTATGGCAACCAAAGCATGCCTCCTCCAGGACTAAACATCAGCAACTCATGTCCAGCTAATCTTCCTAATATAAAAAGGGAGCTCACAGGTAAATACATCTAAAATGCCACCTTGGAGTAATAGTATTATTGTTTTGAATTCAGGTGATACTGGACATAATTTCTGTTATGAGAAAGAGTATATGGGTGAGCAGTTACTTTCAGCCTGTGTTTATGTATGGGCGTGTGTCTGTTCACTGTCACAAATTCATATAAAGTCCTTAATTGTTACAGTCACACCTGCCCTGTGTTATGTTCCAGGAAGCTTCCATGCATCTCTTCCAGAGCTGTTTTCTAGTTTGGGCTTACTGTTTGCTCTATCAAAACCAGACTTAAACAACTTCACATCTAGAGTCTCTGTGGGATTCGTGACAAGGAGTGATTCACATTAGGGCTTTACTTCAATAGGGGAAGGCAGTAGTGAACAAATAACCTGTTATGATGTGAAGTCTGCACATGTAGATCCTTTAAAATGTAAAATTAGGCACTTGGGGGATTGGAATTTGATGATCTTTAAGGTCCCTTCCTACCCAAGCCATTCTGTGATTCTCTGAATATGCGTCACTAAATTAAGATAAAAATGAAGTGTTCCTTAAATTCTTTATGCTGGTTCCTGCAGCAATGCTCTGAACAAGCTGTGGGAGGCAGGGGCAGGAGAGTGGGACACTAAAAACTTCTTATTTTCAAGCACATGTGTACAGGAGCAAGATAGTTTGAAGCAAATAATAAGTTTCATATTTGCAGGCGTGTTTTATTTCTGCTCACTTGGAGGGATATAACCACACATAGGGTACAAATACAAGGTATGCATGTCTGTAGGCTGAACAAATGGGGATCCATTCTAGAACTGATGGTAAAATCACATTAATCCCAGAAATGCCTGTTCTTAAACCCAACAGAGAGTCACTGACCATGCAGTAGGGTAGGGGCCCTGTTTCTTTCTTGTCTGTCATCCTTCTGGGTTTCTGTTGTGAAAACTCACGGGCTGACTCAGTTGCAAAGCAGGTTCTGGGCAGGAATTAGTTTAAGCAGAGCAGTTTTAATAGGCCAGGAGGAAGTGCCACCTCTCTGAGCCGGCAGATATTTGCATTTTTAGGACAGCACAGAATTTGAACTCAGCACCAAAAAAACACACAGAGCACACAATGATTTGTGGCTCCTAGAAAAGAATGAAGTTTGTACAGAGATGGAACTGTGTAAGAGGAGAGTGGGAAGGGAGGAGAGCTACTCAAGGTCCTGAATTACTGGCAGTTTTGTTGCCCCAAGTGCAGAAAGTTCCAGGGGTTATAGGCTGCAAACTCAGCCCAAGTTGGATGTGCAGGCTGGTGGATTGGCTGCAGGTGGTTGTCAGACTTTGGGCCAAGCAGAAAGAGGGGAAATGGTGAGTGAAGTGGTCGTGTAGAAGTCCTCAATACATCACATACATCAAAACAGAACTGAAATAAGTTGAATGTCCATATGCTGCACTTACCTGTACGTAGAATTAATTTAGGTGAGTCTTTTTCTGATCAAAATAAAGAAATACAGGAAAGAAACCTATTGGCTACAGTGAGGGATTGTTTTCACAGTGGAACGTGTGATAAAAGATAATGCACTCACTGCTCCTCACTGACTTACTGTGGAACTGCAAAGTGCATGGTGGTTTGGGGATTTGAATACAATGGGGCAAGGATTAATGACCTCACCTTTTAAAAAAATGAAAAGGGGTAGAGCAAAGATAAAATACTTAAAATTGCTTGAGAAGTTTAGGACCAAATGAGAACTGAAAAGAAGAAATTTGGTTGTGCAGTTACCTGAACTATTACATGCTGAAGTTAATGATAATAATCTAGAATATATCACAATAATCATAAAATAATAATAAAAAAAATAGTAAGTGTGTGGAACAACGTGAAAGGCAATTCTGAGTTGAGGAGACAAGTTCTGTGCAGCATAGATGCCGCTGTTTTCCTTTTTGCTTCTCCCGATGCAAGAACCCTTGTTTTCCAACTTTATTGCTAAGAAAGTGTTGAATTTTTCACCTTTTTTTTTTTTTTTTTCTTTATATAATAGGAACAGTTAGTGTAGCTGGAAAACCCACTATTTTTAACAGGTCACTTAAGTTATCCCTCGAATGTTGTGGTGACGTGTGTGCACGTGCCACAGAAGGATGTAGCCTTAATTTGGGTGAGCAGAGCCTCTGAGTCCTGCCTGTGTCACATCCTGAGCAGGCAGCAATGCCATGAGCATGCAGTTCCTCTGGTTCAGCTCCCGTGGGATACGTGTGCACACCTAGGAGAAGGCATGCAGGATTTCAGCAGTTTGCTGTCCTCAATTACCTCGCTGAGTCAGGGCCTCCGTGGGAAACATTCCCATCATGGGAGTCACTCTGGGAGGTGTGGGAAGAGATGCTCCACAGGTGCAGAGGTGAAGCTCAGTCCCAGCCTTGTGTTTTGGCATCCGCAAGCCCTCCTCGCTCCTTGGAATGGGGGTAATGATTGGTGTGACAAATATCCATCAGGCTTCCTGTGCAGATATTTCACAGGCTGACACGCTGTGATTGAATTATTTTAATTCTAATTACCTCATTCACATGCACAGCATGTATTTTTCCTACAGAGTCGGAAGCGAGAGCGTTGGCTAAGGAGAGGCAAAAGAAAGACAATCACAACTTGAGTAAGTTTTGGTTCCTCATGTTTTGCACCAATTCTTGGAATGATTTTGGGCATCGAGTGTTCAAATACGGATGTTTAAAATCTGGATGTGGTACTGCACACAGTACAAAGCACTAGATCATTGTGTTATGCCCATAGATCAAATATCTCAAATTCTTGTGAAATGTGTGCTTAAATCTACTATTGAATTTTAACTCTATTTTTATTTATTTTCAATAAACCAAGTGAATGAGTGGTTGTTATCAATGGAATTGGTGGGTTCAACCAATTGCTTTTAACAAATTGCTTTTAAGAAATCCACCTTGCACAATTTTGCTTTTTTAGCTTCAATTTTTTTATATATTAGATATGTAGTCAATTTGTGTGGGTCCTCAGTATTGCAATTTTATAAATTTCATTTTTGAAAGGAACTTGTATTTCCAAGTTGGAAAAAAAGCATTTTGAAATAATGAGCATCTTGCGATTTAAAGGATCCATAACATATCTTTTTATACTTTATAGTAATAGAAAAAAGGAACTGTTTCATGCCTTGAGCCACTCAGAAGCCTTTTCTGTAGCATGAAAAGGTAATGCAGGAAAATTGATATTTAAATTTGACTTTTGGATCCTCAACGTGTTGCACATGAAAGACTACTTTAAAAAAGAGACTGTGCCGTTTGTCCCTTTTTGTCTTGGGATTTCCTTGAGCATCTAAATATTTGTTTCTTAATTGGTCTGTGATACTTATCTGTAGAAAAGTGTTTGCTTCTCAGTCATTCTGATTTTTAGTCTCAGTTAAACTCTGTGACTTCAGCAGTCCCAAAATTTACAGTATAGACAGAACTTCTGTCTTAGTGTGTCCATGTGTAGGAAAGCAAAATAAATCATCACTGGATTTTAAGGCAAACATTTCCATGGTGCTTAAAGAAATCTTTGATAAAACACCTGATAAGTTGTAATGAAGTGTGAATATTACTTGTAACATTCGTGCTGTTTTTCCTAAAGTTGAACGAAGAAGAAGATTTAATATTAATGATCGTATAAAAGAGCTGGGCACTTTGATACCCAAGTCAAATGACCCGTAAGTACAGCGTGCCCAGGGAGTCTGTGGGAGGGAGGAGGTAAAAATAATCCCCGGGGAGAACAAGAACTTACAAAAACCCTCCCAAAATTCCTCTGTTTTCTACTTACTCTTAGCACTCTGTAATGGCAGAAATTCTTGAAAGGTTCCATTATATATTTTGAAGATCTTTTCGAGGGATTCATTTTTCCCCTTTTGGAACCTGATTGTGTTTATAATTCTATGATTTTTGTCTCAAAGCTGGGCTTGGTGCTGGGAGTGACTGACTGCCTTACCAGAGGCAGAATTGTGAGGATGGAAACGTTATGCTGATCTGGCTGCTTAGATGGTTGCGTGTCTTGCTAAATTATTTTTTAAAATTAATTAAATGTTACAGTTTGAGAAGACAGAACTGGTCTCTGTTTCAGTGAAAAGGGAGGCAGTTTATCTGGGAAGCCATCACATTCCCTTTCCCTCCAAGGGAAAAAAAGAAGGAAAATAAAGAGTGTATCTGTGTGCTTGTTCACTGATAATTTGTCAGTGTTTGTTGCAATTTCCCAGATGTTCTTTATGATAATTTGACAATGATTTTACTGCTTTTAGCTTGTATTTACACTTCCCCAGTGCTGATTCAGTAGCAAGGAACCTTCCTTGCTCTGTAGTCTAAAAGTCCACTTAAATCTGAATCAGTGCCTCGTGATGATTTTGGGGAGATTTTCCAGTATTTTGAGGCACTTGCTTGTAGAGCAGCTTCACAGCTACTCTGCAGAGCGGCTCTGCAGCCTCCTCCAAGGCCAGCCAGACAATATGTCTCAGTACCAACCTACAGGACAGGCACATCTCTATGCTGACAGCCTGCAGTGAGATGTTTTCCACCTATTTAGAGAAAGCAGGATGATGTGAGGAGATGGTGATGCGGCAGCCTCTCTCTCTCTCTCTGAAGCAAACGTGCTTCCCAAGGGCTGTGCTCCAGCCCCCTCTAGCGCACTGCAAACTCCTCCTGTACCCACAGACTGTAATAAATAACAGCTGGGCGTTACATCTGGATGAGGGCAGTCACAGGTACAGGTATGAAGGGAGCAGCTGCGAGGCAGAGCCTTACCCTGTCCTTTTGTGCTGTTGCAAAGTGACATGCGCTGGAACAAGGGAACGATTCTGAAGGCGTCGGTGGATTACATCCGCAAGCTGCAGAGGGAGCAGCAGCGCACCAAGGAGCTGGAGAACAGGCAGAAGAAGCTGGAGCATGCCAACAGGCACCTGCTGCTCAGAATACAGGTTTGCTGAGAAATGAGCTGCAAATGTTCTTGGCGTTGCAGCGCGTGATTGCAAATAATGGCGACTTTTGGGGCGCAGGTTAGAAGGAACCGGCATTGAAATTTATGGCTGGCGGTGCTGAGATGCCTGCAGAGATTTTTCCAGAAAAAGCCAAAGATATCTTAGTTAAAAAAAAAAAAATAGACTCCTAACACTCTAGAAAAAGAACTTACGAGTGGTCTGCTTTTGTTCTACCAACGCTAGTTCCGAGCCATACCATCAAAAAGATTTATATGGTAATACATTCTGCTGTTTGCCAGGTCTAAGGCATTGGGACTTCGTGTATCATGTAGTTGTTGATAGTCCTGAAATTAAGTTCAGCTGTTTGGGACTCTTCCCTGCTGCTTGAAGTCTGTAGGACTGTACAACAGTTCTCCTCGACACTGGGAAGCCGTAGGTGGCATGAATATGTTTTCTCTGTGGGTTGTTGCCTTGTTAGATTCACCCAGGTTCCCAGTGTTCTGATCTACACAGAAATTTAAGGGTGAAAACTCTATTTCTCTAACTAATTCCTTTGTCTTCCCCTCAAGCTGGATAGGAAACCTTAACCTTGAAGCCAACACAGGTTTTTTTTTTCTTGATAGCCACCTCTCTCCATAGAGGGATAATTAAAGAAGTGTACCAGAATTGGGTGTTAGAGCACTTAACATGGAGACAGTAATATCCCAGATATCCTCGTGTTGCTGCTCCCCTGCAGCACGAACAGCTGAGCTCTGCATGCAGCTGTGGCCTGCCAGGAGACCCCTCAACAGCCCAGCTAATCCACCAGGGAGATAATGAAGCTGCAAATACCTGAGAGTCAAGTGTGGAAGTAAACAGCTTTAAAATAGAACAGGCCGAGCTGAGCCTCAGCACAGTTTTGTACTTGGTTGAGCAATCTGCTGCTAGAATGAGATGATAAAAACACACAAGCCTTTTGCAGAGTGGCATCAAGCAGTGGTGTTTCAAAGCTAAGTGAGAGTATAATTTTTAAACACCTTTCATCTTGCTTTGTATTACCCATCTGCCCTGGGTTCTTCAATCAAAACACCATAAAACCCAGACCCTTGAATTACAGGCAATACATCTGACAGCAAATAACCTCAAGTGTGTATTTCTCCTTTTTGTGTTCATTCTGATTAAGCATGGAATAAGGAACTCCTGATTCTGGCACGTTAGCTGATGGAAGAAGTGCTTGCTCATTCCACCTTCTCCTGTTCTTGCAGTGTGCCATTGCAAGCTTGTTTTAGCCTGGTAATGATGGAAAAGGGTAATAATCAGCCTCAGTGACAGGACTATCCAGAATCAGCACAATTACAACAGAGATTGTGATTGCCTAATATAATGCAGAAGTAAAAGCAAAACAAGTCTTTTACTGATGTATTTGTGAGAGGGCATTTCTGTATGATTAAATGTGAAGGTGAGATTTAAATTTTCCATGTAAATTTGAAGAATCCTGGCTCTGTGTGAAGTCTGAAACCTTCCTGTGACTTCCTTGTGATTTTTCTGCACAGGAATAGCGTTGTTGCTCAGTTTTGATTGACCTCTTCCAGCTCTGCCAGACTTGTAGAGTGGGAAATGTCCCCTCCAGAGTCTCAGCAGAGATTGATAAGGATCACACAGACATGCTGTGCCTTCACATACGACTTTTTAAAAATTACTAAACACATGCTTCTGCTATTTCTTTTTTTTTTTAATCCTATTTTTAAATGTTTTCCTCACCCTACCTGGTGCCAAACCTGCCTATCCTGGCGCTGGTTGGGAAGAAGCCTGAGGGGAACATGTCAATGCTGCAGGGTGTTGGGTTTTGGCTCTGGTGCAGGTGCTGAGGAGGAGTGTGAAGGGCCTGTGTGGGATGGTGTTCACCCACCTCTTCAAGACTCTGCTGTTCAGGTGAAAATCTTTAGGACTGGAGTGTGCAAGGTACAAGCTCTTGTCACTGTGGGAAAGGGAGGAAATGTGTACAGGAGAAGGAAACTGGAAGCTGCAAGACGAGCATAAGATGACAGATTTTGCTTCCAGATTTTGTTTTAATTTGCCCCTCGTTCTCCTTCACAGGAACTTGAGATGCAAGCCCGGGCACATGGACTGTCCCTTGTCCCATCTACAGGCCTTTGCTCCCCTGACATGGTCAACAGGGTCATCAAACAGGAGCCTGTGCTGGACAACTGCACGCAGGACATGATGCCTCACCACACAGACCTGTCCTGCACCACCACCCTGGACCTCACTGACGGCACCATCACCTTCAGTGACAACCTGGGGAACGTGACTGAACCAGCTGGCACTTACGGTGTTCCTGCCAAAATGGGATCCAAACTGGAAGATATCCTGATGGACGATACCCTCTCCCCCGTGGGAGTGACTGACCCACTGCTCTCCTCCGTGTCTCCCGGGGCATCAAAGACGAGTAGCAGGCGGAGCAGCGTGAGCATGGAGGACACTGACCATGCTTGTTAGCATCTGTTGGCACACCTTTCATAAACTGCTTTGGTTCTTGATCAGTAGATGAAATAATTTACCTTTTGTAGAATTTTTTGATTTTTTTTTTCCCCCTTGTGCTTCATCAGTGTGTGTGCGTGTGTGTATATATTATATATATAGGATTTTTTTTAGAATTTTTTGTGAAGAAACTTGTATATTCTATTTTAAAACTACCAATGCCTCCAAAATCTTGTACAGCATATGTACAGAATCTGTGAACTGGATTCGCCAAGAACTTTGAACTGGTCAAATCTACTCAAAGCAATAGAATTACAGATGAAGAGTCTGTTTCTACTGGGGGGGAGGGGGCAATTGTAGGATTGTAAATGCAACCTATTTACTTGGAAACAAAATGTAAAGTTTAAGAATGTAAAGAAACAACAACAACAAAGTCCAATTTGTAATTGTATTAATTGAATAGTGCTGCCTTAAAGATACAGTGTCCCTCAAATGTTGGTCTTACATGACAAGTGTGTAGGGAAAATACCCACCCGACTTCACTCAGAAAACAAACTAAACCCAAGTGTTAAGACATCCTGATTGTGTTGGTTGTGATATAAAATGCTGTTGCTGAAACTGCAGGGAGATGTGAGTGTCTCAGAGTGTTGTTTAATTTTCTTCTGAGCTGATTTGGGTTTTCCTTTTGATCATGGTTCAAGTTTTTCCTCTTGAATTTTTATTTTGTTTTGTGACACACATGCATGGCTTTGCCAATGGCAAACCAAGCAGGAGCACTGTAAGTTGGGATACACTCTTTGGACAAAAAACAAACAAAAAAAAGGCATATTATCAGCTGGGCACATTATGTTGTACATATCTAATTGGCTTTATTTTTTTTTTAATTGCATTGTACAGTTTCTTTTGATTTGCATGGATTCCTTAGTTATCCTCAAATTTTTGTTTTAAATTTATTTGTATTTCATTTGTAAGATTTTTGCCTCTTAATATTGCAGCGATTTTTTGACATTTTTAAAACTCATTGGAAGTTTTCTGCGTTCTTTGTAAACACTTGAAAGGAAGCTTTTATGCAGGGTTCTGTGTTTTAAGAGAGATTTTGAGAATATTTTGTATATTACAGTCTCACTTTGAAAATGTTTTTAAACGCATTTAAGGTAGAGTAAAAATTTAGATTAGGTAATAAAACAACTCTGTAGAGAAACTGAACTTACATATTTATTTTTAGTGATACAGAAAAAAAAGTAGTAATATGCTTGGAAACATAACTATGTAGTTAATATACCCGTTAGAGCAATTCGTGTTCTATTTCAGCACTGGGGCTGACGTAAGAGAAAAAAAAAAAAAAAACAACAAAAAAAAGAGTAAATTACTGTATCTACAAATAACTGTTACTTGATAACAATGTTATTAATTTTTAACATGCAACCATGTTGTAAAAGTAGTTCGGTGCATTATCTACTCAAGTGTAGTCCTATGCAATAACGGTAGTTTTCCTTGTATTATATCCAGCCTAGGTGTTCCACGGAGGTGACAGGTGGTGTTCCGAGCTAGACGGAGGGAATGGAATTCTCCACGGCAGCCTACAGCTGACTGGCAGGCGTAGCTCGTTCAGAATGAAGTGCCTTAAACTCTAGTTGTAGTCTTCCTCGACTAGCACTGACTGAAGTGTGGCGTAGACAGAGCTTTAGGGTGGTGGTGTGTAGGGCGTTGAGGTGTAGCATGGTGCCTACGGATAGAAAACCAGAGCTTCCCTTTCTCCTTTGTGCTACACTGGAAACTACATAGGATGGGTGCAACGGTGAGTAACTTGAGTGCCAGTCTGGCCCGCTTTCCGAGGAAACCTTGGGCTCAGCAGGCAGTGTTCAGAAACCAAATGTGAACTGGGTAGGATGGAGTGGCTGGGGATGGTGATGGGAGTTCCCACAGCGCAGCTCGCTCAGCCCTCTCCCAGACATTTCCCCAGGGGAGGGCTCCTGGTGTCCCCTGCCTGGCACTGCTGTGGCACTGGGGACGAGGGCTCCTGGTGTGCCCTGCCTGCCAGCACTGCTGTGGCATGGGAGACAAGGGCTCCTGGTGTCCCCTGCCTGCCAGCACTGCTGTGGCACTGGGGATGAGGGCTCCCGGTGTCCCCTGCCTGGCACTGCTGTGGCATGGGGGGCAAGGGCTCCTGGTGTCCCCTGCCTGCCAGCACTGCGGTGGCACAGGAGACAAGGGCTCCTGGTGTGTCCTGCCTGGCACTGCTGCTCCTGGTGTCCCCTGCCTGGCACCTGTGCTGCCAGCACAGAGGGCTCGGGCTCGGCGGGGCTGTGGAACTCGGGGTTTGTGTTCCTGTCACTTCCTGTGGCTGTGTGCAGCCCTCCCTTCCCCCTTGGGCTGCCAGAGACGTGTTAGCATTGATGCAACCACAGGGCTGTGGCTTTTTTTTTTTCTTTCCTTTATAGTTTTTGAAGGAGGAGCTGGAGTTGGGTTGTAATGATGCCTCTCCCCCTCACCCCAGACAGGTTTTGGGAATGTCTTTCCTAGGGTAGAGAAGCTCTGGGCCAGGCAGGAGCCAGGAGGCTGCAGGATGTGCTGTGGTCACTATGGTCGTGGGGCAGGAACTGCCCCCAGTCCCTGCAGGGCAGCTGTGCCATAGCGCCGAGTCGGGTATGGGGGTACAGGCTTCTGGTGCTGCTGTTTGGCTGCGGTGACAGGTAGGAAAATCAGGGCTGTAGAAAATGCTCGTAGATGTAACACAGGTCTGTGTTGCCCTTCCCCAGAAAACGGGGCAGCTCTGCAGTGTTGGTACAACAAATCAGGGTGTGCATGCTGGGGTGTAGTAACAGAACCACTGAATGTACTGAATGAGGCTTTTGGTTTGGTGCCTACCCGGGGCATTCAGAAATCCAAGTCTAGACTGTGGTATATGAATATTTTTCAAGCTTATGTGAAACCACTGGTACTCGCTGACAGCCATGACTTCTGATTTTTGGCTAGATGCTGTGTGGAGGTGAGTTAGGATTCAAGGCCAACCATTCCATCAAGAGCTGGATTGCTTGGCAGAAGTCTCTGTGGCTGCAGCAGCTGTGTTGTGTGCCCCTATACCTTTTGTTTTCTGGGGTGACACATGACTTGGCTGTGCCCTGCTGGCTCTTCCCCTGTGTTTCCTTAGATTACAGCCCTGCTGGAGCGTGCCCACCCTTGGAATGGTGACACTGCAGTGGGGACACCCCTAGGAGACACAGACCCCCCTTGGGTGCTGCTGGCAGGTGCCTTTGCCCCTTTGAGCATGGTGGAGGGTGTGGCTGTGACCTTTTGCAGGGGTTGGTGGCAGAGGACAGAGGCAGCAGTTGCAGGGAGGGTTTGGCATGGCCTAGGTGGAGTGAGATGGACAGAAGTTGTTGCCTGCTCTGGTGACGGTGACGTGTGTGACGCTGGGCAGCCGTGGCTTCCCTGAGCGGGTGGATGGGGAACAGACCAATTCTCACTTTGCCAAAGCCATGCAACAGGCAGGCACATGCAGAGTACCGTGAAGTTCTTCCTTACTGCTTTTGGCCTGTAAAGCAATATTTAACTCTTACAACCTGTAAAAGCAAAAAGAAGGTACATAAGGAAAGCACAAAGCACAAAATAATGCACTTACATTTATGTTGTTTGACATAAAATGCACTGGGGGGGAAGCTGATGTTGATAATAGTATAAATACCTATATTTCTTGAAAAAGTGACATTAATTACTGCCTCTTGCTATGATGCTTGGTACTGTAATGTTGATATTCATCTGCTGTTGACTGCAGCAATAATTTGTGTATGGTCCATAGCACTGTAAATTATGGATCAATATTAATGTATCCAATGAAATAATTTGAACTGTTGTTCTTGATAGATGGATTAAAGCATTTGGTTTTTCACATACATCTGTGTAAGTCATTCGTTTTCCATGTGAGTGGATCTTGTTTTCCTGTGCATTTGAAGTCCCTGCAGTGCTTCTGTGTCTGTGACTTGGCCATGGACGTGTCCATGTCCCTGACCTGGTGTTGGTTGGCATCCTTGGTTGCACCAGAGCTGTCCAGTTGTGTTTGTTTAGCAATCACACGGGGGAATGAAGCTGCAGACCAGACCCCACCTGGACTTTACAGATACAGGCCAAAGTGGAAAGACCCAGAGCTTCTGGTCTACAGTAAGGAATTAAACGGATGGATGTGGAAAAATGCCATTGCCTCTCTCCCCTCCCATGGGCTCCTGCCATTTGCCTCCCTCTCTCCCTGCCCCTTGCAGCTCATCAGGTGCCCTGTGAGGCCGCAGGGTAGCTGCCCCCCTCTGCCCTGCTGTCACTCCTGCAAGGTCACCTGTCGCCAGCCGCCCTACACAGGAGCACCTCACCCCCTTCTCCAGCTGACCTGGGCATGGTCGGATCCCCATGCGCTCACTGCTCGCTGCTCCCTGGCCTCCTGTCAGCCAACCTGCAAACAGCTGCTCCTGGCTTCTGCTGGCCGGGAACCAGCTGTGCTCTTGTTGTGTCTTCCCATCATCTTTATTTCTCTCTGTCTCTGTTGCTCTCATCCCTTCTGGTCTTGTTCTTCAACAAGTTGTTCTTCATTGAGTTCCTGCTCTCTGTGGACCTTGCTGCAGCAGCTTTGGGGGTTATTGTCTCAGGGGACTTGAGTCCTGAGTACAGTTCTGAATTTGAACAGTGTCTTGAAAATCTGGTACCTATTAGAGCAGAAGGTACCTAATTCAGTTGCATTAAAAATTACTAGTTCAATTTCCAAACCAACCCAACAAAAAATGCCTGACTCTACTAGGACTACAGCTGAACAGCCCCACTCCCTCTTTGTAGAATATACTTGAGTAAAAGCTTGTGGGTGTTTCCAGCAGGTTTTGTAATATAATTTCTTTAGAAATTAAGCATAGTATTAGAATGTAGTAGTACTGCATTAGAAAATCTATTAGCAGCCTAGGATATAATTGCTATTTTAAGTTTGAGGTCTTAGATGTATTTTGACTTTGCTTTTGGTGGTCTTTTTTTGTGGTCCACTTGGAGTGAATTTCTTGCTGTGGGTGGCAGCACCTCAAGGTTTTGGCTGGGTTGGAGAACTCAGGAGGAGCAGGAAGAACACCCATCACAGCGATATTGGCTGTAGGCAGTAGCTCTTTGTCAGTAAAGACTTGGTGGCAGCTCTGCTTAGAAGCCTTTTCAGTTGTGTTGGACAAGCCTGAAAAATTCAGTGCAGGGTAAGAAAGTGGATTTTAAAAGGAAGTCCAGGTGTGCCTGGTGTGGTCTGTTTTGCTGGGAATCCCCATGGCCGGGCTGGAAGATGCTGCAGGGCTCAGCTGTGTGGTGTGGTGGCACAGCAGGACACTGCCACCGTGTCACCTCACTGTGCTTTCCTTCCCAGGAGACTGGGGAGCCCAGCAGCTCCCCATGCCAGCAGCGAGGTGGTGGTGGCTCTGCCTCGGTGGGTTCAGCAGTGCTGCTCCTTTTGCTCTCACATCGGGAGGTGGTCCCAGCACTGAAAGTTGTCCTACACTGTTGCTCCAGCCCCTTTGAAATACACTTGTTTGAAATTGCAGGGGAATGGCTTGAAAAAGTGCTCCTGAGTTATTAAAATCCAGGACAGGATGCTGTCTCACAAGTCAAATGTATGTGCACTGAGCAGCACCGTTGTCTTTGCCTGAGCCCTGAGGTACACCCTTCTTTGAAACTGCTCCTTTTCCAGCTCAGTTTTTGGGAGGGACTCTCTTAACAGGAGCTGTGCTCTGGCATCGCAGAAGGAAGTGATGGTTCCTGTGACAGACCCCTTCGTGTTAGTGCTGTCCAAGAGCTGTGCAAGGAAAGGAGAAGGCTGCTATGGTCAGCAGGAAGGGCCAGGGCATAAAATATTTTAATGCAATATTTATGTGCAAAGCATGTAAATGTCGATTGTTCCTTTATATATATACATATATATATATATATAGATAGATATATATATCTATAAATGT
The DNA here is from genome assembly GCA_013397315.1 of Donacobius atricapilla. Classification (NCBI taxonomy): domain Eukaryota; kingdom Metazoa; phylum Chordata; class Aves; order Passeriformes; family Mimidae; genus Donacobius; species Donacobius atricapilla. Next base: position 248,212 of record WBMY01003037.1, on the reverse strand, counting down.
CACCATGGGGTTGATGTGCATACTGAGGATGCTGCCTCAGAGCAGGGTTTGGTGGATGGGGCGCAGGGCTCTGGGGGCTCTGTTCCTGCTCTCTTGCTGTTCTGCAGCGCCTCTCCAGAGCTCCCTGCTCCCTCTGGCTTTCCTCCTGCGTGCCTGTGCCAGCAGCAGGAGTTGGGCTGGAACTGAAAGAGCGGGGAACAGCACACTCTTGTGGGGCTGTGTCCTTCCCGGCACAGACCCAGCAGCGGGTTCCTGCGCTCCTTCCCGGCACACCCACCCTGCTCCAGGTGTGTTCTCATCCCGGCTGTGATTTACTGGCGCATCTGCAGGTGGTTTTCTCTGAATGCAGCGTGTAATTCACACCGGGGGTGCCGGCTCCGGGCGGGCAGGCACTGAGCAGGGGGGTGGGTGCTGTGTTGTACAACGGGGCGCTGCTCTTGTGTCCAGCGCTGTTTCTTCAGCCACTTCAAACGCATTTAGTCAAAATCTTTTACTGTCTTCACGACCTTTGGTCTGATTCTCATTTTACACTGAGCACACTGAATGCTACCGTTCACTGGGCATAAGTGATTGCTGCTTGGATACTCCTTTATGCATTCCAGAACCACAGAATCATAGACTGGTTTGAGTTGGGACTTCGTTAATATTTCTCTTCTTTTTTTTCCCTGCTGAAAAGCAGTTTATAGAGCAGGTTGTTGCAAAAAAAAAAAACAAAAAGTTACTTCAGCACTTGTAAATAATAAAACAATTCCTTATTCTCTGACCACTAAAGTAGTTTTGTTCGAACAAATCCATGAAGAACTTGCACTGCAAGGACCCAGCTGGGACTTTCTGCTTTTCTCTTGGGAGCAATGCGTCATAAGAGAATAAGCAGAGATCTTAGGTCTAATATAATAGTTCTGTTTGAAAAAGCAGGAACTAAATCAAAGCTGAATAAATGGAAAAGAATTAAATTCATGCTAGACATTAAAAAAAATGCACTTCAATACAATAGGGGTATTTTAAAAAGTCACTGGTTTATTAATAATACTTTCCATCCCTTTCCCTTGATCTTTTGATGACAAGCCTGGCAGAGGCACTTTTTATCAGACACTGAAGCAATTTTGCTGCTGTCATGTGCCTTTCTTGATACACACATATTAGTCACGCAGCTGTTTTATGTTCTTTAGCATATTTTAATATATAATTAAAAATGTGCCTGTCTGCTACCAAGCAACCAAGCACGTCAGGGGCTGATTGTGTTCTGTCACCCACAGCAGAAGGGAGGGTAAAAAATAATAATAATCATGTGTTCGCTTTTCAGTCCTAGTTGTGCTTCAGCTCCTTGGATTTGTTGTCACAGACACAACCACTGGCTTCTGAAGGCAGAGGCAAAGCCAGCACGGGGGAATGACTGGCAGGTGACCCACAGCCAGGTCACTGTCACCAATAACACATCAGTCCTGGGTGCTGGGCTTTTAATGTGCATGTATGCTTTTGTGCCTCTTTTTAGTTCAGTTCACCTGGGCCCTGCTAAGCTGCACCTTGGCTTTCCCTGGAAACGGAGTGCCAAATGCCTTTGGGCACTCCAGACATTTAAAATAAGCAACTCAAGTTGATGTTTGTACTGCACCTCCTCCACAGAGGTAGATGGGAGTAGGACACTGTGCTGCAGGACGCTGACTTGGGCAGGTGATAATGCTGTGCTTCATTCATTTCTAGGTTATCTGGTGTTTAAAATGGCCCACACAGCTGCTGGAGAGGAGGAGGACCATTTGTGAGTGTGCCCAGGTGACCACTGTAAGCACAACATTAAATGGCTCTCGGCACCTTTGCCCCTCAGACTGCTGTCCCTGGGGCTCTCATGCTCCCAAAAAGCTGAGGTCACAGGCTGTTTCAGGTTGGAAGAGACCACAGTGGGTCATCTGGTCCAACCTCCCTGTTCAATCACGGTCATCCTAGAGCACAGGATTGTGTCCAGGCTCTTCTGGAATATCCCCAGTGAGAGAGACTCCACACCCTCTCTGGACAGTCTGTTCCAGTGCACAGTCACTGCACAACAAAGAAGTTCTTCCTCAAGTTCAGGTGGAACTTTGTGTGCATCAATTTCTGCCTGTGTCCTCTGGTCCTGTTGCTGGGCACCACCGAGCAGGGCCTGGCCCATCCTCTGACCCCTGCCTTCAGACCCCCATGGGCCCTCACCTGCTCTCCTGTTGCACTGTCCCTGGCTGTCCCAGCAGAGCTGGTGGTGCTGGTGGAGCCCTGAGAGAAGAAGTGATGCTCTCCCCACACAGTGGCTGCTGTCAGAAATCCACTCGATGTGCCTGTGTTTGATGGTCTGGTAAAAGGAGACAAGTTCACTGATATCCTCAGCCCTGGGCTTATTGAGCTCTGGAAAAAAATGGGTTTATTTCTAAGAAGTTGTGGCTTTGAGGATGTGCTCTAAAGCTCCTTGGTAAGACAGTACCATCTGTGTGAAACCCTGTCCTGAAAATGGAGAGATGCATTGCTCTGGAGAAGGCTGAGCAGGGCTTTCTGTGTAGTTTTAAGCACCTCTTCTCCAGGCTCAAGAGGAAAAGGGATTTATCATGTCAGCTCTGTGCCACACTTCTCCAGTCTCTGTCTCTCAAGCACATGCAAAGGTACTCAGACATACACTGTGGGCAGCAATGCAATCATTAGTTCAAAACTTTTTCAATTTCAGTAGCTTTTATTACTTTAGCAAAACAGAAGCCAGCACATCAGCACAAAGTGATGTGGGGAAAAAAAACACCAGGGGAAAAAACCAAATAATGTTGTAAATAATTCAAAGGCTGTTTGTTGATTGCAATTCCTTTGATTGGACCTCCAGGGAGAAGGATGGCATTACTTTTACATTTTTCACCATCAGCATCCATTATATAATCTGCTCTGAGTCTGTGAGGATCCTGAGACATGACACTGAGGCTGCTTGAAGATGATGAACTTGCTTGGAGTCCTCTAATTTTTCTTGGTTTTCCCTAGCTGGCCTTATCTAAGCAGAAAAGGCTGAGACGGGAAAGGAGGCAGAGTCTGACAGGTACCAGGAGCCCTGTGGCAGAACACCAGGGGCTTCCGCAATATTGCCAGGAGCTCAATTTTGTTCCTAGGCAGCAGTGCTGCAAACCGTGCCCTGTTTGTCACACCGGTGGCTGGCAGGGGTGACAAAGTGAAACCACCACATCCATTTGGGTAGCAAGAGGAGACTTGCCAGCAAGTCCTCAGAATCAGTCCCAAGAGAAAGGGCTGCCATACTGCCGAGAGACAGCCCCCACGTGCTTCACAGCAGCGATATTTACTGATCTCTGACTTGAGATGGTGCCTCTAATTGGAGTGTGCACACTGGGTGCAAAGGCTGGCAGATGAGCTTCTTTGTTTTGCTCTTTTGAATGAGAGAAAACAAGAACACCAAGAACAAAATAATGACCCAGTGAAGGTGATAACCTACTTGAAATATTTTATATTGCATAGAAATCTTGCATGGTGCCATACCGTGGTCTGTGAGTCAGCTACACCTGCTCGTGTCAGGGGTCCGAGCACAAGCAATGGTGGGATACCAGTGGCAGGGGCCATGGCAGTTACCAGCTTGGATTAATTAAAAAGGAATAATTCTGCTCAGTTTGCCTGAAAGAAGACCCTATGCTATGAACTACACTACAGGCACTCAGTGGTTTCACTTGTGAGCAATCACTTCCTCAGCAATAATAGATTCCCTCTCAAACAAAGCAATTGAAAAAGGTAAATCAGGTCAGATGCCAATATACTGTTTGTTCCACGCAGCTCTGAGGTGTACGCAGTTTCACGGGTGCTTCTGGATTTATCTTGTTCAAAATTCAGTGCTGCCCACTACCTTACTGTGGCAAACAGCTCAGGCCTGTGGCAGGACCATCACCTTGGGTCTGCAGCTCTTCCTCCAGCACCGTCTTGCAGTCCTTGACCCACAGCTTGTATGCTCTTTCCAGGGTCTCTTCACTGGTGTCATTGAATATGTCTGGAAAATAAGAGTTGTAGTTAATGGGACATCCAGAGGAACTTTTCCTGCCTGCACACACTGACTGGCTGTGGCAGAGTCACCCCAGTTTGTGAGAGCCTTTTGTCTTGTGTGTAGAGACTGAGCTTCATGGAAATGGAAAGAGATGCCAGAGATCACAACCATGCATTGGTTGTGTGTTAGGGGTTGGTTGGCTTTTATTTTTAAATCTTATGAGTATTTCATCCCTGATATTAAACACATATTATTTAGTTTAAAAGTATTAGTTCTAGGCACAGCAAAAAATTAAATTCCTTTTGCCAAGGGCTATTTAACAAATCTTTTCAAGTACAGCAGAGGAACTGTTTTTTCTCTTTTCCCCTTGCTGGTTTGTCTGCAAGAGCACCGCATTTCCCTTTGCAAGGTGAATTGGTTAATCATAACACAATTAATTAGACCTCAGTCCTTAACGGAGTTCTGGGGTTTGTACGCAGGAGGGATCCTCTCTCTCTGCAGGTTTGCCAAGATGTGAAAAAGAGCACAAGAACCGCAGGGCTGCGAACCACAGAGCACATTTCCCGGGCTGTCCCTGCCCAGCGCCTCCCTGGGGTCCCCCGGGCGGTACCTGCCACGCCGAGGCCGGTGGGCAAGGGCATCCGTGCCTGTCCCCCGCTGTGCTTGAGGCGCTCCCGCAGGGCTCTCTGGATGAGGGCCCAGCTGCAGCCACTGTGCCAGACGGGCAGCTCCAGGCCCTGCATGCACTGCAGGATCTGCTCCTTCTCCTCGGCGTCGAGGAGCCCGCGCGCGTGGGCCACGTACGTCATGAACGCCATGTCCACGTTGACGGCCTCCCCGTGCATCAGCGACGGCAGGACCCTCTGCAAACACAGCAAAGGTGGGTGGCAGGGAGGGCTTGGGGCGGCAGATAGGAAACAAGTGGGGTTTATTTCTAGAAGCGTCCCTGGAAATCGACATTTGACTCACTGCGGTTGCTGGATGTTGGCGTCTTGTGATTTATGGGTTGCTAGGATGATCTGCTTTACACGTGATTAATCACAGCTAAAATCTCCCATAGGGATCTAGGATGTAATTCCCCTCCCATCTAAATCACTGACAAAGCACCATGAGATGGAGGGATGAGCTCTGAACATTGGATAAGGTGCAGGTGTCTCCCCTCATTCCTCAATGGCGTTTTCCCCCCGGCAATATGGGCAATGGCCCCCATGCCTTTGTGCTGTTACAGTTCTTGGTGGTGGTTTCTAGTGGCCTCACTGGAATCTGGTTTTCTTTGAGCTTCAGCAAGTGCCCAGTAAGAAGCCACAACTGGAATGAGGTCTGAATTGGAAATGGGTGGAGGTGTGGGGGAACTGGGCAGGAGAAGGAGTCCCTTTGACACCAGGATGGTGTGTTAGTGACCTGGGGTAGCATGTGCAAGTCTGGAGTTTATCTCAGCATCCTTTCACAAGGTTTTCATGCAGCCTATTGAATTTTTTTAAGTAGATATTGTAATATAAAGTCTGTCACTCACCATTTCCAGCTCTGGGCTAATAAGGTGGCCAAAATCCACCAGTCTGTCCAGGTCATCCTCCCAGAGGTTGGGAGCCAGCTCTTCCAGCATGGTTTCAATGGCAATCCTGGTGGTCTGCAGAGCAGCATCCCCATGGTGAGCAAAGCCATTGCAGGACTGGAACTTGGTGTCCAGCAGGTATTTTCCATGCTTCTTGAGCAGGTCAAACAGCCCTTTGTGTTTCATGAGGGCCATCTGGGACAAAGAACAGAAGAGATAATTAAGGATAATTATGTGATCCTTCTATGTGCTGTTGGAAACTTGAGTGTTTCAGTAGATTGGATTGCAATAACATGTTATACATTAGCAAAGAAACACCTGCACATGTGGTACATGGACAAATCATACCTCTGTAACCTATAAAAGGAATTTCTGTAGACACAGTTCCTGGTTAGCACAGATATATTTGGGATGTGTTCAGCAGGTGTCTCTAGGGAATGTGACCTAGCAATGTCACACACTGCCAGCTGTGCTGAGTGAAGGTGCGTGCAAAAGGCTGTGTGGAAATGCCCAGTGGGACTCTGGTAAAATGGCAGAGAGGATGGGAGCACTGGTGTTCCCAGTGTTCCAGGGAAGTTCCCCTGCTGCTGGGCAGCTCTGCCCGTGCTGGGGGTTTGCTGTGTGCTCCCACAGCCCAGGAGGTGGTCTGTAATGAGCTGTGCTTATTTGTGTGCCTGGAAGGAAACTCAGGACTGAATGGTGTCCATCCCCAGGACAGGGACTGGGTGGTGGCCAGTCCCAGGACAACTCTCATCTTCCTTGGGGTTGCTCTTCAGGCAATAGAAGGAGGGAAAACACTGCAGTATAGAGAATATGAGGGTTCAGAAGTGACGTCCTTGTTAGAAGTATGTATTTTTTCCTTCTCTGATTCAGGCATTAGCCCCCCTGCAGTGGGGAATGGTGACCTGAGGGTTTCACAGCGCCTGCCAGAAACCTCCAGATATCCTGGGGATTTCTCACTTGCAAGCACTGAAAATTGCTGTTGATGAACTCATCTCTAATACACTTTAATAGCTTGAACTCTGCTTTATCAAAAGTTTCCAAAGCTCTCCAGACATAAAGCCATTTACTGTGCACTTTCCAGGTAATTTTAGAAGTAGAATTTGCCTCTCAGGAGATTGATTGACCACACTTGACATACCTACTGAGGTAGGTGCAAATGATCTTGCAGATTATTAATCCCCATCATAATGAGCCTCAGATTCTCTGCCAGGAGTTCATTACAGAGTGCTACGGATCAGCCTCAGTGGAAAGATGAGGCTTTCCTTCCCTGGTTTTGCTGTGTCTCCTGTGAGTTTTTGCTGTGTCGGGCTGGGAGTTTTGGAGTTTCCTCCGCAGGGTTAGCACTGGACATTGAGTGTAAGGGATGTTCTAACAAATTTAGCAGCTGTAAAAAAATATATATAGACTCAATGAGAGTTAAAAGTTCCTGTGCACCCTTGATGGCCCACCTTGATTTCTCTAAGTTGTTTTTACAATGCCATGGATTTTGCTGGACATTTTACTTTTCAATACTTAAAAGGGGCAAGAAAGATGAGGACAGACATTTTAGAAGGGCCTGTTGTGATAGAAAAAGGGGTAGTGGTTTAAACTGAAAGAAGATAGATTCAGGCTAGTTGTAAGGAAGAAATTTTTTACAATGGAGGTAGTGAAACCCTGGAATAGAGGTCTGGTAGATGCCCCATTCCTGGAAATACTCAAGAATATGTTGGATAGGGTTTTGAGCAACCTGACCTGGTGAGAGGTCTCCCTGCTCGTTGCAGGTGAATTGGATTTGGTGACGTCCAAAGGTCCCTTCCAACCCAAACCATCGTATGACTTCAGCTCTGAAAACTGCAGCGGCAGAAGTCCATACCTTTAGAATTTCCCCGAGGCCGTTGGAGATGTGTCGCCGGGGGATGCTCTGGATGAAGGATCTGTCTAGGAAACTCGCCACGGGTGGGGTGTAGCCCCCGAGCTTGTTCTTACACTGCAGAAAGTTCACCCCGTTCTTCGCCCCCACGCTGGCATCCACGTAGGAGAGGAGGGTGGTGGGGACCCGAATGTAGGGGGTGCGTCTCCTGTAGAGCGACGCGGCGAGGCCGACGATGTCCAGGCACACGCCGCCGCCGATGGCGATGATGGGCTCCGTCCGCCGGTCCAGGCCAAAGTTCTGCACCTCGTGCAGGATGTTCAGCACCAAGTCCATGGATTTTGTCTCCTCAGTGGTCGGCAGGGCGAGGATTTTGTGCTGGACGTTGTTCTCTTCGAAGTACGCTCTGACTTTGGCGCCGTAGAGTTTGTCGACGACCTCGTCTATGACGATGAAGCGCCGCAGCCTCCTCTTGCTGGCAGCGGCCAGCTGGCTTTGCTGGGGGTCAGTGATGTGGCCCCAGAGCAGGGTGGTGTTAGAGGGTTCCAGAATGTTGTATGTTTCTACCACTTTGTAGCAAAAATAGATGGGAGCTTCAATTATCCAGGAAATCCCCTCTTTGGAGACGCGCTCTCCTCTGGCAGGGATCAGAAAACAGGGTTTGAAATCACTATAAACATGGTTTGAAATCATTGTTTTCCTAGTTTGGCCTTTAGCATGTCTGAACTAGTTTAAGGATGTAGCTGGGAGGTGAAGAATGTGGAGTCTCCTGCCCATGCACTGCAGAAACTTGGGTCTGTGAGGGTGGGACACCCCTCTGGGTGTCAGGGCTCAGAAATTTTATTCATGGCGAAGCTCTCCAAGGTTTTAGTGAAGAGTTAAATGTCTGAATTCTTACATAGCATTAAAAAGTTACAGTCCAGAAGGGCTGGGACATGTTTTTCATGCTATAAGTTGAAAACTCATTAAGAATGAGCCAGCCCAATCATTTCAGCTTCCAAAAAGGAAGTGGGGAAGAGAAAAGGTTGCCAAAATTTTCCATATATATGGAGGAAGCGTCCTCTGATGGTGTATCTGGGTGATAGGAGTTAATTTATACCTGTCTATCTATAAACAGCCACACATCTCCATTCAGACCAGGGCTTCTACAATGCTTTAGTTGAACTAGCAGATCTCTACCTCGAAATAGATGTGATAGAAATAGTAAGTACTCCTGGAAAGGGAAAGAAACTGATTTAGGGGTTGGGAAACATTTCCATACTGGAGTTTTCAAGGGTAAACAAAAGCCCAAATTAATCATCCATCTAAACCAGTGAAAAACAGAACCCTACAGCCCCTTCTTTCTGCGGGATGGGCAAACCAGGGAAAAAAACAAGCTGGGAATCAAAAAAGGAAGAAAAAAAAAACAGGCAGAAGGAAATAGCAAAATGTATTTTATGTAAGATTGTTTCTTGAGCTGCATTTTGGTAGAAAATGAGTTTCTATGATATTCATTGGATAATCAGATTTCCCTACGTGCCTAATTTCTTTTCACATGCCTGAACATTCACTTAGAGGTTGAAATAGATGCTTCTCTGCTTTCTTTACCGAATTGTCTCCAAGTCTTAAACCCTTATAGTCTCTAAGCCCTTAAACTCCATAGCTGTTAAAGAAAACCAGTGAGGATTTACACTTTCCAGAAAATTTCTTCTGGGCTTTTCAAATGTGCTATCAGAAAAAGCATCGTTGTGTACATTTTAATGCACCATCTTGGAGCTGTACTTAACTCCATCTGCATTCATCTCTGGTGTGTGACCCTTCTAAGAGACAGGATGGTTTGGAACATTATTTGGTGGAATCAGCTTTGGGCGTTGGATGGTACAACCACTACCCATTGCAACCCCTCTGCTGTATGAAAATCATAGTGAATTTGGGGCTGAACGTGGCCTTGTGGGAGCATATGTCAGCTGAGGAGTTTTCTGGGTGTTCTTGGGCCCTAGGTTCATCCTTCTATTGACTGAGGTCCAGCAGGCTGGTTTGGGGTCTGCCAAAGTCCTGCTCTACCTGCTGCAGCTCTGCCTGGGTGATGCTCGTGCGCGGTCACTGCCAGCGCTGGTGAAGGTCCCTCTGACCTGGCTGAGAAAAGGGTTAGACTTGTGCCATTAAAATCTGAATATGACAAAGGCCGGAAAACTTCTGACATGAAAAAGAGAGCTGTATTAAGATCTGCATTATGAATGGGGCTCCATGTGCTCGTGAAAAGGAGTATCCTGCAATTAAAAGATAATTAACTGGAGAGATGTACTATCAGCAAAGAGCTGTATGTATCCCTGGGGGAAATTTTTGTCTCTGCTCAGTCTAAAGCAGCATTAGGTGACTTCTGCAGTTTGGGAGATGTGTTAAGGGTTTGGCTCCTGCCAGTGACAGTTTATTTTTCCCACCTATCCGTTTCATTTGTCCACGACCACCTCTACAAGCCCATCTGTCTCCCATGCCTCGGCTGAGATTTTGCACACACAGATTGCAGTTTCGCAGAAGTGGAGAGAAAGAGCCCCAGTGCAGCCCACAGATGTCCCTGCGTAACCTCTTCAGAAGTTCAAAGAAAATTCCTGTCTACAGAAAGGGAGGTTGTTGATAAAATTCCCTCTGTAACTGGGAGCTGTGTCAAGGACCGGTGTAACCGCCTGTGCTGCCATACTGAACGTGTTCCCAAGGACAGGTTCACAGGTTTATACTCATAAGTCAGGTTGGATGGGGCTTGGAGCACCCTGGTCTAGTGGAAGGTGCCCTTGCCTATCGCAGAGATTTGGATTAGATGACCTTCAAAGATCCCTTCCAGCCCAAACTACTCTGTAATTCCGTAATCCTGCCATTGCGGGTTGAAGCTGCCACGGCACCCAAGATGGTTTTTCCATCCCGCCAAGAAGACTGCCCAGTTTGGCCGGCCAGAGCGACACAGGCTCCATCCTATACTCACATTTTTGCCTCAGAGAGAGTGATCTCATCCTCGTCGTTGGAAAGGGCTTCTCCTTTCTTGATGCGGCACCACGTGCTCTTGACCCGCACCAGCTGGAAGTCCGTCTGCCGTGGCTCCTGGGGCAGGGTGGCTCCTGGGACTGCTGGGGCACACGCTTCTTCTGTCACCAGCATGCCTGCAGAAGGTGAAATCTCCCTATCCAGAGATCTCCCATCACTGGGTGCCTTTGAGGTGCTTTTTAAAGGCTCCAGGGTCACCCGGCATTGGGAGGGGAGGTCTCCTCTCCATGTGAGAGACTAATTACAAAACTGAGCTTACCTAATCTGGGCTGCACGTTAGGGGTGGCAGGAGCGTCTGAAGACACGTGCGACTACCAGGATGGGGTTGTGTAATCAGCTGGTTTTATAATGCTTAAGATGTACAATAGGAGTGCATACACTAACTTCCAACATCATGCCCTACAGCAAATTTGAAGTTATGAAAGGCAGTTTGTGTGATTCTTCATATCAGTCAGGAACCTCCTCTGCTGAGCAGAGCCTCTGATCTGGCTGCAGCTCTAAGCTGCTCTTATGGGATGAGACAGGAGCAGAAGCATGGGGATCAATACCAGCTGGTTAGACCTCTTTTGAGCTCACATTTCTGGGATTCTCTTGAATTGAGGCACAAAAATGAGATATATATAATATATTTCAGCTTTTATGGTGTGTTTAAAAAAAAATTATCAGAGAGGATTTATCTCCTGAAGGGCTGTTTGGGACATGAGCTGGGTTTTGATCCCCACGTGACTGGGGGATGCACAATTCACTTTTCCATGTGATCTTCCAGCTGGGGCTTTTGGAGGGCCCCAGGCACAGGTTGCCACATGAAGTATTCCCTTGGCATACAGCTCTGTGTGCTGAGCATAGGAAGATCTTCCTTTGATTTCACCAGCAGTGCCTGAAGGCACAAACCTGTCTTTGCCACCTTCTCAGTCGTGTTTCTGAAAGCTGTCCTTGTTCAGAAACAAAGATCAAGAAAACCAGAATCAGATGTAAAAGCAGAGGCAGGAAAAAATGGGTCTTAAAGAACCCATTGGACAAAGCTGTGTCATTGCTTTGAAGGCTTAATTGCAGCCAAACTCACTTTGGAACCTTCATCTGTCTCAAAAATTAATAATGAGAAAGAGTTGTAAGAGACATCTCCAAAGTCATGTAGCCCTGCTCCAAGAAGTGTCTAAGTCCTGACTCCAGTTCTCACTGCTGGCTTCATCTCCAGATGGCAAAGTGCTTTTTAATGAGGACAGGCTGTTAATCCCATTTTGTAGAAGAAGAAAATAGAGTCCCAGAAGTGAAACAACTTGCCCAAAGTCACCTTAAAGCTGGTGTGTGTGGATTAGATGGCACACTAAACCTTGTACCTTGTTTACCAAATACTCATCTGAAATTTTAACTCCCAATCTAAATACAATTTTTATTGCTTTCTGCAGGAACTGAAATTTTAATGCAGTTTGTTGTTTACTAAATCATAAAATAGAATAATCTTAGGTATACCAGAAGATCTGTTTTTTTCATCTTGTTTATTTGTTCTAATTAATAACAATACAGTCAGCATCGAGGCTTCTCTTATTTGCTTTTCTTTTACTCTATCATCATGTGCATTTACTTATTTTCTATTTATGCTTCCCTGTTCTATTCTGAGGACACTGAAATATCTTCTGTTACATTTGAGAAGTTGACAAATTAACTTTCCACAGTCCAGCTGCTTGCCAGCACCAATGACAGCCATGTCTCTGTGCCTTCCATCCTGAGAGGGGCTGCCAAGAGCCCTGTGTGAGCTCCCTCAGCTGTTCACCTCCCCTGCCCAGCCCTGGCCTCTCTCTGCACACTTTGTGGGTACATTGAGTCAATCCTGGAGTGAATGAGCCCAGGGTGATACATCCCAGAGGTGACAGATGCTGTTCTGGTTATGGGGGAGTCCGTGTTTCCTCATTACCTTCAGTTTGTGTTTCATCTGAATGAAAAGGAGATGGCCAGCCCACCTTGGCTCCATCGCATGCTCTTCAAGGACTTTCCTTTAATTCCTCACCATCCCTTTCTGCCCAACCCTGCTGCAGGCCCCCTCAGGCTTTGGGATACCTTGGATGTTCCCACTGTTAACTCCTGATGCCTCCCTCAGTGCATTCCTGGGACCCTTTCTTGGGGCTCACATCAACTGGTACCCAGGTGACACAACCTGCCCCAGCCCGTGCAGAGACCTGGTCCCCAGAGCAGGGGTTACTCCAGTGTCTGGCCGAGCGGGGCTCTGGGGACCGTGTGGGTAAGGACCACTTGTAGATAATCTGGGGTTCCGACTCCTGGGACATTTTTGGCCCCATACCTGCTGGTTTAGCTGGGGCATGTCTGTGATATGTAACTAGAAGGTTATGAAACTGCCAATTACTTCCTTGAGAGCCAGCAGCTCCCCAAGGTCAGGATGTGAACTTACTCTTACGTAAAGCAAAGGCAGAGTCGGCTCTTTTGTTGTGGTTTTTTCATGTCAGATGCTGTTGGATCTCACCTGCTGCCTGTGCTCTGGGTGGGACAGGCGGGTGCAGCCCCAGCCTGCGGCCATCCTCCCCACGCAGCCTCTCCCCAGGGCTGGGGCTCTGCCCTGGTGATTGAGGGAGGAGACTTTGTCCCCTCACCGAGCACCCAAGCACCAACCTCCTGCTCTGCAGAGGCAGCAAACCCACCACAGCATCCTCTGAGGCCAGGGGACGAGAAGGAACATGCATAACCCTTCAGGTAAACTCCCTGTGTGGTGTGGGGAGCTCCAGGAGAGAGGTGTGACGTGAGGGGACACCGTGTGATGCCCTAGTCCTGGGTCCCCACCTTCCCCATGGAGATGGGACCTGCAGGCTCTGTGGCTTGGCAGCAAGGAGCAGAGGGTGGGTTGGCAGGGACAGGAGAGAGGCTGAGCACAGGAGATGGGTTTGCAGGAACCTGGAGTGGAGGGAGTGGGACAATCCCAGGAGAAAGGAATGGTGGGGTAGCGGATGCTTGCAGTGTCAAGAGAGCTTTGGCTGTGACTAATTTCTGGAGGGTTGTGATGCTTGTTTTATAAATGAGTTCTCTCCCTAATGGAGCGCTGGGGAGATTCAGCTTTTTGACGTATTTTCTAGCAATAGAACCTGTAGAAAATGCATCAGCTATATTTTCCTCGCTTTCCCCTGAGGTTCAGTCAGAGTTTAGATCCCTGGTTCCTGCCATGAGCAGCAGCATCCCCTCTTGGGCTGCTTCCTCCCGCTCCTCCCTCTCATGCTCCCCCTCCATCCCAAAGCTGCTGCCTGTCCCCAGGCCAGCCCTGCTGGCTTTGCTGCAGGCTCTGGCACCGTGGATGCTGAGGGTAAGGCTGAGCAGGCTGAGCTCAGGCACCCCCTGCAATGTTTGATGGGCACACACTCATGTTTTGGCCACACTTCCCACCCACCCCTGTCCCCACACGGGCTGTGACATGCCCTGTGCCAGGACATGGATTTACGCACTAAGGCAAAGAGGTGAGGGCTGGGATAAGCTCTTGTCAATGCCCCAGGTGCTTTGGTGAATATGATGGCTGGAACTCTTTGGGATGATTTTAGCAGACTGGATTTCCAAGCGCTTAGCACCGAGCGGCTCCTGCCAAAGTGCTTGGCACAGGAGCACCAAACAGTCTGGCAGCAAAGAGTTCAGGTGGATCAGGTTCCGTGCTCTGCCCTGGCTGGGAAGGGGGGCTCTTTTGGAAGGCATTGCTGAGGCTGCAAAACAGATCTAGAGCCTGGAAGGTGAAATAAGGATAGCCCTAAAATGGGAACCAAAGATTTGGTCTCTTTGGTCACATGTCTTTGCTTTGTTTTTGTCAAATCCTGACTGTCTTCTCGTCTCTGTGCCTCCTTCAGGGTGGCCCCCTGCAAACAGCAAAGTGCTCTCCTCTTTTCCCCACCTAAAAAGTGCCATCTGAGCACAAACTGCAGGGTTTAATTGTGATTCTGGAGCAGCAGGTCCCTCCATGGCACTGCACTGCCTGTCTGCTTAGGGGACACTGATGTCCCACACGTTCAACATTGCATTCCTGGCTCCTGACTTTAGTGTGAATCAAAAATTCCTGATTTCAGACAGAGTAGAAGCTGCAATTTATTATGCAGCTTAGTTGTAAAACGGGGTGGGTATGCTCTCAGCACCCGCCCAGGAAGATTCTGGGAGCTGTTCTGCTGGCAAGAATGGTCCATTTTAAGAATTGCTGCCTTATCTTTCTTTATGAAGCTGCTGGAGACTTAATGCAGCCCTTTCCTACACTTGCAGGTTATTTTCAGCATTTTCTTCCTCTGAGTGAGCTGTTTCTTTTCTCCCGCTGATGATGAAGCACAACTAGATGGGAAATGGAAAGAGATGTCTGCGCATACATGGAGCCGTAGGGACACAACCAGGCAATCTAATTTAGTGCTTAATATAGTCCAGCAGTTATTCTGGGATTGTGTAGAACTATGCACTGAAATGAAGCACTTTTTCTTGGAATAACCTCTAAAACATGTAGTTACATAAAGTTTAGCTCACTTTAGTGCTCAGAGCCTTGGGCCGGGCAGCCAGCCCTGAGCTCTGCTCTGACTTGTCTGGCGCTTGCATAAATGAGGGCAATTCTGACCTCTGCTGTTGGCCCACAGCATCACCAGGCTGCAAAAAGTGCAGCGCTCCCTGCGAGGGTTGTGTAATCTTGGATGGAGGGCTGCTCCTGGCATGCCCTGCCTGCACCCTCTCCCCGCAGCACCTCTTGGCTCTCACGTTTGGTGTTATAACACAGGTTACAAAACAGCTGCTGTTAAGTCTTGTTTTCTCCCCTTTATGTGACAAGCAATCCCTGTCTGTTACTTATCCAGAAGCAAAACATGGTGATTACTAAAAGCTGACATGGATTATAAACATGTTTTTCCCCCTAAATAAGCAAGCCTCAGAGGGCTTGGCAGGGAGGATGAGCAGATCCCAACCTCCAGCACTCTCCAGCTGTGCAGTGGAAACCCTGGGATGCTCCCTCATGTGGTGGGGAAAATGCTGCAAGAGGAGATTCACTTGAAGTGTAGCTGTGCTGAGGCCAGCAAACCAGCATGGTTTGGGAAAGGGGTGATTATTCCTGCAACTGAAATGATTTATAAAACTGCTGGAAGAGATAAAAGCCACCCCTGATGGTTAGAGATTGGGATGAGATGTAAATCATAGTATCACTGAATGGTTTTGTTTGACAACATCTTGAAACCCATCTCCTTCCAACCCCCTGCCATGGGTAGGGACACCTTCCACTATCCCGGGGTGCTCCAAGCCCCTTCCAGCCTGGCCTTGGACACTTCCAGGGATCCAGGGGCAGCCACAGCTGCTCTGGGCAACCTGTGCCAGGGTCTCATCACCTTCACAGGGTAGAATTTCTTCCTAACAGCTAATCTTAACCTACCCTCTTTCTGTCTGTAGCCATTTCCCCTTGTCCTGTCACTACAAGCCTTGTGAATAGTCTCTCTTCACCCTTCTTGTAGGCTCCCTTCAGGTGCTGGAAAGCCACAGAAGCAAAAGAGATGTCCTTTTTTCACTCACTCCACGTAGTTCTCTGCAGTTTTTCTGTCACAGGCAGTAAAACCCTGCCAGGGGCAATCTGCTCCACCCCAGCTACACTCACAGCCTCAGCCTGTGTCTCACAGGTGCTTTCATAACCCAGCACGTGCTCTGCCACTTGAGGAGTGGGGGAATTTCTCTGAACTGTGCCTCACCCCTGGGGCCACGGCGTGCTGTGATCCATGGTGGATTGCTGCCATAAGAATTTTCTGGGTGCTCAGGGCAGGTTTAGTGCCATGGGCAGCATTGCTTTGGCCCCCAGAACAAGGTGATCTGGATCGTGGAGGTGTTTCCACAGCCTTTGAAACACTGTCATGTTGTGTGTGCACAGCAGCCTCCCTGGCACAGACACAGCTTGGGGACACTGGTGCGTCCCACTGACACACAGATCCTCCTCTTTACAAAGATTCTGTAAAAGTGCATACAAAGACGCACTGTCTGCATCTCCTGCCTGGTTTGACAAGAGCAGGTCTGGAAGTTTCCTCCAAGGAAAATCGTAGCTGGAGGAGTGGGGTTTGTGTGCAGTTGTTTGGGGTTTGATGTTTGTCTTGGAGCTTTAAAAACAAAATTCACGCGTTTAAAGCGTTCTTATCCGTGATCAGCTCTGAAGGGAAAAAGGGAGAATGCATGCAGCAAACATCTATTAGAAATGTAAGATTTTTTTTTCAGTTTGAAAAGGTTTTCATTATTATTTTTGTAGCCCTTCAAAACCCTACATTTTGTATAAAATAAAAAAGTACACCTGTGTTTATGTACTTTAAACTCCACTTCCACTGACGGAGCAGTTTCAAAATCATTATTGTTCCTTTTAATTTCCATTTCAGAAACTCTGGCTGGGCACATTGCTGAGAACCTTCTCAAAGCCAAGGAAATAGCCCTCAATGACTCTCGTGTACCTGAACAGCTCAGGAATTACCTACAAAAAGCTCTTGATGTTGCTCTTGGACTAGACCCTTACCTGGATGTGATGGCAGCTCACAAGAGGTACAGATTCTCCTTTGCAACCTTGTGCTTTTGTCTGTGATTGGATGAATATGTTGTTAGATTTTCTGTCCAGAACATGCCAGAAACATGGGGGACAGCAGCAGGATGTGGAATGAGGCTTAAGGGCACCCAAATACGTAGCAAAGTGTGCATGGATGTGTGTGTGAGCCCGCAGCCTGGAGGAAAGGAGGTGAGAACAAAAAGCTTTAACTCTTAATTTTTTTAAGATATTCTCCTAACTGATTGTTGGCTATGGCAGTGTCTGAGCTGGAGTATGTCCTGGGGAACACCAGCCTCCACATAGGGCTTGCTGGAAGGCTCGAAGAGTGAGCCCCTGGATCCACCTGGTGCTGGGATAAAGAGAGAGAGGAAAACCTGCACCTCTGGATCCACCCTCTAATAACAGCCTTCATATGTGGCTTTTATCACCAAGCACTCAACAAACATTAATTAATCTGCTAACTAAATTACTCTGGTAACTAAACTAATTAATTAAACTAATTTAAGGTATCATTAATTCAGAAGTCCAACTGATACCCTCATTATTCTTCTTTGAGCTACAGTATATTACCCAGCCATGTGGGGTCTGCTAAATAATTCCTATTTATCAATGCACATTTTGATATGTGGAAAAAGCCAGTTCTGTCTCAAATTGACAATGTGTAAACTGTTCCAGGCTGTGGATTATGGGAATGCTGAGAGTTCGCTCTGTTGCTGAAATAATAGCTGATAGTTGTTTGACTTACACTTACTGTAGGATAATAGCTATACATTATCTTATTAAAGTTGTTAAAGCATTTGTGAGGGGCAGAAAAGAGGTTATATGAAATGTTCTACTCTTTAAGTCTTGGATTATCTGACTGTGGCTGACACGGGTTATGAATTCTTTCTCATTTTACTGAGGAGTGGAGGGGGGAGCTGGAGGGGAAAAACCCACTGAAATGGCTCTAAATTCTGGCCTGAAGAATGATCACCATCCATTTCTGGTGGTTACTTTCTTCAGATAGGGTAATCTAACCTGTCTGGAGGCTACGGACTTCTTCCAGTCCTCTATTGCTTCCCTGTGTAATAGGTAATATCTCACTTCATCCAGAGACATTGTCACGGGCCTGACTTCTGTGAAATAGCATCTGGAGGCACCTGCTTTTCTGAGCACTTTGTGAGGAAAAACATTTTTTTTTCCTGTCTTGTAAAAAAAAAAAATCTAGATTTTATGTATTTTCCCCTATTCTGCAAAGAAACCTTATTTTTGGCTGGAACAAAAATAATAATTGCAGAACTGATCAAAGCCTGGCCAGGGTAACCAGAACAATTCACTCCAAACCAGCAGATAGATCGAGACCTGTCTGGGACCAGCTGAAAATGGGAAAGGTTTGGGGTTGAACAGTGGACAATTCCTTCCTTTAGTTCCATGGCCCCTTCTTCCCAAGCTCCTATGGCTGGGGTGGCTGCCAGCACTGAGATGTGCTTATTGCCAAACTAGGCTCTCCTAGGACTGGAATTTAGGATAATTGTGATGCTTCTGGGCTAATTTTTCATGGTCATGCACAGATGGAGCTTTTCCAGGAGTTCCCTCTTGGTTGCTGCTTTTTACGCTGGATGCTCAGATCTTGGTTGTATTCATAATATTGAAATGTCTTTTTTTTTTTTTTTTTCCAGAAAAACTTCACCTGAGCACATCCCAGCGGATGCTGAGGGAGCTGAAAGCAGAGTCAGGCTGGAGGAAACGTGTGCCTCTGGCTCTTTGAATGGCAAGTTGTTCAGCCAAGAGGGTAAAATTGCACCAGATTGGTGTAAAGGTTGTCACTGAAGTTGAAGCTATCATCCTCTACTTTGTCTTGAGTAAGGGGAGGATGAATGCCATTGAAATGCTCAGAAAATGTGGGAAATGACTTACAAAGAAATATATGAGCTTTGTGTGGGCTTTGATCTTCCTCTGGCATGAGTTTTCCTGTGCCCTGCCTCCTGTGGCCTTGTCACACATGCCCACACACGAGTACTTTAATTCACAGTGCCAGCCCATCCCTCAGTGACCAGCAAAGAGATCATCACCCTTCCTGGAAGGGAAAGGGATGGGAAAATGCTTCTGGCTTGGGTTTGGGACGTCTGATAGGGGTTTATGTGCTTTTTGTGGTATAGGTGGCTGTGGCCAAGCACTGCACCTTTACAAGTAGCAATACCCAGGCTTGTATCCTCTTATAAAGCCTATTACACTAAATCTATTCTCAGATTCATTCTTCCCAGATGTTCTCATCTTTGGAGTAATATATCATCCCAGTGAAGTACTCTTATAATCTATTACACTAATACATTGTTCGAAGGACACCACTGATGATAAATTTCTTAAATGATGGTGCTGTCTAGGGATAATGACTCTAAGAGCAAATGCAAGGTAATGTAGTGATTTTTTTTTTTTTATGCTGGATTCCAGAAAGAATATGGAGCCATCTCAAAGCCATTTTCATATGGGGGGAATGTTAAAATATGCAATATTTCAAGCACTATTTAACAAGCACTTGAACAATAGCAGCATTGATGATAAAGGTTCTACATTTAAAATCAGTCCTTTTATTCTGTTGTCTTTTAGCTGCATTTTAGATGAAATTTTGTCAGATTCTGTTGTTAAACCCTTATTTGAGAGTGTTTTAAGATTAGGGGTTTTTTTAATGATCACTTAAAAGGCACATCTAATTTTCATCGTGAACAAAGTATAGTCTTTCTCATGGTTTTATTTTCAAATTCTCGTTCTTGTCTTTCCACAGGCCAAATTTTTAGGATGTTTGTCCATATGATCAGAGCCAGGAAGATTTTATTAATTGGCAAGCTTAAAGGTTACAGTGTCCTTGCTATTGCAGAGGAACTGCCAGACGATGGCAAAATCTTTGCCTGTGCAGAAGCGCCGTATCTCGGAGCAAACAGCCAGGAAGCATTTGATTATTCCTCAGATGGCAAAAAGATAAGCATGCGAGTGGGACCCGTGGCAGACACCTTGGAGGTAAAGTCAGCTGGAAAGGGAGTTTGGGGGTCCTTGTGAAGAGTACGTGAAGGAATCTCAGGCAGGTCCTGTTTCCTGCCCACACAATGCTGGATGGTGGCTCTGGGTTGCTTGCAAACGTGTGAACACACTCTTGCACTGAGGTCATTTCTTATTTCCAATGTGTGATGGGGCAGCTCTGTCACACAAAAGAGTTTTCCTGCCTTTTAACTAAAATCTTGCAGCTTTTTGATCAGAGGAATCACAGGCTCTCAATGTAGGTCGATAGGCTTCAATGGCAGTTTAACTCAAGATGGGTTGGCTTTGTTTTGGATCCCTAATTCCAAATATAACAAACAGGAAGAGTGTATCTGTACCCTGCTGAGCCAGCTTTTGAGAAGGACAGCTTGCTCCCAATGTTCAGAAGAGTTGGGAAACTCCTGGGGAAGTTTGCAATTCTGCCAAAACCTCTCACTATTTTTCCCCACAGCAAATTCAAATTCACTCTTAGATGAATTAGACCCCACTTTCTCACTTCCAGAGCAACGTGATAAGCCTCAGACAAATAATGCCTTAGCTGTACTTGTTTCATTCTGGCTGGTGACTTTGTCCCAAGAAAGAAAAATCTTATGACTGCTGGCAGCTTACATTTAATTCCAGTTTATGGATCTCCAGGACATTGCTGTGGGTCCAGCATGAGACAGGTGGTGCCCATACCAGGTTTATTAAAAAGCCTTTCTATTAATAATACAAATCAATTTGATCTGATTTCATTTTCAATCAGGATGTGTCAGTGTGAGCTTGATTGTAACTTTATTTGCATTAGCAGGTACCATATTTATTTCTAAAATGAAATGGCCAGGAGCTTTCTGACCTCTGGTTTTCATGACCTCCAAGTTTGATAAGAAAGAAACAAA
Organism: Donacobius atricapilla; assembly: GCA_013397315.1. Taxonomy (NCBI): domain Eukaryota; kingdom Metazoa; phylum Chordata; class Aves; order Passeriformes; family Mimidae; genus Donacobius; species Donacobius atricapilla. The sequence continues at coordinate 227,407 of WBMY01003037.1, read as the reverse complement.
GAGCTTTGCAAGTATATGAAAAAACGAAATGTTACAGATCACCTGCAATGTGCAGCATTTAAAATCCCAGCTCCCCGCAGTGAGTGTGAAATTAATTGAATTGCTGTTGCTCTCTAGTGCCCATTCTGTGCAACTGACTTACTGTGACTGAATTAAAATATCTAGAGGCAGGCAGAGTACATGCTGTGTAGAGATTAAAGAAGGGAGCAAAGACATGAAAATTAAATCCTTAAAACAGAATGTTGCAATTGATTTTATATCCCCCCATTGCAACATGAAGGCACATCATGACCCCAGTTCTGCAGGTGCTCAGAACTTCAAATACTTCTTAGAGGTGTTGGGAACAGAGATGCTCGTGTTTGGCAGGAGAGATCCCAGCGTGGGGACACCTTTCTGTGCAGGATTTCTGCACTGGGCTCTGAACTTTTGCTATTTAGTGTGGCAGGCATTTTGTCCTCAGTATCAGGACAATCAGGATTGTCCTGCAGGTTTGAGCCACAGCAGCTGTAAATGCTGAAGCAATGAATTTGTTGGCCTCTCTCATGCATTTGCGTTTCGGGCTTCTCGAGGTTTGCCCAGCTGGAGCGTGGCAGCTGCATGGGATGCCTGGGTGTGTGGAAGAGCTCAGCCTGCTGCCTTTTCCCTCCCAGATGACCAGTGCAGGCTGGAGACTGAGCAGGCTCCCTTTGCTGCCTCGTAGGCAGCTGGGCAAGGCGGCCACAGGCAGGAGATGGGCCCGGCAGGGCTCTCACAGCTCAGCTTCACAGAGGAGGCAGAGAACATTTCTGTCCCTCATGGTCTGTGGGAAGGCTGGTCTAGAGCAGAGCTGGCTGACGTTTCTTGGAGAGCACTGTGAGGTTTAGAAGAGCTGGAACAAGCTCTGGCAAGGATTGTCCTTGTTGCCTACAGAGTCTACAGCCCTAAGTGTCATTCCTCTCCCTTTGTAGGAAATAGAGGGCAGAGATGGTCACTCACCAATTGCTCTTTGGAGGTGTCTGATGCAGCTTTCTTGCTTGGTGCTGGTGGCTGAATCTCAGTTCTAAGCCAAGTGCAGCAGGGCAGTATTTCTGCTTGTCTGCTGCTCCTTAAAATTTTCCAGTAATACAGCTCCTGGAAGCAGGATTTGCCTCACTGCCCTGGCCCTTTCAAATTAAGAAAATGTCATATGATCTATAGATCGCCCGCCCGTCAGGGAATTCCTTCCCTGCTGCGTGAAGCTATGATTCAGCATGTCCGAACTATCAGAAGGAGTATGATCTCTCCCTTCTGGTGTAACACTAGTCTACCCAGGAGTTGCATCCCAGCCTCAGGTGTCATCCAGGTGCTGCAGGATGTGTCCAGTGCTGCCCCCACAACTACTTCTGCTCTTTGCAAGGAAGCTGCCAGATCTCGCAGCAGTTGCCATAAGGATGTAACTCATCTGTGCCAGTGCACCTCAGACAGTGGGGCCATTATGCCACCCCTGTGCCTTTGGCTCTTTCACCTGAATCCATGGCTCATCAGGGCTGGGAGTGAGCAGAGAGCAGTGCAAAGGCAGCACACCAGTCCATGGCAGCACCCTGATCAGGCTCTCTGCAGCCTCTTGATTCTCCCTTGTGTTATCACACAGCACTGGTGTGGTTGGCCTGTTTCCCTCCCTGCTGTCCCAGATCACAGCCACCACAAAACGTCTGGGATTTTGACCTGTCAAGGGATGCTGAGTATCAGAGAGGAGCCAGAGAGCTCATATTCATGGTAGGGTTCACTCGATACCTGAGGGCACAATGATAAAATCCCACCTTCCCCACTCATGAGGGACAGACATTGCCAAGCTGGGTGAGGTCTGCACCAGAGCACAGAGCTCACACAAACCACAACACAACCCTCTGTGCCCATGGGCCTCAGGAATTTTACTTACTATTTTGAAATGTGGACTGAGGGGAAGCCTTTCTTCAGGTTCAGTCTCAGGTACAGGGGTCTTCGGTAGGAATTAGCTGTCCATTCAACATGTCCCAGGCCAGTGTTTAAAAACATTTCTCAAGAAATCTTCCCTTAAGTCTGAACGCTGTTGAGCCATGCCTGGATAATGTGCCTTGCCCTGGATCTGCTGCCAGCAAGAGCCTGATCCTGCACAAAGAGCTTCCTTCAATTCCCAGAGGACTTTTGATGAACAATGGATGCACGATTGAGTCTGGAGGAAATGCAAACTATCAGGAAATTATTCCCATCCATTATTTTGATCCTTCCATTTTAAAATTGAGAATGCAACACAAAAATAACATGGTGTTTGCAGCCGATTCTACTGATTGCAGGGCACTGTGGAAGCATGTCGGGGTTTGCTTTCTTCTTTTTTACTCCTGTTAGCAGACAGAATAGGTGAAGAGGTTGAGCTGCAGATCTCATTTCTCCTGTTTTGCTGCTTGTGAAGTCTGCCAACAGAATCCACCTTGACAAAGTCAAGGACTCTGCGTTTAATGTTGAACTGAGTGAATAAATTATGCATGAAATTGTGTCGGAGTCTCTAGTGTGCTCTAGAATTGCTCCTTTTGATATGAAAGGTTAATTCAGAAAGGAGTCCAAAATAGCTGGAAATTGTGGGGATAAGTGGATAGTATTCACTGTTGTGAGCTGTTATTACTAGAAATTGCATTCCCTCTCTGGCTTCCCTAGAGATTTCGCTTTGCCGGTGAATATAAACTGTACTCAATAGAATAGCATTTAGGAGTAACAAGAGTGTATGTCCACACACAGTAAAATATTCTAATGGTGTTTTAAAAGGAAACTGTACTTTTTCATGTATTCTGTGCACCCCAAGGATGGATTGCTATTACATTTAGGTCAAGAACAAGGCATAGGAAAGGTAATAAGTTTTGAGTACATCTTTATTACAAATATGCTGACTGTATGATCCATATCAAAGGAACTGGACAGTAATTTTTTTTTTCTGATTGAGTTTGTATGTGTCTTATGAGAGTGCTGTCTCTGATCAGGGCTCCAATCAGGTTTTCTCTGAGCTTTGGCAGAAGATTCATTCATGTTTTTATTCGGGATGTCCTCTCCCTGATCTTTTGCTGTATGCATCAACAGTGATGCTGTGCCCTTTCTCATGGTCACTTTTGGTACATCTCCTCAATGGAATGCAGTGTTACCCTTTTTTTTTTTTTTTTTTTTTTTTTTTTTTTTTGCAAGAGGAAGTAAATGACTCACTGTAAGCAAAAGCATTAATTTTAGCCAAGTTGCTCTGAATTAAAACTCTTATTGCCATCTGTTACCATCTATGATGACTCTGTAGCAAGGAGCAGGGATTGCACTGTAAACACTCAGGAAATTAGTTTCAGCAGGATATTTTGCAGGCAGATTATTTCCTTCTGGATCTCAGCTTTCCTCACAGTTGGAGGCAATTGCTTCTCCAAGCAAAGGACAATGGCATCTCCAGTGTGCTGTGAGGTCCCAGGCAGGGCCTGACCCAGTCTGTGCTGGGAGGGTCAGGGCGGTCATACCATCATTTTAAACCCCCTCATCCATACTGGACAGCATGGAGTTGTCCTCTCCATCACTGTACCCATCTTTCCAGTGTTTGGCTCTGCAGTTAGAGCAGATTTTTTTTTTCCTGGCTGTTTTTGTTCAGCAGTGGGTGCTGGCAGTGAGGAAACCCTCTCCAGTGTGGTGCCCTGGCCATGGTGACCACCTGCCTGGGTGACCCGTGTTTTGCTAGCCAAGGGACTCCAGGAAACAGGGCACTTTCCTCTCCCCGTGGCTGTTATCCTGCTGTGTAGAGGCTGCTCTAGAGGTAAGGCTGATTCAAGGAATTTTGTGGATTCCTCTTATAGCCCTGGAGCTGTCTCTAGCTAATTATGGAAAACCCAGCAGCAATTCTGAATCTGTGGAAACAAGAAGCTCAAATGATGGCAGGTCCCAGGACACACTCAGGCTATTCCTTCCCTGTGTCAGGCACTGGGTGTCTGGATGACCTTTCTGGTTGGCCATTCAGGACTCAGGGAAGTGGCAGAAGAGAAATGCCTCAGAAACCATGGCCTGGCACACCCAGGCAGTGCAAGGACAAGCCAGGTGTGCCCTGGTTACACATCCAACCCAGGCACCCTCCTGGGATGGATGCGGCGATGTTAAAAGGCAGTTTATCTGTATCAGAAGACAGATAAGAAAGAGATAAGCTGTCAGCAGGTAGGTGGTACAGAAGGAGGGCTGAAATGAGAAGTCCAGCTAATATCCTGAGAGCTGCACAACTCCATATGGACCTAATGAAGTCAGTGCATGAAAGTGAGATTCTTTTTCATTAGGGAGCCATCCCACGGAGCAGGAGTAACATATGTTCAGCGATGGCCACATCTGTTTGTGAATGTCTGCCCCCCACCTCCTCCACCCAGGAAGGTTGCAAGTCAGAAAGTAGTGATAAGTCATGATAATTACTTGAATTTGGCCTTGGCTCTTCTCCCTGAGGAATGAGACCTCTAATCTCTCTTTGTGATGGGCTCCTCCGCCCAGCTTTTATTTTCTGACCTTTCCTGAAGTATCTACATTGGACAGACTGACTGAGGTGCAACCTGACATAAGATACCCTTCCACAGTAGCAAAAATGTTCCTGCAGCTTTCCACCAATGTGACTCAAGAGGGAACCAGGGCAAGATTTTCTTGCTGGTCACGAAATGAAAAGATGAATCCCAGGAATCCAGATGTTCCAGTTTCTGCTACATTTATAATAAACCAGAATATATTTGGCCTTAAGGTCTTCTTTCATTATAGTATAATGTGTCCTATATGTGGACTCATGAATGCTTTCTGCAGAGTTTCTGTGGTATCAGGCATCCACAGTTAAATGTGACTGTCCAAGCTTAATTTCCTCACCACTAACAAGCTCACAATGACACCAGTTTGCACAGCAGAGGAGTTCGGAGCTTCAGTGATCTTCTTTCCTCTATTTCCTTGGCTGATCCGCACACTCCCTGCCTCAGAAAGGCTCCTGAAATCTCTCTTTGGGAGCCATTAACCTTATCCCCAAAACCAGACCAGTTTTTCACATTCTGCTGCCATTGTTGATGCTTTTGCTGGTATATCCCAAGGGGTGGCTCATCACTCGTTGTGCACAATGTCTCTAAACACAAAAGGGAAATCTGGACGCAAGAAGTACAGTTAAAAGTCATGGTAGAGACAGTGAGTTCTGGAAAATAGAACTGTTTCTCTTTTCCCTTGAAATGCAAAGACTTGAAAGCATTTCTGCTGGCCGAGATAGGTGGATGAGCTGTTGTTTCATTGCAACGCACACAGATGCAGTTAAATAGTCCCAGATGGAATCTGAAATATTCCCTAGCAGCCTCTTGGGCAGCAAGTGCATTAACTGCCACAGGAGAAGGCTGTAAAGGCTCCCATCTGGTCATCCATCAACACTTCTATACATTATCATCAGCAGCCTGCTTGGAGGGAAGGTGTGCCACATTTCTGAAAATCCAATTAGATGATAGCAGCCAGTTCTCTTTCATCCTCTCTGTTGCCGAGCCATCCAAAGCATTTTTTTAGATTAAAGAAACATCATTTTCCTTCACAGGGGCTGTGCTGCTTTATCTCTATCATGACCTGTTCTTTCATGTGCTTTATAATTCTATTATTAATTGGGATTTCAACCCTTTTCCTGCTACTGAAGTGGGACACACTAGTTTGCAATTCCCAGATCTGCCTTATGCCTCTTTTTTTTTGCCCAGACTGATATAATTGCCACTCTTCAATTTGTTGATAGTTGGTCTTTTGAGAGAACATATCGCAGCACCTCAGTTGCAGGGTTTGATGCCAGTCTTACCTGATGGATCAATTTACTTTGACTCAAGGTATGCAGGTGTTTCTGCTGTGACTCTAAACACCATAAGCTGGGATGAGCCATCCTCTTTTATATCCTGGTTTTCCTTGAGAAGTTCAGAGATTCATTGATGAAGAGTTGTTTGCAAAGCACAGAAAACTCCCAAGATCTCCAGAAGCAGTTTTAGCATTGTTACCTTAAAAAAAACAAGTTTCTGTTTGATTTGGGGTTTATATAAAGGACAAATTAATGGCAACATGTGAACTTTCAGGTAAATAATTAGTGTTTTCTCCAATATAATTTTTTCCCCAGGCATTACATGCTGAGGATGAGCACTTTGATATAGTCTTTATTGATGCTGATCAAAGGAATGCTGTTCAGTACTACAGCTTTGTCATGGATAACCACTTGCTGAGCATGGATGCAGTGATCTGTGTAGAGAATACACTCATGAAAGGACAAGTCTACCTGGAGAATGTATCAGATGAAAATGTACTAGCCGTCAGAAAATTAAATTCAGTGATTAATTCAGATCCTCGTGTTGAGCAGGTTAGTGCAATGCCATTGGTTGAGGTGCCCGTGGTGCTGTGTCTTTGGATTTTGCAAAGTACTCTTTAAAATGCTTCTTTTGTTGGTGCTATTATCCAAAGGACCTAAAATGAACTCAGATTTTATTATAATTCACCTCACTTGAGCTCTAGGTATGAGTTTCTATGTTCAGGAGTGGTCCCTACTCTGTCTACATCTTAGAGAGTGTTAAAGGCAAGATAAAAGGAGAGCACTTAAGAGTGAATAATCAGCTCTACAGCACAACTAAAGAATCGCCACTCTGCTTTAAAGACTCTGGGGGCTGTAGGGCATCACCAGCACAACAGGAGTCAGCAAAAAGAATAAAAAGAAGAAGTAATAGGATGCACAAACAATATATTCTGATTTTAGAAACTGGAAAGACAAGATTGCATTTTTTCCCCGGCATTTGTCTAAGCAATGAGTTTGGAAGAGGAATGTGAGCAAATACAAATGCCTGACATGTTTGTGTTGGAGGGAGCTTCAGCAAAAGAACAGGAGTAGGGGAAAAACTATTGTGGCCTGAGGATTATCCTTCATATCAGTGGAGTTTGGGTGAAGAAAGCCAGGTACAAAGCAGATGAGAGCTGTGTTGTATTTGCAGGTGGTTTTGCCTGTGCAGAGTGGACTGAGCCTCATTCGAAGGCGCCCTGTGCCCCCAGATGCCGTGATTGAATCCAAGGTGGGTATTTCCTCTCTGTGAGCATTTCTGGGAAAATTCTGACTCTGCCAAGGACAAAATAATTTTCAGAGGTTTGGTGGCAAGAACCCAAACTTGTGGTACTGTGATCATGGATTTAGCTGCTTAGAGCTTGGCACCTTTTAGCCTCACTAGTCCAGGGTTGCAGTAAATATGATTAATGCTGATTCCTTGCAAAGTCTTTCAGATCAGCTGGTCCTGTGATGAATCTCTGGAGCGACTCGTGTACTGTTCACCAAGTGTCAGTGCCTGGTGCTCTCCCACCCTTCCCATGCAGAGGAGTGTGGGAAGATGGAGCTGAGGACCAGCTGTGATGAACCAATACAACATTTCTGAAACAGTTCATTTTTTTTCCTCAAAGGCAGCGCAGGATGCCCTCCTGTGCTCTCTGAGCTGGATATTTTCATGGCCTTACATTTTGCTTGTCCTAAGGAAAAAATGGTGCTTTTATCTTTCCCTGTTTTATGTAGTGGGCATCATCCAGCCGTAATGAAATTCCCATCTGGAATCATAATGGCCTACCTCAGTAAACCGAGACCCAAACATCCTGGTTGTTTTGCAGTTTCTGAGCACTCTCAAAGCTACATCCACTGGTAATTCCTGGCATTTCAAGCTCAATATTTTAAACATCTTGTATTTTGCATTTTGATTCCAGCCAGGAGGAAATGATGTATGGCAGCTGATCAGATGACAGCTTGGTTTCAGTTATTGGCTGATATCTTTATTTGCGCACCAGCCTTGTGAAGATATTTTGATTGCACTCTACTTGACCCAAATCCTGCCTTTGGCACCTTGTTTTTAGCCTCTTAGCTGAGCCTGAGGGCAAGATTGGGCCTTGGGGATGAAATAACTGGAAGACTTAATCAGTCAACTTCTAAGACTTTGTACCTTAGCCAGGCTAGGAAATGCCATACCCTACTCTCCTGGAAGTGGAAGGGATGTAGCATCTCCCCAAAGCACAGCCCTTCTGCTCCATTGTCTGGCACCTCAGTGCTCTGTTTGAGTTTAATATCTGTACGGATAAAGGGCCTTTTTGGCTTGAATTAGTGATGCTTTTTGTATTAATTAACGGCCCGAGAAGACATGGATCCCTGCTGATGCTCCCACCTCGTTCTCACCAGCAGAATCCTTCACAGCAGTCGGTGAGCTCTGCCCCTTAGCGTGCAACGTGTTTGTGTTCTTGTTCCAGGCAGCAGTGGTGATGGATGACGTCTTCTGGGGCTGCAACCAGCGGCGCATCCTGGAGCGGCTGCGCCTGGATGGCCGGGTGGCCTATGTCACGGGAGGGGGACAGGGCATTGGCAGGGCCTTCGCCCATGCACTGGGGGAAGCTGGGGCTAAAGTAGCTGTGGTGGATCTGGTCCCCGCCAAGGCAGAAGCAGTGGCGTGTGAGCTCAGCCTCAAAGGTAAGCCCTGAGCATGATGGGCACTGTAATGGGTGGTTTTCCTTCCTCAAACCTGGCACCACTTTGTTGTGTAATCCCCTCCCATCCAGCCTTGGTGAGAATTGGTTAGAGTAGAGGATTTTCATGCCACGGGCACAAAGTTTCTCCTCCCCTGCCAGTGCTGTCCCAGCAGTCACTGATATCACACCCTCTGCAAGAGTTACTTATCAATACAAACTCTACTACACAGGCAAAGTGATCCAAACAAATTTCCTCGCTAAAAGTGTCCAAAGTGGTGAGCCATGGCTGACAGGAGCAGAGCAAAGTCACCTCGCAAAGGTGAGATCTGTATAACCAGCACTGAAGAGAGATGGTGCTGCTCAAAGTAAATCATGCAGCACTCCAGGCTTCACTATGGGTGAACAAAAGATACAGCCTACAAACTCATCTAGCCCCTCTTCCAGACCTTATGTCTGTGTCATGAGCCAAAACACCAAAACAGAGTAGTTGTATTGTCAATCTGAATCTCTCATTGTGCCCTTTAAACTGAAGACAAGACATTTGTCAAGGCCTCTTTCAAGCATGTGTGTAAGGTCAGATATGGGAACAAAATACTAGTAGACATAATAAGTAAAATCCCAAATAAGAGGTAAAATCCTCTACAAGCCACTCCTGTTTTAGCAGTAAAAAACCAGAAAATGTAACATAAAATTGAATTTCCCCCTAGAGCTGTGCTAAACCACAATTGTAAAGGGGAAAAAGAAACCTGGAAATACAATTTTAATGATAAAAGAAAGGAAGTATTACTCATTTTATAATTCATTCTGTGAGATTGCACCTGAGCCTTCTTCCAAGTTCAGTACTTCATTGTCTCTAAAGATGGACATTTAAGCAGGAAATTTCCACATTCACATGTGAATAAAGTCACCAGTATTTGTTTCCACTCTGACTTCTGCAAGGGATTGGGCCATTAGAAACCATATTCTCCTGCAAAACCAGCCCCTGCAGATGTGTTTATACCACCAAGTCTCAAGAAGAGACAAGGAGTGGTGTCATTCTGGTTTGGATACCGTCCTGAGGCTCTCCAGAGAACATTTTAAACAAAACATCCCTGTCTACACATTCCCAGCTCTGCTATGCAGGAGACACTTCACACGGAGCGTCGGTGCAATGGTTAAAGCTCTGATCCCAAACAGTGACCTAGAAGAAAGTGTCCAGTTCCTATTACAAATTCTTGAGTCATCCAGTCCCTCCTTCCCTGAGGCTTTTCACTCTCTTATGCACTGGAGCCATATGGTTTTGGCACAAAGAAGCTCTGCCCTACGCCTTAACTCTCCTTTTGGACATTTTTTCCCTGCGAGATCCTGCATATCAAGCAGAGCTATTTGGATAGAAATGGGCTACTTGCTAGAGCCATGAGACTTTGGATGCCAACAGCCTATTGGAAAATGAACTTAACTCATCTCCAGGGCATTTTCAGTAGGAGTTTGATCATCTACCCTTCAATGGCTGCCCTACATCTCTGCTCCTTCAGCAGTGGGCTGCCAGCCTGGAGGAGGTGGGGGGTTGTTCCAAAATGCAGTCAGAGAGGTCATGAGGCATAGCAAATATTATTGCAGTCTAAAGTAAAGAAAATCTCACTTCTCACTCTTTACACATCTTTATCCTTTGAGGTCAAATATTATCTATCAATTTGACCAGTGCAGCTGGTCAGGGCACATCTCTTCCATCTCATGATGGGTTTTGAGGTCTTGAATTTATTGTCGTTCTCTGTTGGAACAACCCCCAAACTTTGTAAAGCTTTTGTGAAAGGGAATTATATCCAAATGCCCGTTTTTGGAAAGGATCTGAAAAGGTCAGGTTTTCTATCTCTTTCTCTCCAGAGGTAACTAGAGATTCTAGCCTGGACCTCAGAAGCTTTCCCTTGAAAACTTTTTGTTGAAATCAATGTTTCCATGAAACATTTTGGCTTCAAAGAAGTATCGTGCTCTGTTGGAAATAAATTTTGACAAAAAGGTTCAGCCAGCTTTACTCTCAAAATATTCACATGAGTAAATTGAAGCAATCATAACATTAATACATATTTTTCTTGCTGTAATAAGGACAAAGGGGCTGTGATTTTTTTTCTCCTCTGTGGGTGTAGATCTCTAACTCAAAGTTGGAAGCTCAGTGCCCCAAGTCATTCCCATACTGATAATTTTTCAAAACATTTTGCTTAGCTTGCTTAGAGCTGCTCTGCTTCTTGTATCAAGGAGCCCTTTCCTGCCTTTTGGGATGGTGCCATCATTTCATGATGAGTTTTAAACATCAGAACGCCTGTGATCTCAGTTTTAGCTTTGTTAGACAGCTCGGGTGTATGTCCCTTGGCTGCAGGGCTCTTTGTTTTTAGATCCTGTGTGAATACCTTTTTCAACAGTTGCTAATGCATCCTGACAGAAGAACCAAAAATGATGAAACATAACCAAAAAATCCTAAGGGTTACCTTCCACTACACACACCTCTGTCTTCAGGGGGAATCACTGCCTGTACCCTAAGGGAAGAATTCATCTGATGGGATTTTTAAAATGTGCATTTTCACTGTAAACTATGCAAATGCCTTGTGCAATGTCACTCCTGATCTTCTTGTCTATATGCAACATGTTACTTCCATTTATACCGAGAGACCAGAGATGAAGCCCGTGGCAGGGGGACGTGTGTGTGTCCCTGCAGAAGGACACCTCAGGCATATCCAGCACGGTGATTGTCTCCAGCACAGAGCCCCTGGGCTCCCCTCCTGCCCCTCTCCTCACAAACCTGCCTCCACGAGCCCCGCAAAGCTGAACTGAGATCTGTGCAGCTGCACTGGCCCCACCATGCACCCCGTCCTGTGCTGGGTGTCCTGCCTCTGGTTGTGTCTGTAGATTTGAAGCTGTTTTTCCGTAGTTTGTTTTATTTATTACTTTTAACATGTGGTTTGGGGAGGGGGGGAAACAGAGGCAGAGGGGGAAACAGAGGGGGAAAAAGAGACAGAAAGTGGTTTCCTCCTCTCTCTCAGAGTGCAGGGATATCAGCTGAATTGATTAAGGGCAAGTGTGGGACTCTGGTTTAAAGTGAGCGTGGCTTCTCTGCTTCTTCACTAGACACTCACATGTGGCACCTTTTGTCTCATTTTTATAAACCGACCTATAAGATGAAGCTCTAAATGGGGTGAGAGTTGGAGGGCAGGTGAAGAGTCTTTCTGTTACCATTAGTAACACGCTTGCACCCATTTTGCCTGTAAATTGAAAAAGAAAGATTGCAGCAACTCCCGGTGTGTTCCATGTCTTGATAACAATTAGGAGGAGCAACAGGGGCCGTCTGGCTACTCTTATTCTTTCAGCATATTTAGCATAAAACCTGTGATAAGATAAGAGGTCTTGTTTTGTGGCAGAGCATGCATTCATTTTTTAGTTGTCGGTATTTTTTCTCTGCCATGGAAATCAAGAGAATAATGTCATCACTGAAAGGGACAGGAGCTCCCACACCCCGGCACCCCAGAGCAGCATCACCTCGGGCTGTGCACTCTGACAGGCTCCTGAGGGCACTGGAGATGAGGGGGAATTTTTCCATGGAAAAGCCTCTTTCCTGCCATTTTCTTCACATGCACCACTGGGCAATTCCTACTTTGCCTTGCTTTCCTGGAAACCTCCATCTCAGCTTAATTTTGGGAGAGTCTCCTCCTGGATTAGGCTTATCCCTTCTTTTAAATGTTTCATCAGAATGATCTAAAAGAGGGACCGATGTGGAACAAATTTGTCATTTATATAGAAGAAAAAAATCTTGCTTTAATAGGTACAACTTCCTACCCAGACTGCTGATCGTGATCCATCCCGTGGCTGGTTGCCTCCCTCCTTCCTTCCTTAAGATCCATTTCACCACAGCCCTTGCTGGTGTAGCCTTGTTTGGCTTTGAGGGTGGGTATAATCCCAGTGACATCACGTGCCTCAGCAGGCTTCTTATGTTGTTTAACAATAAGGGTATTTAAAGCTGATTTTTATAATAAATTAAATGAAGTTATTTAAGGATCAGCGCTGGTGCAAAAGTTGATGGCTTGATTATTTTAGGAAAAAAAAGCAAAACTTCTGCAGGTTTCAGATTTGATAAATCTCTTCACCTACACGTTTGCATCATTCTGGCAGCGTGATTTGCAATAAATAAGGCACTATGACTGCCATACCTGCGCTCCTGCAGGTATTCCCACTTGACTCCCGCCTAAAACTTGGGTTTGTCTGAGGCTCCCAGCTCTCTGGATGCTGTGGTTCACACAGAGAGCAGTTTGGGCCAAATTAATNAATATAAATATACATATATGTATAAAATAGTCATTTATAAAATCCCTCTCTATATATATAAAAATTAAAAATAATATAGATTTTTTTTTAATAATAGAATATTTCTTTTTCCCCCGTGAATTCCTGTGCTGACTCCATCACACTTATTTCAATGCAGGCATTAAAAGCCTTGCCCTGGCAGCAGATGTAAGCAAGCCTGAGGATGTGCAAAGGATGGTGGATGCAATCGTGGCTCGCTGGGGCACAGTCCACATTGCATGCAACAACGCAGGAATCAATCTGAACTCTGCGAGTGAAGAGACTTCCCTGGAGGAATGGGACAAAACTTTTAATGTTAATTTACGAGGATTATTTTTGTGCTGCCAAGTAAGTGTGAAATATTGCACTGGTTAATTTTGCAAACGGGTATTAATGTTCTAAGTTTTTACTTTATCTCAAGATATAATAATGGTTTATTAATAATTACCACAATAAAATTGGTCCTAGTTTTGGTGGAGTTTAGGAGAGATGAACTTTATATCAATTACAGATTTTGGTCAATACATTCAAAAGCAGTGGGTACTTGTTGGCTACTCAAGCCCAGCATTAAAGAACTGCCAGAATTTTTTTGAAGGGTGGTTGTTTGAAGACCAGAAGGCTTGGAGGGGGGAATTCCCAACATTAGTGATTTTTTTTGAAAAATATTGCCAACAGTGGAGAGGTGTGAAATGGCAATGGGATTTTTTCCTGCATCAGCCATTTTTATACCAAGTTTTTATATCAGGTGCTTAAAAAAAAAAATGTGTTAGCACATCAACTCTTCTGAAAAGACTAATTTATTATCATGTCATTATTAGCACAATCACAGAAAGGGTCACTGGTCTTTCCTTTAATTTCTGTCACAGGCTGCAGGCCGCATTATGCTGAATCAAGGATATGGGAAGATAATTAACACAGCATCTATGGCAAGTTTAATAGGTGAGTGATGAGAGCTAACAGTTGTGCTTCAGAATCCATATTTTAATTACTACTGATGCTATTTGAATCAATTGGGAAGGAGTAAATCACTGACATTTTGTATTAGAGGAAATGTACTACAAAATTTTTATTGATATCATTNGTAGCGTCTTGGTGGGGGACCTGGCATCAGAAAAGGATCTGTGGAGCAGCCGGGAGCCGGGGAAGCTGCAGTTGAGGGTTTGGACAGAAGATGGTGCAGTGTTCCAAGCTTCGTCCTGCCCGAGTGGCAGCCTTGCCTCCCACACCTGGGCTCCAGGTCGGTCTCCAGCAAGCAAACCTCGCACCAGTCAGCAGCTTTATAATGGTATTGCAGTAACAAACACACATTTTGCTACTATTTGTGGAGCAATGAATTAAGGTGGAATATAAATATACATATATGTATAAAATACAGTCATTTATAAAATCCCTCTATATATATNACTTTATATTACAGATTTTGGTCAATACATTCAAAAGCAGTGGGTACTTGTTGGCTACTCAAGCCCAGCATTAAAGAACTGCCAGAATTTTTTTGAAGGGTGGTTGTTTGAAGACCAGAAGGCTTGGAGGGGGGAATTCCCAACATTAGTGATTTTTTTTGAAAAATATTGCCAACAGTGGAGAGGTGTGAAATGGCAATGGGATTTTTTCCTGCATCAGCCATTTTTATACCAAGTTTTTATATCAGGTGCTTAAAAAAAAAAATGTGTTAGCACATCAACTCTTCTGAAAAGACTAATTTATTATCATGTCATTATTAGCACAATCACAGAAAGGGTCACTGGTCTTTCCTTTAATTTCTGTCACAGGCTGCAGGCCGCATTATGCTGAATCAAGGATATGGGAAGATAATTAACACAGCATCTATGGCAAGTTTAATAGGTGAGTGATGAGAGCTAACAGTTGTGCTTCAGAATCCATATTTTAATTACTACTGATGCTATTTGAATCAATTGGGAAGGAGTAAATCACTGACATTTTGTATTAGAGGAAATGTACTACAAAATTTTTATTGATATCATTTTTCAACATTTATCAGTCCTCAATGTTTTAGAGCACTTATTACTTTTTATAGAAAAGGCGGAGTCATCTTCTCTGACTCTGGGGCACGGATGCCACAGGAGAGGTGCTGCTCCCTCCACACTGCTCCAGGAAAACTCCTTGGCATGTGGGAAGCTGAGCCCACAAGATGCTTACAGGCCACCCAAAGGATCCTGTGCCAATATTTGCCCTGGTACCCCTGGGTTTTATAACATTCTCATTGCCAACAGGTGCCTGCACCAACGCTGCTGAATCAGCAGTGTCATCAAAAGCACCAATAAACCATTGTAACATATGGAATGAAATCCCTACTGCTGAGCTAATCTGGAAGGCTGCTGAGCTGAAGCCCATGTAACAAAAATTGATCAATTACACAAATTAAGCATAGCCCTTTAGGAATTTATTTTATTGGTCTGGACATCTGTTGCAGTATTGTCCAAATCCAAAAATCAAATGGTGCCTTGGGTTGCCAAGTTAGACAAGAAAATCTAGTAGCTATAAAAGTACAGCTGAAAACCCCTGTATTAATATCATGTCCATCTGCTGAATGTTACATAAATATGCAGTCTTTTTATTTTCCTTCTGAATAACATTTATTTTTACAGTGCCCAGTTTGACATTCTATGTCATTCTACTCAGTTTATTGCATAGTAACTTTAAATGGTTCTTCAAATATCCATTTATAATGTTTTTGTTAATATTTTTTCAAGTGTTTTTACCAGCTGTTTTACTTATGCTTAAACACAGGCACCATCCCTCCACCCCAGCTTTGTAAAGTTACAAAAACTCCCCAAGAAAAGCAGTTCTGGGAAGACTGTGAGGCTTTAAATTTCAAATACCTCAGGCTTTCCTGCTCTGCTCTGAGCAGTCGGGCGCTGGTCTGTGCTTGGGCTGTCACCATCCACATCATTGTCAGAAAGCAGAATTTCCTGGGATGTAGTCCATCCTGGAGAAAGTTAGGAAGCTCTGGGAATTGGCACAAACTGGTTTGGCACACAGCTCCCAGCCTTGCTGCAGCCCAGCAGTGGTCTGCTCTGCTTAAGGAGAAGCATTCTCCAACTTTTCCATCAGGGCTTGCTTGGCACAGCTCTGCTGAGCTGGGTGGTGATGCCATTCCAGCACAGAATCCATCCCAGCCCCAGCTTGGAGCTGCGCCTCCGTGGCTCACCTGGTGAGCCAGGTCCAGGGCTCCACCTGGGGATCATCTTTGAGGGCAGGACCGGTCCTGGAACAGGAAGGAACGTTGGAAAGCAGCCCTGAGAGCAGCCTGGAAGGGTCATCTCAAGATGCATTTAAATGTCAGTGAAAGTTAATGCATGCTAGGCCAGAAGTTAAGAGATGGAGAGATGTGTTTACCTTCTGAACCTGTTTGAATCTTGGCATTGAAAAAATCTAGTAGTTATGGAACTACGACTGAAAACCACGATGTTCATATCATGTCCATCTGCTGAATGTTAAATAAATATGTTGGTTGGTTGGTTATTTAAGTACGTTGGCCAACTGGCATAGTATGAAATGTTTCTAGAAATAGTTAGGGGATATTTTTTTTTGTTGTTGTTGTAGGTTGAGTCCTTCCTCAGAGATACAGGAAAATGAGGAGACACTTAGCAGGATAGGGAGGTTTTTGTTTGTGATTTTTCCAGATACACTGCTCAGAATCAGCTTTAATTAATCGGAGATAAGCTGCATACATTTTGCATATGTGCATTTTGATTCTGGTATTCCAATGGAATCATTCCAGGCGTACGCTCCGGCAGCGGCGGCTCGGCGTTTCACACAGGGGTAACTCCGGGCTGGGATTTTCACGGTGAATATCTCTAGTGGGAAGTGGTCTGCCCTGCTCTGCTCTGCCCTGTCTGGGTGCACCTCTCATTAAAACTGTGTGGCTGTTCCAAGGTCAGGCTGGGAGCCTGGTGCCCCAAACGAGGGTGCAACAGCGGAGTGCCAGGTTGTGGTGGTGTAACCCAGCAGCAGCAAACATCCCCACAGCCCTCCCCTCCCTTCTCCCAAGGATGGGAGAGAGAATCTAGGAAAAAAAGGTAAAGCCTGTGGGTTGAGATAAAGACAGTTTATTAGGATAGAAAAGGAGAGGCAAATAATAATAAGGAAAAAGAACGTAAAAAACAAGGGGTGTACAGTGCAGTTTCTCACCCACTGACCAGTGCCCAGGCAGTGTACCCAGCCAACTCACCCCAGTTTTGTTTTTCAGCACGATGCCATGTGATTTGAAATATCCCTGTGGCCAGTTAGAGCCAGCTGTCCTGGCTGTGTCCTCTCCCAGGTTCTTCTGCCTCCAGCTTCTTTACTAATGGGGCAGCATGAGGCCCTGAGTAAAACCCACTCAGCAACAACTCAATCAGCAGTGTGTTAACGTTATTCCTGTCCTAAATCCAAAACACAGCACTGTAACAGTTACTGGGAAAAAAACCCCAAACATCCATCCCAGCCAAAGTCAGAACAAAGGTGTTTAAAACATAACGCAGCTAATGTCGGCAGATTTTTTATCTGCTTTCTCCTGTCATCTGTCTTGAATAGGAGTGAGTGTCCTCCTGCCCTGAAGCCTCAGCAATGCAGATTTTTTGGTGACACTGCTTGGAAGTATAGCTTTATTCACAAACCCCATTTTATATGAGTTTGGAGGGCTACAGATTTGCTCTTCTCTCCATAAAAGACCACCTAAGGTCAGGGAAGAGGAGGTGGCATGGGGTGTTTAGCTGCAGAAATCCTACCCAGCACCAGGGATTCACAGCACCTGTTGGCTTCTCCTTGAGTTCTTCCGGCTGAGAGGGGCTGAGTGTCTCAGCAGGGGAAAATTTCATGCTCCTAATTACCTTCTTTAGATATTCTTATAAAGACAAATGTCCATGGAAGGACTTTTGATAACTGTGTCTCATCACCCACCCCAAGTCAGAATCTGATCCTTGTGGCTTGTAGCAACTTATTCTCACCCACATGCACTGTAGGTGCAGAGCCAGTGCCAGAACTCCTCTCCTCTTAGCAAGTGAGCACCAAAATGATTTATCACAGATAGACATGTTTGGAAAGTTTAGCAAAGAACTGCTTTTGGGAGGTTACAAGGTTAACTACCAAAGTTGTATGTAACTTGGAGCTGATGCATGGCAATTAATCAAGAAATTACGTTCCACATCTTTTCGCGAGCCCCCACGGCGCGCTGCGTCTGGGGGCAACAGGCACACACTGAGGGCAAAGCAGTTCTGCTGGTCAAAATGCAAATTATTTCATACTGAACAAAAAAGAGCACAGAATAAATGCTGGCAGAGGAGGGCCATGGTATGAAATGCTCTTTTTAGCAAGGAAAAGGCCTCAGAATCCTGAGCAAACCTGCAGCATATGCAGAAAAAAACTCCTCTAATTGTTGCTCCCATCATATGTGTGCTTTGAATCTATTCACAAGCATCTCTGTTCAAGGCAAAGGTCCTTGTTCGCATGCTCACCAACTTGCAGCAGGGCTTTTTGGCTCTTTCAGAGTTTGGGTAACTCAGTTATCACCTTCTTTCCACCCTTTACATTGACATATTCAAACCCAAGTGTTTAAGTCAATAAAATCAGTAAGTAGGTGTGTTGGGATGCCATGAGTGGGAGTGATATAGAACTGATGCATCAGCTTAATTTATTGAGACGAGTTTAATGCCAGCTACCAGTGCTGCTCATGTGCTTTTATCAAAATGCTGGGAGTTGGGGTTTGGCTGCTGAACCTTGCACAAGTGTGGTGGTTCCCTTTCTTCCAGGGTTCATATCCAACCCCACAGGCTGGAATTTCCTGTCTTTGTGACTATTGATATTTGCCCTGATTTTCCCTTTTCTCCCTCCTTCAGAGTCAGCAGCTCAGTGAAGCTCTGTGCTGATAGAGAGCTAATTATGGATGGATGCTTGGCACTGGATTTGTTTAATGAAGTCCTAATGGCAGCCAGAAAAGTACAGGGAGAGATACTTTGTGGGTGTAAATCCCAACACCTGGACTGACTTGGATTGACTCCCGAGGGTTTAAAGCACTTTACACCCACTGGGGATTTGTCCTTAAGTAGCTTTCACTGAGCTGGAGAGGGGCAGAGCCACCCGAGCACACGGCACTAACATGCTTGAACATTGTAATTAGCAATCTGATCATTTTCTGTCTCTGACTGACATGTGACATCTCTGAAACGTTTTCAAAAGCTTCAGATTTTGAAAGTGGTGGGTGTTCTGAATTTTTGGGATGCACCTGTGTTCACATCCACAAAAACATTAGTTGGATAATAAGATGTGTTTGCCTCAGACTATAGATAATTTAAAAATTAGGGAGAATAATTTGTTCCAAGAAGCTATATATAATATGTTATATAAAATCTGTTATGCACTTATATCATATTCTATCATATAATGTCATATCAAACAATTTACTGTTACATTCAGCTATCACATCATATATTATCTACCACAAATAATATTATAAATAGTAGTCATATATTACATAACCTAGAATACATAATATATACTAGACATTATATTATTAACTATATGATATTTTATAGTTATATGATAATATATTTTATTTGTATTACTGTGTACAAGTATATAAACATACATATGTGTATTGAATATGAATGTGCATGTGTGTATATGATTATTTTTTGTTCTTTAGAGCAGTCAGGTATTGCATATATATGTTTAATACATTGGTTTTGTCTTTGCCCAAATATAGGATTTTTTAAAAGTCTTTATTTTTATTTTCCCCATTGTTTTCCAGTATCTCATCTGCCAAGACAAAACTGTTAGTTGGTAAAACACGTATTTAGAGATTCGTGTTGAAGGTGGCTGAATTCTTGCTGCTCCCTGCCTGGTACCTGGGAAAAGGGCAAATAGCTCATCTCAATGCAGGGAGTTGTCTGTGTAGTGGCTGAGCTATTTTAATTTGGGAAGAATAAATAATTTTCTCCTTCTGAATCCCTTGTAGTCCCTCACCCACAGAAGCAGTTGGCATACAACGCCTCCAAAGCCGGGGTCGTAAAATTAACACAGACATTGGGAACCGAGTGGATTGACAGAGGAGTAAAAGTCAACTGCATTTCCCCGTAAGTAAAATGTAGTCTCATTTTGAAACTACAAAGGGAATGAAATGTTCCACAAAGCTCAAATGAACACTATCTCAGCAAATAAAGTTTCTAATTAGCAGGTGGATTGCATCCCTTTCTATGTTGTCTTTTCCTTAACAAAGGTTTAAATACTTAGAACCAAGCCTGCTCTGTTGCTGTGTATACTCAGGGATTTAAGGAGAGGTTTTAGCATTTGATAATAGGTTTTCCAATAATGTGAAGGGTAGTTTTTAGCATTTCCCTTCCAGATGAAATATTTCCTTAGTCTGTCCAAGCCTTCTGTGGTTAAAGAAAGGGTTTTTGACACTTAACAGACAATACTTCTTTTCCCTTTTTACTTGAGACAAATACATAGGCACTTTAAAAGCTACATTTTATTGCTGTTATTGAGCTACTGTTCAGCTCCGACAGTCACAGGAGGCCAGGTGTAGTTTTGTAAATATATATAGATATATATTTATTGCAAATTACATTTTCCTTATTTTTGGAGACTTCAAGCTCTATGTTTAGGGTATTTATTCACAAAGAAAAGTTTTCCTACCAGATCCACTTTGTCTCTCCCTGTTTCTCACACACATGCCCAACCAGTCATTTTATTAAACAATTAGCAGTGCATGATAGTGCTGAGCAGAAACCCAAGTGGATAGCGTTAATTGGAAGCGGTCAAATTCTGTAGACCATTGAAGTCAATCAGAGTAACTAAGAAGGGCAGGATTTTAACCCAGGAGTTAAATTGCAATAATGAAGATAATAATGTAGATCAAATTAGGGAAAACAAATTACATATTTTAATCCACAAAGTGGAGGGGGAAAAAAAAATCACAGAGCTTAATGGCAAGTGCCTCTATTTTTTACTGCTGGACTGTTCTCCCCTTGTTTGTGCTAGCTGCCTTCCTTATGATTATTTATTACTAATTATACCAGTGACTCCAGCCATCTCTCTGTGTGATCCACAGATTCTTTCAACAGCATCTTACTTCCTAATGGGATTTTCCCCATGCCCATGCTAGCAGCACTGTAATGGTGCTCCCACAACTAGCACTAGTGATTTTACACTGGCTTTGGGGAGCTGGGGAGATGAAGGGAATTAGGGAAGCTCAGCAGGACCTGGTAGGAGTTGTGTCTGAAAACATACGGGTAATCTGCACCAACAGAGGTGGGATAGTTGTGCCACATTCACAGCAATTATGGATGAGAAGGCTCTTACAGAAGGAATTACCCATTTCTTAGGGGCTTACATAAATTTAAAAAATAGGCACCAAATGATCAAAACTCATTGTTTTGTACAACTTGGAAGCAAGCACTCGCTTCTAGAGAAGTTATGTTTCTGGAGACAGTTGCCAGAGCATGGAGAAAAAATAGAGAGCTTCTCTTTCTACTTTTCAGGGCAACACAGGGTTGCATTTTGACCATCTCTACCTGTCTTAAACTCTATCTCTGAGCTCAAAATCCTAGAACAGGAAGGGATGATGGAGGAATAGCCAGAAAGGAGAAGGGAGAACAAACATTTACTGTCTTTGAGGTCCCCTATTGTGGACAGAGCAGTTTTCCCTAATGCAGGTGGGAACCTGGACTGAGCTGCTTTGGAGACCAATGGAACTTCCCTCACAGAGACTCCAGGTTCTGGCTGGGCCCCTCATGATGGCATTGCTGGGGACCTCTGGACAGGAGAGAGGAGCCTGCAGCAGTTCATGGAGCTCAGATCCCTCATCACACAACCAAAATCCACATCTGCTTCTGAGTGAATAACTTCACATTTATATTTCTGTCTGTGTGAGATGTGAACTTGCATTTCAGTGCACATTTGGACCCATCCCCAGAACTGTGGACCCCACTAGTGTCACTGTCTCTTGATGTGACTTACCAGGACCAGGGACACCTTCAACCCAGTTGGTTTGAGTACCCAGCACCGGTAGGACTATCAGTGTCATTCTATAACAGGATTGGATTTTAAGGAGTCTGAGGAGAACAGATGTAGATACAGGGAATGATGGTACCCAAGATCAGCTCTGGATAAGTAAAATACCTGTGTCCTTAAGTACTTTGCCTCTCCCAGTTGTGGTTGCATTAAAGCTTTAAGGCACTCTCAGTGTGCCTCTGTCTGAAGCTCCAAATGCTCCAGTCTGGCCTTAAACATTATTTCACCATGCAAACCTTTTGGCCTTTCCCCCCTCTTCCTATCTGGTCACTTTTTATCAACTTAATTTCTTAATGAGTGCATAAAACTTATGCAGAGCAATGCATAAAAGTTAGCAATGCATAAAATGTTATGACAGAGTCCTTAGGATGATTTATTGCATTTATAAAATTGAACACGCAGACTTCTCTTGCTGGCCAGGCAAACCTGATGCCCAGGGAGAGAAGGTGGCTGAGATTCCCTGGATGCCTTGGCTGACTTCTGCTGTTGCTGTCGTGGAATCTGTACTCAGTCATTGAGCCACCCTCCAGGGCCATCACCTCATAGCCTGTTGCACAGCTGATGCCAAAAAAATGCAGAAGGTCCTGGAGTCTTCCTGAAATGGATGTGGGGGTTGAACTGCAGAGGGTACCTGGGTGAAAACAGGGACCTTTACAGAGCATTGCCCTGTGGCTGGTGCCCAGGTGCCCACCAGGTTTAGCCTCTTTGTTGGTCCCAGGTCATGGAAGTGTGTTGGGTGTGATGGAAGAGAGAATTCTAGAAGGTGTCTGGTTTTAGGTGTGCAGCATTAGAACACATCATTTTTGCAGCCATTACACTGAATCAATGTCAATTTCTTTGGCTAATTACTGCCTTCTTTTTGATTAGCAAGACGTGAAACGCCATTATGTGATGACCTTTGGGATGGGCAGCTGGAAGTTGATATCAAGGTCAATTTGCAGCCAGACCAGCAGCCCTGGGGCTGAACCATGCTCCCCCCTGATGGGCTGCTGTGATTTGGGTTCGGGCTGATGGGCAAAGAGCCTTTGTGTGCCCTGCATCCTGCCCTGCTCCTCTGAAGGCAGCTGCACAGTGCTGCCCCAGGCGTGTAGCCCCAGAAAGCAGGCAGGGCAGGATCACTGCAGGTCTGGGGAACACCCCGCCAGGGGGAAGGAGAGGCAGAGCTGGCAGGAGAAAGAGCACCCCAGCATCACCTGAAGGCATCCCAATTAAGCTGCATTACTATCCCCATTAAGCAGCAGTCGTTGCTGGTAAGTATCTTTGGACTTAAATCTTAATTCCTTGGGAGATGTCCCAATTAAGTGGATCTTGTGATTAAACACTTCCTGATTAAGTGGAGTGTACTTAACTCATTCAAATTAATAACTCATCTGAAAGAAATCAAGTTACACGCAGATGGAATCTTTTTTTGCTCTCATTTGGGGATTGAGTGCACGTAACAATTCCAGTTAAGTATCTGGTAAGTGATATTTTTCCTAATGTGTCTCTCGAAGTGGAAATATTTTAGGCAATTGTTTTTTTCTCTCTCTTTTTTTTTATGGTCTTTTTTTTTTCCCCCTCATGTCTCAAATTGTCCTGTGTATCAATAATGAAATATTGATGCTCATATCTATCATTAAGGAACCAGCAGTTTGATATTACATTGACATGCAACAGAAAGTACTGATAGGCTCAGCACTGCATATGAGATGAGGTAGGGAATTAATGCATTGGCAGTTGTCTTTGCTGGAACTGGTTAGGAGCCAACTAAAATCTGCCTAAAAGGGTTCGACAACGTTAAATTGCCCAACTTGGCACCAAGGCTTTCCCAGAAGATGTGTAGTATCAATGACATGCCTAATATTTATAGTGCCATCAGTATGTGTGTTTGCAACTTTTAAGTTTTGCGCTATATTTTTTTCTCATTTCTATAACAAAAAATTTGTAGTGAAGTTTGGTTGCACCTCTAAATTTTTGCTACATGGAGTGAACCTACAGAAAGGTCCAGCAAGAGGCACAGTGCAGTGATTCGCGGACTGCCGTGATCAGACCAAAGATCATTTTTCTGAACAGATTGAAAAACGTCCTCTTTTTAGCAAAATCTGTTGTGCTGGAGGACTGTGTGTTTTATTCCCTAATCTGCATTCCCTTGGGGTTAAAAAATATCTGTAAATGAAAAAAATAAGAAAATCATATGGATCTAATTCTGGTCTCTGATAGTGTAAAGCCAGAATGATGATGATGGTGGTGATGGTTTTGTAAGCACAGTGAGAGGCACGTAAGGGAAAGGAGTTCAATATATTTCATGTCTGCTGCTCAAAGGACATTTCTCTCTGAAGAAAACCAGTTCTTGAGGAGTTTGGGAAAGCAAGGAGGGAGAACAGGGGGTTGTGTTTGAAGGAAATAAGTAAACCATTCGCAGTCATATACTGGAATGTGCTTGATTTTGTTACATTGCCAGAACTTAAGTGAGCTGCATCGCTCAGTGTTTCTGAACTGCTCTGCTCTTTATTGACAATTACAGTAAAATATAAAGCCGATATTTAAATCCTGCCTGATCAGTGCGAACAGAAATGTTTGGGGGAAAATCTGAATTAGTTCCACTTCATAACAGAGTAAATAGTGGATTTCAGCATTCATTTAAAACAAAAGGTAAATCTCATACCCAGAATCCAGTCTGTCTCAAAAAATTATTTCCTTGGAAGTCTAAATTGGGATGCCGACGAAGTTTCAGAACAAAACGGGTATTTTTATACTTTGTTCATTTCATATTTATCACTGACTTGTTTGCTAATTTTCATTTGCAAGAGGCAATTCTTCCAGCTAACTGGCTGCCTCAATGGGCCACTGATTTCTTTGAAGTGACAGTCTGTAAATATGCATAAAAAAGAGATGCAATTAGCGTGTGTGTGGTTCAGTGCAGCCTGATTTCATTGGCAAGTTTACCCACAGTGTTGATAAGCTACATTATCTAGAAAATTGGCTGCTGAAAAACAGCACCTCTGATTGCCAGCAAAGGTTCCAGATAACAGGGTGCTGAAGAGAAATATAATTGAGGTTGAATATGTTAACCAAGGTGTCACATGCTCCTTAGAAGCGCTAATTTATCAGCATGTTGGAATTTTTATTAACATTTGGAATGCATTTCTACCACACTAATGAAGTGGAATTGGCAGTTCAGGTTTTAGTTATTGTCATTTCTGAGAAGTTAAATGTAATTTCTCGTTAGACACAGTTATGTAAATATATTTGTTCAGGGGCTGAAAAAATTATACATTTCACAAAATACAAATATGTTGTTAAGGAGGAGTATGACAAATCAGTTGCAGTTAAAGTCATAAAAGCCAGCCATATCTTCACCCTGCATTGTGCTTCCTGCAGCATCATTTTTAGGGAATCTGAAAAAAAACAAAGTTAGCAGAGTTTTAGTAAGTAGTGGAGTCAGTCATTAATGTGAAAGAGGCAAGACAGTAAATCAGTGTGATTTGTTGGGTGTTGGTATAAGGGGCATCACGCTGGGTGTGTTGTGCTTATCTCTGCCTCTCCTTTTTTTTTTGTGTGGAAAGGGTCTGGTGCCCAGAAGGGCGCTGGCTTTTGTTCCCCTTGTTGTTTGACATATGGAGAGTTGGTCTGTTTTGATTTTCTGGGCTGTACACAAGCACGCTGTGTGACAGCTGCAGAGTGATGAGAAATTGGTGGAAGGACAACAGCTCCCAAGAGCCACCACAAACCCAATTCAAGGCACTTTCAGTTCCAATGCTGTGCTTATTGTCTAGAAAAAAATTTAAACTGGTGATTATGAGTAACCTAAAAGTAAGGAGCTTGTGCTGGCAGCTACGAAGATCATGGAAGCGTATGTGTGTTTGAAAGGAAACCTCTGAGCTGCCCATCAGCAGCAGAAGTGTTGATAGGAAAGGAGCACTATGGAAGTTTGCACCATGACTTTCAGCAAGGGCAGTGCAGGCCGGATGTGCCCATCTCCTTTGTGCTATTACACTGCTTTCCTTCTGAATTAACATCTCAAACACCTCTAGGCGCTGCCTTTTTTTTTCTGGGCAGGACTCGTTTCTAAACCCTAGTCGTTTTTGTTGATAGTTATTATTGTTACCAGTGTTCTTGATGTCTTAGGAAATTGTTTGGGTTTTTACTAGTAGGTTTTTATTGCTTAATTAAAAAGGAGGGGGGAAATGTAGGGTTTGGCTTATAATTGTAAAAGAGTTTAAGGTTTATTCTCACCAGAAGGCTCTATGGGAAAGGCACAGCAGCAGGCTGGAGGATTAGAAGTTAGTTGAGGGGCGAGAGATAGTTAGGAATGTGGAGAGGGTGAGTCGGAAGTGAAGGTGGAGAGAGGCGTGGACAGAGTGTGAGCAGAAAGGTGATTGGGTGGAGGGACACGAGGACAGCGTGTGAGCAGAAAGGAGATTGGATGGAGAGATGTGTGGACAGCGTGTAAGCAGAAAGGTGATTGGATGGGAAGATGTTTGGGCAACGTATGAGCAGAAAGGTGATTGGGTGGAGGGACACGAGGACAGCGTGTGAGCAGAAAGGTGATTGGCTGGTAGAACACGTGGACTACAGCACTGCAGCTGGGCTAGCCAATGGGTGTCTTCTTTCTGTTGAGTTCTGTTAAGCCTCGGTTTGGTTTCAGTTATGTCAGGCAGAGAGGAAAGGTATATAAAGGTATATAAGGGGTGTGATTTCTACAATAAAGCAATCTCCTCCAGTCTGTGTTGCTTTATTCTCCATCATTACAGCTTTCCTTCTGAATCAACATCTCAAACACCTCTGGGTGCTGCCTTTGTTTTGTCACTAAACCCTCGGCCCGTGTGCTCGCTGCAGGGGCATCGTGGACACGCCGCTGATCCGCTCGCAGGAGCTGCGGCAGCTGGTGCAGCGCTGGCTGGCTGACATTCCGGCCGGGAGGCTGGCCCGGCCCACGGACCTGCAGGCTGCTGTCGTCTACCTGGCCTCCGAAGCCTCGGACTACATGACAGGCCATAACCTGGTCATCGAGGGTGGCCAGAGCCTGTGGTGAGAGCTGTCCTGCAGCCTCCCCTCTCACGGCCTTTGGAAAGTGAGTATCGGAGTTGAGCTTAGTCCCAGCTTTGGTTTGTGTGGCTATGTGGCCAGCTGATACGAAATTATTGTTTTGTTCTTTCGGGTGCTAATTTGGAGGCTTGTATAACGCACAGGGAAAATAAGGCAAAAAAAAAAAAAAAAAAAGGGCAATCTTTCAGTTTTCTAGCATTTTCGTGTTTTTCACTGCGCGGTCACATTTCTGTTAAATTAGTGTTTAATGATATAAAAGTACATTTACTGCAGTGAGATTTGGCTATTGTTTAAGTTTAACAGGGGGCATTTTTAAAGCAATCAATATTAGCTGGTCTGTGTAGTTTATTGTTCTTAGGCAATTTTTTTGTATTCAAGTTGTTCCAGTGACATCTGTGAGTGGTGAAAAACAGTTGGATGTAGTGTTAAAAAAAATAAATTAGTTCATTACATTTGAACCTGAATCTTGCCATTTTATATTTACTGGTGTTCTTTAGTTTTTGACAGTGTTTTTATACAAACACCCACATAAATGCCCCTGAAAGAACAGTGCTGCACTTAATAGAGATTCATGGTTGGTAATTATAATGGCTCTAATCCAAACCCATTGAGGTAAGTAGGGACTGCTCATATTCTTTAAGTTAAACACGTGTTTAAATGTTGCTACAACTAGGTCTTTGTTTTCCATGACAGACAGAAGTAAGCAAAGGTCGTCTTCCAAATAATTTTTTTTCCTCTTGTAAAATTCTGAAGACAACTCTTGGGTGCAAACCAAGGCCAGCTCAAGTGAAATTGATACAGGTCTGTTGGCTGAAGAGCTCGTTTTGGTGATAGCATTGGGTTCATTGCTTATAGGCAATAAAACATGGCACAATAACCCCATGGTTCTGATATTGCTCTGCATAAAGACAGACTTCCATCCCAAGGGCCCTTAAACATAACCTAAGGAGAATTTACGGGAAGAAATTCACTTGCAAATCCTCATGTCATTTGTTTTGCCTTTGGCAGCTCTTTGTTACCATAACATAAATAATTGTGGATGGATGTCATTACTTTGATTAAGTGCTACAAGCCCATGCATTGGCTGGCCATTATTGTGGGGAATTGCTGTAATGGCTTCAGACTTGACATTCACTGCTACGTTGTAAGGTATGCGCCTCGCTGACGTACTATCATCGTTATCGTGGATAAAGTGCAAGAAGATACTTGTCTTCATTAAATTTTCTGTTAGACCATTGATAATTAATACATATCTCATGTTTCATCTTGAGTCGTTTTTCTGGGGAGTGTTGCTGTTAAGCGACTCAGGGCTAGAGCTTTTTGGCTTGAAATCCTTGCCTTGTGTGCATGATCTAATTTATTGACAGTGCTCTGCAAACTCACAGGCTTAAGTAGAGCTTGATTTTGGATAAATCTTTAAGAAAAACAATTAAGGATTTAAACGTTTTATTATTTTTCTGGGCTCACAAAACCTTTTCTCTCCTAGCTCCCACACTTGCATCATTTTGTGTCATGCTCTGGAGGGCTCAGCAGAGTTCTCACATCCCTCTGGCTGGCTTTTCACCCAGAGGTTAATGTGCAAACATTGGTGAACTCATCAGGAGCTCTTCCAAGGGATCCTAGAGGGGCTTGTATACTATTGCTTGGACTGCTGGTGAACAGTTTGTTGCAGCTTCTACCTAAACTCTAAAATAATGAACTTCAGTTAATTTGAAACACGAACTGCAGTTGGCACTGGAACTATGAGCAGTGTTTTCACTTTCTCAGCAGAAAGACAGGAGACTGAATGGACTGCTGAGGCTGAACTCCCGTTCTTTGCCTGGAGATGGTTGCAGTTCAGCACCAAAAGGCACTGGCAGGGCACTGCAGGAAGCTGAACTTTACTGCCCCCATGCTGGCTGATTTTGGGAAGACTTTCAGCCAGCAAAGGTCATGCTGTAATTTTCACAATTTTGAAGTCAAAAACAAAACCCAGACATAAAAAAACTCTCCCAGACTTAGAAAAAAATCAAAATTATCTTTTAACTAAGCAGCCTCCAGTATTTGGATTAGAGATTGTCTTGCCTGCTCTGTTTGCCCCCAGGCTCTGCCTTTGAAGGGCTGAGTGGGCAGAGCAGAGGGATGAGCTTACCTGCCCAGGCTGATGTGGGGCTTGGCTCCTGTTTGGGGACATCGGTGTTTGCCCGCGTGGGCCCTGGCCCTGCCCCATGTTGGCCCAGAGAGGCTGATGGAAGGGGCTGCCTCTCACTCCATGACACAGGAGGGGCTCAGGACTAAGCAGCCCAAGGGATCACAGCCCTTGGTGCCAAGTCCCCAAGCTAATTGGCAAATACCCTCTTAGCATTTTTGTTTTTTCATGGCTGCCTCACTTTGGCCAAAGAAACATCCTGGGGGAGACCATGTGTCAGAAGGGAAGTCTCCTTCTCCCTGCATACATGAACTGGCCTGTCTCTTCCTAAGGAAACACTTTTCATCTCTCTCCTCCACAGGCCTGTTGAGTCATCAAATGGTTTGGGTGGGAAGAGACCTTAAAGATCTCCTAGTTCCGACACCCCTGCCATGGACAGGGACACCTTGCCCTAGACCAGGTTGCTCAAAACCCCATCCAGCCTGGCCATGAACCCAGGGTTTCATCCATTTGGGAGCCCTGGCAATGGCACTGTGGCTCCTCACCCTCTCCCACAGAATTTCCTGAGGGAAACGGCTGATTTCCACTCAGAGGCAGGTCTGCGACCATGCAGCGCTGCTTCTGTCTGCTAGCACCAAACTTGGCATTTGGGCTGGGAGCTGTGGGGTGGCTGCTCCTTGGGCATGGGACTCCCCACACTCTGCCTGGCACTGTGGGGGAGGCTCACTGCTACGGCCGCGGGATCTCTTCTGGAGACACAGCCCTAAAGCCAAGCTGAAGCACCAATTTCCACTTTAGAGGGCAAAACAAAGTTCAAGAGGTTTGTATCAATGTCTAGCAGTATCCAAAAGGAAGGTGTAGAGAGGATGGTGGTGATGCCAAATCAGAGGACAAGAGGCAATGGGCACAAAATGATTCCCAGGAAGTTCCACCTGAACACGAGGAAGAACTTTGCTGCGCAGTGACAGACCATGGGAACAGATTGCTCAGAAAGGGTGTGGAGCCTCCCTCACCGGGGATATTCCCGAACTATCTGGCTGCAATACCCCATTATATATTCTAGGATAACCCTGCTTGGGCATGAAGGTGGGACCAGGAGACACACTGTGGTCCCTTCCAGCCAGAACCATTCTGTGACTCTGCGAAGAATGCGAGAAGAGCCTTTTCCCCTCCCAGCAGGGGAAGCGCTGCGGGGCAGGGGATGCGGCGTGGGGCATGCAGAGCAGGGGAGGCGGTGCAGGGGATGCGGTGCAGGGGGGATGCGGCGCGGGGGATGCGATGCTGTGCAGGCGGAGGCGCCGTTCCCGCCGGTACCTCTAGGAGGAAACCTCAACCTGTGTTGTGTCTGCTGGAGCCGGGCTTCCCAGCTCTGGTATTCAACTTTTATATTGCGGCTAAGTTAGTACTTTTGATATTTCTAAGTTTTTTTTTTTTTTTTAAACATTTATGTAGAACACCACATAATTGCAGAAAAGATAATAGTCACATACCCTAGGGCTTGGTGTACACTTATGTTAAAAGTACAGCTTTTATTGGCAACTAAAGTAATAACCTTTCCATGTCAAATTGCTTTAAATTAAACTTAAAAAAAAAAATGCTGGCTGATACCCACACTTAGTAATTGTCAAACATTAGCATAATGTGGAATACTAAAGCTGCTTAAATCTTGGGTTTAAAAATAATTATTTACTTAGGTAAATTCTCTATTCAAAAGCATAATACTAGATTTTTTTTTACACAGTCTCCTCAATGTATATGTTAAAATGCAGACATGAGCTTGACGTGGATGTGGGGTCAAATATCACTGTGGTGTCTGAGAGAAAAAGGGGGATTTTACACCTTTAGCTCATCCGTCCATCATTGCTAACCGGGAAAGAAATGTTTTAAGGCTGTACCTCTGAAGGCAGAGGTGCTGTGGCTGACATCTGGTGACCCAAGGAGAGTGACCTGCAGTACCTGCTGATCATACCTCCTGCTGCAGCCCTGGAGTGCAACATCATGTTTCCGGATGCTGGATAAAATCTGGGAGACGGATGTCTCAAGGACGTGGATGTGGAAGGGCAAGGGCAGCAGGTCAGTAAAGTGTTCCATTCAGGTGCATTTCAAACTTCTGCTACAGCAGGAACTGGAAGCACATGTGGTGGGAACCATTTGAATTTCCAGCGTGAGGCGGGAGAGGGGACATTGCACTGCAAGATGTGGCTCTCAGGGCTCACTGCTCTGTGTGAAGGAGACTGGACTTACCAAGCGCTGTGAGGGCACAAGTCCTCATGGTTTGCTGCTTTTGGGAGGCCCAGGCCCTGACATGCCCACCTTGTGGAGTCTATCCCATTGCCAGCACTTCCCTGTGAAGTCCACCACAGCACTGTGAGTCTACTGGCTGTTCCTCAGAAGCATGTCAGTGTTTTACTGGAAGTTCAGCAAGACCTATTTTGGAACACTTTCTTAAAGAAATCAGCAGTGCCCTTATTAGGGCAAAGTGGTTTTTGGCAAATTCCCACACCTTTCATTAGCAAGTTAGAAAGGGATTGCCCTTCCTGCTGCTTTAGGGAGCAGGAAGCTCTGGGAAACTCTTGCTGCCTTTCCAGCAACTTTTCAGAGGAACGGGATGGAGCAGTAGTACCCAGTTACAAGAAAGTTATGAACTTCAAGGGTGTTAAAGTTGTTGGGAGGGGAAACACAAGGAGCCGAGGACTGAAAATTAGGTAACTTTCCCAGCCTTGCCTAATGTCATAAGTTTTACACTGTAATTATAAATCTGATTATATACTAATTTCCACACTTTCAATTCTTTAAAGCAGGGAAGGAAAGTACACGTTCTTCCATGGAGAACCCTAATGCAGTCCTACAGCATGTGCCTTCTTACTACAATAGATCGGAATTCTTCGAAATATTGGAATAATAGCGAGTGCTTGCTGCTAGATTCTCACCTGCCTGGTGTCTTTTCTCTATTCACACCTCTTTCCTTGTTCTCTAGAGCTCTCCTTTCCCCACCTGTCCTACCTGACCTCTTTCCCCTGCTCTGCTGTCAGTGCTGCCGTTGCCGCCCCATCGCGCCAGGCAAAAGAACTCTGGAGAGTTCACTCTGGAGAGTTCCCTCTGGAGAGGGACCAAGCAGAGTGCAGGTTTCCCAGAAAATCCTCAGTGCCAAGGCCTGGATCTAACCTTCATTTACTTGCCCCCCAAACCACTCCATCATAATCCATGTTGCTTCTGGTACCAGGACTCCTTCAGTGGTAGTAAAAGTAGGAAGGCTCTTGTCGATGGGTGGGTACAAGTAACTCCCACTTCAGTTCCTTCCTATTTGAAAACATGAGGGTGTTCCTGAATATATGCTGGGTGTGGGGACGACATTCCTTCTCCTGGGAGATGTCCTTTGAGACATAACCCCACACTGCAGCTGCAAGTGCTCTCTGCCATGCTCTATTTACTCCCCTCTCTCCAGGGTAGCAGGCTGTGTACAGACACACTTCGTGTCTTTAGGAAGCCTCATTAATTCACGAGATACATATTTTTTTTCTCAACAGTTTGTAACAGCTTCTTAAATGTGTAAACTGGCTTTTTCAGATTTGTATTGAAATACTGAGAAATAGATCTATGTTTCCATAGGCTGCTTCCTATGTCCAGACAGACTTCTGACACTACCTTACATGTACAGTTGTTGCATAAATGATATGTTAATGCATGAGAGAAGCCTTCCACTTAAAACTGTTCAGAATGATTAAGGGCTTTAATTACAGCCCTGATTGAAACAAGACTTTTGGTAAATAGCAAAATGGCAAAACTATGCTGTTGCACTACAAGCCTCCCTTGATGACAGTGTGGTTTGTCTCTGTTACTCCTCTTACGGTAATTTCATTCATCCATTTCTGATGTTCAAATCCCACCTAAGAAATGGTAAGAGGCTCTACTTTAATGCTTACCTGTGAATAAGGTGTTGGAAGTGTTGGTTTACTTTTGACACGCTGCAAAGTGCCTATGCTGTAACAGGAATTAGATGTGGGGCTTGGTTCACCACTATATATCAGTTTTTCCAGACCCCTCAGGTGGACATACTCAGCATCTTGCATGAAACCACGTCAATGCCTTTCAGCAGAAATTCTCAGGGCAGTGTGATGATCATCTGGGAGACGACTTTTTCTCCTCCTTTGCAGGGGACTGTTGCCTCTGGTGGCAGAAACGTTGGTTATATTTAGATCCTCCAAGCAGCACCACACAGAACACAAGCTTCAATGAACTTCAGCATCTTTCTGTCCAAGCATTTCACATGCTCCCGAATCGTCTACATGCTTTTTTTTTTTTTTTAATTTCTAATTTTAAACAGATCTTTCACTGCAGGAATGTTGGAAAGTCTTTTCTCAGTGCTAGAAATGGCTTGAGTGGGTCGCAGATGCTTGGGAGCCATCCTCCCTCCTTCTCTCCTCCGGTACTTTCTGGAGTTAGTCTAAGTAGTCCTGAACGAAGAAGTAAATCTTCTCTCTTCCGAAGCTCCTCATAAATGTGCTTGCAGTTAATATGAGTCCTTTTATATTCTCTCCCTTCAAATTCTTTGGATTAAAACAAATACCGTCTGGTTCTTTTAGCTCTTTTGATTATATATTCAGAACTATTGTGTATCCTGGAAAAGGAATTCTTTTCAGTTTTCACTTTTCTTGACAACAAGCTGAAAAATTTCCCCAAATGAAAATTTCCTGCAAAAGTCTTGGTTTGTTCCAAGACCCATTTTTCAAATAAGTAACGTTTTGATGAAAAAATGCCAACCTGTTCTACTTAACAACTGTTCGTAGAACTGAGGAGAGAAAAACAAGGAATTGGAGAAAAAAATTACCGAGTCTTTTATGTAGAGTTAATCTTTGAATATTCCTGTTGTTTCAGTGACAGACAAGATGTTGGTACAAGTAGATGAATATTTAAACATTAGCATTGACACTGACTTATCTTCTCGATAACATATTGATCGTGTTCTTTCTATAGAGATTATTCCGGACTTCCCATGGAGTCAGGGAGCCTCTTAATGAAGTCACAGGCTGGATGTTTATGTAGGCATTTCCTTAGAGGTTGGTTACACAATCTGTGCACAGAATAAACCCCCACAGATACACTGCAAACGCAAAATCAGTTCATGTTTCTGCCTTTTTATCACCGGTAGCGTGTGTGATTAGGTGGAGATGTTGGTGTTGTGATGCAGTCTTGACTTAATATCTGTTATTCATTGCATTTGAAATGTCCAATTGCTTTTCTTTTTACTAAGGCATCTGGGAACGCCTTACTATGGAAATTGATGTTTTTCAAGCATTAAAATGATGCCTGAGAAGAAAAAAAAAACACCACATCACATCAAACTCTTCCCAGAGACTGAGACACCTGTAAATCTGTGTCCATGCTTTTGGGAAGCCTCTGAAGAGTGCTGTGCCCAGAAGGGTGTCCCAGTGCCGGAGCTGTCACCTGGTGAGAGGATGACTGCCAGGCAGCCACCACTGCCACAAAACCCAATGGTGATAGAAACATCCTGCTTGGATTATTATAGGATCTGTGTTGTATTAGTGGCACCAAATGAATTTTGCAGTGGATGGAGATGTATGGAAAGAGAGGTTCTAAGATGAAAAACATATTTATTGCAGTAGGATATATGCTAGTGTCTTTCAAAAGAACGTTTTTTTAAAAAAATGAACAGTGCTAGGAAGGAAAAAGATAAGTACACAATAAATCATGACTCAGAGCAAAACTCTCATTGACTTTCAGAGGAAGGCAGGATTTAATTTTCACTGTAGTTATTAAGAAATGCTTCTTATTTATGTGAAGATGAGAGGTGGAGAACACTCATCTGTGGGGCAGTGAGTTGTTAATGCCATTAATATTTAAAGTGGACGTTTGGGGTTCTTATAAATAGCTGCTTTTTGCAAGCTTTGCAAAGTCATGCCAGCGCTCCAAGAGCCTAAAAATCTTCAAAGAATTATTTGTCAGCCTTGCAGTTCACAGCCTCTTTCTTGCCGTTCTTGATGTCAGGCAGGAGGGCTTCTTCCAAAGGGTGTTGAGGGCAGTTGCAGCCTTGGGCTGCTGAAATGATTTTCACACGGGAAGTGCTCCCAGTGAGGTTGGAGGTGTCAGTGCTTGGTGGGGCAGGCGTCTCTTCTCCCCATCAGTGCTCTGGGGAACAAGCAGGCATGTTTCTGAAGCTGGGGAGTGCAGCCCTCCTCTGCATGCAGAAATGCTGAACACCATCCCAGAGTGATGATGGAAACCACCCATTCCCCAGGACATTTTTGTGCTTCTCTGAACGTCTATGTCAGGCAATAGGGAAGACTTTATGTCATGGGATTGCTCTAAATATAGTTTGCCAAATTGCCTTCCTTGTCCAGGTTCCATACAGACATTTTTAGGTTTCAGTCCAATTAGGTTTACCCCTAATTTGAGATCCAGCCTTGAATGAACCCTATATTTGGAGTCAAACTCGAGATGTATGATACAATTTTTGATAATGCAAGGATCTGGAATCTGGACAGTGCCAGAAAAAATGCATATATTGATCCAGGGTTGTTTTAAATTAAACTGGGTTCCCTTAAAATATTCATGAACTGGAAAGGGTCAGGTAAAAGCTTCAAGCTAAGAGATTTATAACAGACTTATCAAAGCAGATGCGTTTTGCATCATTTCTAACTTTTGACTGGTGAGAAGTTTAGATTTTTTATAAATACATATACATTTTCTCTAGCAAATGTGTGTGTATATTTATATAGATATAATTTTTTTTCAAATACATCCCCATATGCACCCTCACTCTCAGAACATTTTGCTTTTACTCTCCCGGCGTTTCAGTTACTTGCCTCAGCTGTGCGCCGTGTTGCCTTCCAAATGCAATGCATCATAAATTCATGATGGTTTGCCAAGTAAAAGAGGGCATTGAGCTTCTTTATGAAGAGGGTATTTTTGCAAACTGGACCTCATCTCTATCCCAGAGGAATTTTCTGATGCTTCCCTATTACTCCCGTACAAAACTTTTAGGGAGTTATAGATCAGACATCAAAACCAGTAATTAAAGTCCAACTTACTCCACTTCAATATCTGTCTATCCTTTTCATTAGGGAGCAGAGACATACCCTTCCTCTCCTATAACAGTCAGTTTAATGACCAGCCATCAGCTCCTCTGCTCCACAGATTTCTCAGCCTTCCAGGTTGAAGGATATTGCTTGTGCTGTTGTGTGTCCTGTTAGGTGTGTGTCTTGTCAGTCCCGTACACAGGGCTGGGTATTCCAAAATACTGGCACACATACAATTAAGTGCAAAACAGCAGTTACCAGGTGGCCAGTTTGACTTTGTGCTTGGAGTCCGGATGGATGTGGACACTGAAACAAAACTGGTGTCTGTTTGCAGGGAGGAGTCACAAGGGACTGGGAAATTCTGAAATGTCTGAAGTCAGACTGGTGTCTTTTAGGGTTGTAATTTTTTTATTCAAGCATATTTTGAAACCTAACAGAGTGAAATAAGCCTAAAGAGGCCTGTGTGTAGCACTGACCATCAAGCCAAGTTTGATGCTGGAGGTCATGGCATTGCTGCAGTTTGTACCAGTTTAGCCTACAGTCCACACACATCCTGCTCCCATGTAATTTGCTCTTCTCTGCTCACACCACCCCAGATCACCATCTGAAAACCTACTGTAAACAATAAACGCAAGAACACAGCACAGTTTTCCAGGAAAACACATCTCCTTGGTTTTTTGGTTGGTGTTGTTTTGTTAGTTTGATTTTGAGCGTTGGCAGAATCTCACTGCAATGTCTCCAGATGCTCCAGCTAATTTTGAGTTAAAGGAAGTTTCCAAAAAACCTGGAGAGAGGAGAAACCTGCCCATAGCAAGGGGTGGATGTTGTTCCTAGAACTGCTTCAGTGCCTAATGGAAGAAAAACAACCCTGGGAAAGCAATGCGGGTTT
The DNA here is from genome assembly GCA_013397315.1 of Donacobius atricapilla. Classification (NCBI taxonomy): domain Eukaryota; kingdom Metazoa; phylum Chordata; class Aves; order Passeriformes; family Mimidae; genus Donacobius; species Donacobius atricapilla. Next base: position 190,545 of record WBMY01003037.1, on the reverse strand, counting down.
GGTAGACCTGACCTCCTGTGTAGGCAGGGTTTAGCTGTGAAAAGATCCAGTGGACCTCTATAAATTCCTTTCAGCTTTGGAAATGGGGCTGAGAAAACCCTGTGCAAAGCAACATTACAGTGGTATCAGCAGTGGTCTCAGAAGGAGGCACATGATGCTTTGTGGAGATCCTGGGTCTCCCTGCTTCAGGAGACAAGGGAGCTTTTAGCTCTGGCAGATGAGAGCTCACACAGAGTACAGCCGAGGAGTTTTCATTAGTCTGTGACCTCTGCTTTAATGACCTCTGATTAATGTCCCCAGGAGCAGAGAAACTCCTGAAGTTCTTGCTGGGATGATGGGCCTTTGCAGAGATCTGGCTCTTCACTGCTATTCAAGCCTTGGAGGGGTAATTATGCTACAAGTGATTCACAAGCAAGAGAAAGCTTGTAGGCTTTCAGCTGTCTTTAATTTTACATTAGACAAAAAGTGATAAAGAACTTGTTTTCTGTAATCTATGGATTTAACTTTGAATAGCAGGTGGTAAATGTTCCAACAAATATGTATATATATCAAATCAGTGAGTGCCCAAATATTTACATCTTCAGCCAAACAAAGGCTGGAGACTCACGTTGCCTGAGGGGAAGATTGTCTTAGAGAAACAGGTTGAAAGGAAATCAAGAATGGGAATTACAAATCCTCTTTCAGAGATGAGGGGTTGTGGTGGAGAGGAATCATGTTCCTGATAGATCACTGGCTTAGGGAGATAAGCCGGCTTGTCGGAAGGGGTGTCCCGTTGTCTTTTGGGCTGTGGCCTTGTTTCTTGGAGTACTGTGCACATTTGAATCGAAGTCTGCACAAGGAGCACGCCAACAGTAGTCAAAGTTTGTACCAGGTTTCTCAGCATGGGCTGTCAATCTGGTTGTATGGCAAGGGGATGTGATCTGCAGCTGATGTATGGATCTGTGTTGGGTGGCACAAGGAACAAATCTATCAGTTCCCCACTGCTAGGGTGGCAATCCGTGGGGACATTGGTGGTTCTATGATGGTCCATGAGCCCCAGAAGTCTGGGGACTCTCACATTTGCATTGTAAAGCTTAGCAATAGGGAAGCTGGTCTGCCATTTACAATTTTCACACTGATCTGCCATTTAAAATCTAAGAACGGCTAAAATTATGATGGGTTGTGTTTACTAGAGAACTGCTAAGCAGAGCTAGAACTTCTCTGGATGGTGAAGTTTGTCCAGATGTCCAGTCCTTTCTTGAATCTCACAAGGTTGTAGGCTTCAAGGGCTTTCTGTTGCACTTGAAGAAACTGGGAAAATACAAGTAACAATCACTTTTTAATTTCCTGTTTTAAATATTCCCTTCACGTTTTGACTCAGGAGACCAAAAGTCCTAGCTTATTCCTATTATCTGCTTTTCCTGTATGTCATTTGCTTTAAGGTAAACAATCCAACCCATTTCCAGCTCTTCCCATATAGATTTTTGCCCAGGTTTGATTATTCCATCACTCACCTATAAATTACTTTTGAGTAATACCAGTGTTTTAGCCCACAACACAGGTTCTGATCCATACAGCAGGACAAGTCATCAAATTTTGTGATTTCTTACGGCAAAGTGGTGCATCATTTGCATATGCAAAACTTCAGTTGGACTTGCAGAAGTTAATGGTAGATTTTCTGACTGGAAAACTCCCTGATTTTTTTTCAAAAGGTGTTGCATGTCTCTGTTGCCAGATTATTGCTGTAGAGGACAAAATTTTGTATGTATCTGTGCACTAGTGAGAATTCTTAATCTTCAGGAAGCTTTTCCAGAGCATCAAGGAAAACACCATTAATGTAAGGAAGAAGATTAAAGTCTGCCTTTGACCTATGCTTGTGGGCTATTTACAAGGAGCTGGAACCAGACTCGCACTGCGCTGCCTGAGCAGTGCAAAAATAAGGCAAGTGCAGGATAAATGCCAGGATGAACAGGTACACTTTGCTAAGCTTTGGATGTGTTCGGTGACAGATGCTGCAGCCTGGAGGTTTTCATGGGTATGTGTCACCTGTCATGAGCTGCAGATAGATCCAGGCCCTTTTTAGAGTCAGGGAAATGCAGGCAGGCACAGCGATAAGGCAGAAGGAGGAAAACAGTGAAGAAAGTCATCTCTCCTCCCCTAATGGCTGATGCAGCCTTTCCTGTACATCAACACAAGCTAAATCTCTCTTGTCCAGACTACCATCACCTTTCATCTCCTTTGCTGTCACCCCTTTTAGTGTTGTACGCAAGCTGCTGCTTTTCCTGTTCAAGATTCTTATTGGTCTCTCTTGACCTGTGTGTTCATCAGTGGAATCCTACCATGCCACCAGTAGATAGAGATGGGGTTTTTTTTGCTGGCTCAATATAATGGTACAAAGGCTTCCTTGTCTGTTGGTTAAAGGCTGTAATAATGTACAAGCCTCCTTGTCTTCCTCCAGCTCCTTCCCTCGCTTTCCATGCTTGAAAAAGTAGTTACGGCTGGAGTTAAGGGTTACCCACCCTTTTCCAACCAGGAATAATTGACAGAACCTGGTACCTGGTGTTTCTTGACCAGTATAATGGAGGGAATAAGGAATTTATCAGCCATCCAGGTGTAAAAGTAGGAGTTTGCATCATATAAAAATTTACTTGGACATCCTTTACTGGCTATGTCACATGGGCAGGATTCTGAATAACTTGGTAGAAGAGAAAGACCAGGTTGAAAAATGAAATGATTAATTGTTGTACAACTCTGAAGCACAGCAAGTAGGAAAAAACCCTCTTAAGTTGAAGGGACATTGAAGTTTTTTGGAATTAGATTTCAATGTATCTGTAGCTTCATGAAAGGAAAGATAAAAACATTTTGGAATTCAGCTTTTCAGTTTGCTATATTTTACCATATGATTGAGTTTAAATGTATTGGTGTAGTGGATATGTTTTTTCCATTTAAAAAGCTCTTGTAAATGAACTATTTATTTACATGAAAGAAAAGGATTTCCAGTGCAGCCCACAATACTTCTCCCTCCAAGCCTGCCTTGAAAGAAGGTTGCCTTTTCATATTTGGCTCCAGCTTTCAAAGTTCTCAAAATGAAAAAAATAGTACTCTTAAAACTAAATAAAACATGTATTTTAGTATTTCTGGCAGAATGAAAGAGCACTTCTCCTGAATAGACCTATTTGAATGGCTACTCAATGTTTTTGTAAGAAAAGTATATTAAAAAGTTGAAAAAGCCTGCTGAATGAAGGTGAGGGAGAGAAACAAAATATAAAATGTGTCATGTGAGGAAAAAAAAAAAAAAAGAGACCCTTTATCCAAGAAGATCTTGGTAAAACTTTAAATGGAAAAGTGACACTCATCAAACGATTTCTATATCATCTGCACTGAATAATTTACTTTTGGGTGAGATTCACTAACATCATTGCAGAGGAAGTGTAATTGAAAATTATGAAAGCTATATCTTTATTGTGTATTACAGCACATGCCTTTGATATGGCGTTATGTCTGCCACAGCGGGAAGTGTTTTTCAGAAAAAGTCAGATCTCTGGGACAGATTCTCAGTGGTGTAAATCAGTGTTACTGCAGTGACAGCATCATATGTGAGCAAGCCTCTGCCTGCTTCTTACATGGGTAGAGCTAGGGAAGACCTCTGCTATTCTTTTTTTATTATTATGGACAGCTCCAATGAGATTTTAAAATTTCAGGGTCTTCTGCCCAAAGTTTATATAAATATCTATTTTCTCCCAGTGCAGTTTTAGCCAACCTCGTTAATGATCACTGTCCAATGTCACAGGTCCCCGTGGTACATCCTGGATCTAAGCTGCCTGTTATTTGAGGTCTTGACCGTGCTCTGGCTTTGATAGCACAGACACTTCAGCTTCAAAAGGTGCCTCAGAAGTGGAGTCTGAGTAGGAGCCGGCCTGAATACAGAACTGGTGTCTAAATCAATGAAGATATGCTGGCTAAGGACTTGTAAACGTCTTTTACAATGTACATGGCAAGTCCAGTGCACTTTTTTAATTCCTCCAAGAGTATTTGAATGGCTAAGGCCCCATTCCCAGGTGATTCAGAGAAATTACCCCCCCCTTGCCAAGGGCTGGCAAAAAAGGGGCAATGCTGGCTTAAGGCACTCAGACAATGTTTGAGCATTGTGTTTTGGCCTGGCCACGAGTGCTGGAGGGAGCTCTGGCTGGGCAGAGTCCCAGTGCCCCAGGAGAGTGGCCACCAGCTCCTCCAAGCTCAGCTGCTTCCCAAATGACTTGTGCTGGTGGAGAAAGTCTGCCCAAAGTAGAACACCATGAGTGACATTAGCATTCGGAGAGCATCTGTTCACCCATCCCCAGTTAGCGTATGACTGTCAAACTGAGACACACGTCTATTCCCAATCCAACTCCTTAACCCCTGCTTTGCCTAACCCTCTGCCACGTCTCCCGGGGCCGTTTCTCAGGGAGAGGCAGGCCAGAGCTGTGCTCATCCGTGGGCACATGAATTAATGATGAAGGCCTGACTACCTCATTAGCAAGCATCCCACTTGGCAGTGCAAGGAGAATGCCTGACCCCCCTAGGGCGGCTCTCTGATGTACCATATATCTGCCTCTCTTGGCCATGTGCCCTACCCTGCTCAGGGACATGGGTTTACTGTTCTGGAGGAGAGGTGGGAATTTTGGCACCGAGGAGGTGTTAACCATCATGAGTGAAAATCTGTGAGGGTGGTGTAGGGACCTGGACTCAGTGAGGTGCAGATTTCTTCCAGCTTCTTCAGGTAAGCCTTAGCTAAACAAAGGCCAGCCACCCCCCTTGTAGTCCATGAGAAACAGTGCCAGAGAAAGCCCAGGAAGCAGAATTCCACACCAGAATTTCCAGGAGTTACTGGTACGTATTCACAAAGGGCAATAGCGCAAAGTACTTTTTCCTTTAAAGCAGGTTTCCGTCTCTCCTTAGTGCAACTTCCATTTAGTGCAATATCTGTCCATGGTTGACAGAAACCCTAATCTGTCCTGCTCTCCTGAAGTGTGTGTGTGTGTGTGTGTGTGTGTGTGTGTAGATGAGTAGAATCTGAGTGTTAATTAACATTTGAATAATACTTCAGAGCACCTTGTGTAGCAACTGCTGTACTTTGAAAGAAAAGAAGGTATTTTTGTTACTTCTAAGTAGAGGTCTTACTGTCTCTGAGTTGGAGATAACTCCAGAGCTGACATCATTTGCCAAGAGACATCACACAGTAACTGCAGGTTTTGCTGTGCTACCCACCGTGGGGTGCTGGCTTCTCTAGGAGCTCAGGATCAGGACTTGTGGTATTGATCCAGAGAGAGTTTTGGCTTTCAATACCCTTTCTATGCCATTCTTGACAGTCCTGTGAGAAATGCATCACATGCTTCATCCCTAGGCCAGCAAGGGTGTTCAGTTAGCAGCTGGCCTCATGGTGAAATATTGGATTGAAACCCTCAGGGATGCAGGTTTGACTGTCCGAAGGCCTCCTTGTGTGACCTTGGGCAAACACCTTAATCCCGCTGCTCATGTGGCCATCTGCCCCCTGCCCAGATGTTTGGGGAGGTTCTGGCACTCTTGTGCCTTGATCTTGTTTTCAGCTCTCACACTGCAACTATGACGTGAATATCAGTACTTGGAAGAGTGCATTGCTTTCTTTGCTTCTCTTTTCAAGAGACTTTGAACTTTATATGTGTTCATTTATTTCCTAGCACAGAATGATTTTTAATTAAGTTTATTGCTTAAAACTTTGCAAGCAGTTCAGGGAGTTTGCTTAACAATGGCAAATTATTATTTTCCAGGACGAGTGAAAAATGCCAGTGTGCTTATATTCCAGTCCCCAAACTGTTAGAAAACCATTCTCATAGGTGTTTTAAATGTAATGCATTTTCAGATACCATTTATAAATGTCCAGTGGATAGAATTTTTAAATTTTTTTTAAATTTCCTTCATCTGATCTAGGTCTTTGATAAATACTACAGACAATCTGAGTGCTGTAGGATCAATCTTGACAGTTCTTCAATAAAAGGCTGTGTGGTTCTTCGTCAGTGTCTTCCTTTCAGTGACAGCTGCTTTGTTCTTTTTCAGTCAGATTTTCTAGTTAACACATCAAAAGTGTATCTGTGTACATGAAGTACTGAGAAAACAGTTCAAAGAGGCAGGAGATTCACTTTTAACTCTTCACTGCATCTCCCTGCACTTGTCACAGAAGATAGCTTATACTGAAAGCTTCAGAACAAGGTGAGTAGTTCACCAAGGAGCACTGTGAAGTACAGCACATGTGGATTAGTATTAAAACACAAACTGGTCAGTCAATCCACTTACCATCCCAAATCAGCTTTCTTTTGAGCCAAGCCATTAAGTGATAAGAAGTTTTCAGGTTTAGGCAGCAAAAGCCTCACATTGGACACAGATAAAGCCATATGTTTGATCCAGCACTGAAGTTTTGTTTGATGGTTCTTGCTGTAGTGTCAATACCTTAAAACTAATTAAACTGAGTTCAGTGTTCAGTTTAAACTTATTTCTTTGGAGGGTTGCCATCAGCTTCCAAACCAAGGTAAATAGTAAGGACAAGTAACTACTTTGAATATCATTTATCTTATCTATTGCTGCTGAAAACTTATTTCTGACTGCATTTTTTAATTGCTCACGCTTCACCCACCAGTTCAGCAGTGTAGCACAAAACTTGGGATGCTCTCTGCTACTTCATGGCTATTAAGCACTGCTCAGGTAAGGAGCCAGATCAGCAGAGAAAGTGCTAACTCAGGAGAGCACATTCCAGGCATCCTGTCCTAGTCTGAGCAAGCTTTCAAACCTGTGCTAAAATCTGGTAATGGTAAATCTTATAGGAAGGTCTGGTTTTGAGTGCTTGTTCTCATGAGCTGTCTCCTGAATAAGACCAGGGAAAAAAGTTGGCTGTAGCAGGGATGTAAGCTTCCTCCAGGATTTCAGCCCTGTGGCACTACAGTAGTCACATTTTCAAACTCTTAATTGCTCCTATATCTCTCATTCATCCTTGTTTTTATTGTACAGCAGTTTGGAGCATCCTTATGCCTCTGTACCCAAAAGCTACTTGTATTTTAAGCAAGGGGATGTGTCAGACGTTGGTGGGAAGGAAGAAGAGATGTCACTGTCCCACAGGAGGTGAGCAATGACCCCATCCTTCCCTCCCTCTGCTCTTCACCCGGCGCTGCTCCGCTCCCCTGTGGGGTCTGTGGTGCAGGTAGGGGCCACAGCATCTGGTGGGGAAATTTCCTGTCTCAGCCAGACCTTGCCTGTGAAGTGTAAGCTGTTAAAGGCACACAGGAGCTGAGTTTGTTCAGAGGCAGCTGTGTTCTCCCTAGCTCAGCACTCCCCAGCAGCTTGCTCTGACATGTCCTCTGTTTGACTCCTGCAGATAATGGAGACCAGAAACACGAATCTTCCTGGAATGAGCCCCACCAGACAAGCTCTCCTCAGGCTGCCCTTGTTGTACCCTCCTGCGGGACAAACAGCCTCAGACACGAGGCGACAGAGTGTGTGGGAGGACAACATCAAAGCCAGTGCTTGTTACAGACCCTTCCTCGAGTCCTGTCATCTCAGGAGTGGGCTGGACACCCTGGTGGCAAAACCACCACATTTCCACAGGATGGGATTTATACAGTCTGGGGACGTGTGCAGCAGCTCTGGAAGAAACCATCAAAGGAAGGACAGCTGGTTACAGGAAGAGATAAGGAGGTATGTACCACAGAATGAGGATTCTTCCAGGAAAACAAGGGGGAGCTGGTGATTTACGTGCAGTGGAAATTAGTCATCATTAAACCAGATGGGCTGGAGGAATGAGAGGGTGGAGTCCTGGGAGGAGGGGAGTGAGTCCAGCAGACACATCCCTCAGCAGACACAAAAAACTGTTCTGGGCTCCTCTCCGGTATAAAGGAATCAGAAATATATGCAGGAGAGTTCCTCAGGGCCCTAGATCCTGGGTACATCCAATTACTCTGCAAACATCAGCGAGTGAAGCACCACCGCCTAGCAAGAGTCTTCCTTCCAAATTCTGATGGGACACAAAGCTGTAAATGAGGAGACAATGCTCAAATGACTAAAAGATAAAGATGGCCACATCTGAAATGTTATGTGGACATGTTTTGGTTACAAAGGAAGAATCGACACAGTGAAACTGGGTGTAATTAAAAACAAGAGGTGGAGAGAACACTAATGAATGGTACAGAGCTTCTGCTACAGAGCATATGTTTTAAATCAAAGAGATGATTTCAAGCTCAATGTTTCTGGAGTATATTCTAGTATGTGACTAGTAGTCATTATTTCTGGAAACTAGGCTTCTCCCTCTCATCTCAAATATTACATGAAATTTGCCTAAACCCAACAAAATAAATACTATTGCAGATACGATTTAGGATATAAAATTAGGCACTGAATGGATTATATAATTGATTTTGATATTTAAAAATGCCCAACAGAAGACTCGCTTGGGGTAGCTGGATATGTGTTTAAATATATTTGTTTTACACAAAGATGACTTTGCAGGTAGCTGCAGGAGATATCCAAGGAGTAGCTGAAGAAGACGGAGTACAGGGCGGCTGCCTTCCAGAGAAGACATGTGGATGCAAGGAAGAGGTGCTGGAGCAACCAGGTCTGCCACTTTGTCCTCACTTCATGGTTTCTCTGTGCTTACATTTCCCAAAAGCTGGATGTTGTCCACCAAGTTTGCAACTCCTTTGTAGGTTCCTTGAACATCCACCCTTATTTTGCCTCCACAAACAAGATTTTTTTTCTCACTACATTGGCTGGGATATAAAATCTGCAGTGCTGACCCCATTTTAACCAAACTCCTGAATCCTTTTCCCATCCTGAAAATCATCAGTGGGAATAGCCTCATTAATTTCAGTGGTCCTCTGCCATCAGCTGGCGTTATTAACAGTAGTGAGTGAAGGATCTGGAAAAATGTTTTTTATACACTGTCAGCCAGGTAGAAAGGTGGCAAAAGGAGTGCATTAAAAATCAGCATTTATTTGTCAATATCAGAGTGTGCACTGTCAGTAACCTCTGGCTATACTGTTTTATCATGTCAATATTTCATAGCATCATAATGCTATTATACGGCTGACTAATGGGAATGGCTATTAGCAGTGTTGATGTAGTTTGAAAATAGCAATCCATATTTTATGGACCAGAAAGAGACCGAGCCTTTACCTTAGACCTTAGCAAGCATAAAAAGGGAGATAATGTAAATGAAATTTACCTTCTCATTTCCATCTTCCCCCAATTAGTTCATAATTCACATATTGTCCGTCTGCTTTCATGCTTTGAATGCACTTACACAAATTAAAATATCCTGAGCAGGTCTGTTGAAAACTCATCCTTTTCTAGCTTGAGGTAGCACAGACAGCTCTGCTCTGCAGCCTTACTAAATCACAGCTGTCCTTTATGTTGTGGGCTAGGCAGCATTTTGAATGATCTACTAAAGTTACCAGCTGAGGATATGGACCATCACTGTGGGGTGTCTTGGCAGGCAAGAACGTGGGACTGTGACTCCCCAAGGTCTCAACTGCTGACCATAATACCTGTGATCACAGTCAGGCTTGGGGCAGATGGGATGGTTTAACTGTGAATGTGCAGACCTTACACATTGTGCATTTCATTGGATGTAGAGCCTTCTTTCAGGCATTGGCCATGTTTACCTGTCTGAGAATGCAAAAATACCAAGTGCTTTGGTGCCCAGCAGAGAAACACACAGCTCTGTCCAAAATCTCAGTTCCTCTTACCTAAAAGTGCAGCTTCCCCTCAGCTTGGAAGGCCAGGAGGAGACAGACACATTTCTGCTCTGAATCTGTGCAGGTTTCTAATACACCCTCTGGAAGGGCCAAGGAAAAAAACCCATTAGGCTGTAATCGTCCATCTTCTGCACTAACCTGCACTAGACCTTCATGAAGTTAAATCTATGACATTAAAGAGAAGAGAAATGAACATTGCAAATGGCCTGTGAATAGCCTGACTCCGAGAAGCTGCCATAATGTGGTTTTACACAGGCCGACTAAATATACTTTAATAGTAACCTAATGGTGGAGATAGAAATTAAATAGATGGTGTGTTAATTAGGTATTGGTTAATGCTATTATTTCACTTCATTATTCCATATTCCACCAGTGAAAACTGGAATCCACCCTGGTGCTGAGAGGCTGAAGTTGTCCCAGACAGTGCAGAGCTGCAGAGGATCCCAGACATGTAACACTGATACCCTCCTGAGCATTTTGGTGTGTGATACAAACACACTTACTCTGTGAGAAAAGCTGGAATACCACATCTGAACTTTGCTACTTCAACAATTAACAGTGTACTATTAGTACAATATGAACTTTTTCCTAAGGAAAAAGAAACCTCCCCCAAGCTTGTAGATCATTAGTAAAATATTGAGAGAAGGTGATGGGGAGATTTCGTCAAGACATCCCATTAAAATGTTTTACATTTTTTACCTTGGCCTTTATTGTCCTCATTACACAGTATGCATTATTTATTAAAAATGCTGGCCACACAGTAGTGGGCAGCAAATTGCCCTTTAAGCCAAGTATTAATGAACAAGTGTTAAAGCTTCCCTAGAAGGGGAGGATTTGGAAATATAGCCTGCTGTGTCCCAGAGAGAGAGAGATGAATTGTCAAAATTCATTTTGCACGATGACCACACTCCATGTGAATGCAGTGGGTGATCAGTGCTGAGGTAAACTTGGTGGAAAGAGTGGTAATGTAACTCAGTGAAACTGAATTTATCCCAAGGTTTCTTTAAACTCCTTTGTCATGAGAGTTTCACCTTTGGATCGAGGCACTAACTGTACACAGCAATTTCTTTGGTAGAATTATTGGTCCAATAATGGACAAGAGTTACATTGCACTGTCACAACAGTCAGTTCTAGAAAGAAAAAGAGGGGAATGTAAAAGATAATGATGTTTCCCCAGAGGAAAAAAAAGTCTTACCTGAGTCAGCATTGTGGATGCTCAAATACTGGGTGGTTTTCCAGTCAGATTTTGCAGAACAAAACCCCTTATTTTCTTTTTTTCCCCTTGAAATCAGATGTTCTAATGTTCTAGTTATGACAAAAAACAGTTACTTTTTTTCTCTTTTTTTCTTGGGTTGGTTTTTGGGGTTTTTTTTTGGTAGTCATGTCATGTTCAAAAGCCTACACTTTCAAAAACAATTGGCATGCCTTCACCTGTCCCTTGGGACGTTTTATTAGCTCCTGATTCACAGTCAGCCCAAGCCTTTGCTCTCTGGCAATCAATTCTCTTGGGCAGCCACCCAAAAAGAGCAACTAAACCCTGCAATCTCCTTCTGAAATCCAGAGTGATGTGCTGTTTTTTGTACCATCAGCTGTGCTGGGGAGGATTTCAGCATTCCTGGCATGCCTGCTTGGAGGTGCTGTCTTCCCTCCCGAGCTGAAATGGGGGTCCAGCACCAGGGGACAGGAGTCTAAGCTCCATGACTTGATGTTTCAGCCCCTGGGATCTCACCCAGCATCAACTGCAGCTGTTGATTTGCAGGATGGTGCAATCAGATAATTGTCTTCATGCACTGTTTTACTGTTAGCACCACTCAAGTATTTCATTCCATGCAACCCATGTGACTGCAGTCTATATTCTTCCTAAACTTTATAAAAACATCCTTGGCATACTTTAAACTTCTGGTGCTTTTAGAAAAGTTAATTTTCATTCTCTTCTTTGTTTCTCCTGGTTTATCATTTCCCAGCTCCTGCCATGACACAGCTACAAATCCTCTGATGCGAAGCCTGCACCATCAGAGACCATCAGCTGCTTATCCCAGCAAGAAGGGAAGAACCTGCTCTTCAGTAATTAATGCAGGAACCAGCAGATCCCATGAGACCCCAGGCTATGGAGCCATAATTTTGTAGGTAAAAATGACCCATAAGAGCTGCCCTGGAGCTAAATGCAGAATCTTTACAGCGGGTCAGAATGAAAGAGCAGGCCAAAGGAAATGCCTCCTCCTCGCTCATGTTCTTCACAGGCTGGTGCTTGTCTTATATTTTAAGACATTTTAAGCCCTTTCTGCTCTAATTATGTACAATGGTCTCTTCCTCCCACCTCTTTATTTTTAAAAATCTGCAGAGATCCTCCTTTAAAGAGGATCTTTCTGTTGGCAATGGGCTTTATAAGCTGCTGACTGTGAAACCTTCCTGTTTTATCTATTCCAAACTAGCACTGCGCTATTAAAACAACTCTATTGCTTTACATGCCTCTCAACTAGCAGGGTTGGAGTGCTGCAGGAACAGCCCTGATCACAGAGTGAGCTTTAAAAGCATATGATTTAATCTAGGAAATTTGAATGGAAATATTTTAGGGCAATGTTTTCACTTTTTCTGGTAGTTAAAAGGCAATAGGAAATGTTAGCTTGGAGAACAGAGTGCAAATAAAGCATTTGTACAACACCGACAAATTATTATCACCCCATTTTACTGAAACAGAAATCATAAGGTTTTTTTAAAAGAAAATTGTGAATATGAATTTGTAATCCAATATTTATTGGCCTAGGTTTCTTCAAAATATATGGTTTCCAAATCTGAATTTAAATATTTATACTCTAGCACATATTCCTGATATAGCTAATATAAGTAATATATTTATCTTTCAAGGCAGCAATATTTTTTCACTCAACCTTGACTTTCAAGTTAAATATGCGGGTGGGAATTTGTGCTATCTGGAGGTTGTTGTCACTTATTTCTATGTAAAAATCAAGATAATTCCAGCTACTCTTTTAAGAAGTAGCATTTTTTATTTCTGTGCTCCAGCTGATCAAGCAGATTATAATGGTTCATTGTTACTTTTCATTTTTCTACCTTAAGTTAGACAGATTTTTGTATGCACCTTCCAAAATGAGGAGGTGAATTTCCACAGCTGCTGGAACTGTGAGGAAAAAGTTTAATGATAAATTATGCTTTTCCCTGTAAAAATCCAGGATAAAATTTTCATACACGTGAAGTCAGTCTTGCATCATTCTCACACTTCAAGGGGCATGTGATGGGTGTATATTTAGAAGAGCATGAGAGGGATTTAGGGTAGCTGAGACTCTTGTCCATATCTCTGAGTAGGTGGAAACATCTGTTTCTGTGGGACATTTTTGATAGATCCCTGAAATATTCTTGTTTGGTATCAAATACAGTGCATTTATAGCCATTTACTGCTCCTGAGGAAGTGATCCCAAGACCCACCACTTCTTGAATTTCCAATCCTCAGCTTTCCTTTGCACTGACTTTTCATTTTATCAGACAGAATCCATAGATACAATAAATTTTGCTTTATTATTCTTGTGCTCAAGGAATAACTTTTTTCCCAGAGAGGCCTTTCCTCCATAATTTTTTCTTCCTTTCTTTTATGTTTCACTCATTTGTACTGCACAAGGAGATGGCAATGGGAAGTTTTCCCCCTCTGAGCAGGCCGCTTTTGCCTGCACTGGTATCTTGGTCAGTGACCCAGGGACCCTGTGCTCACTGCCTGGGGACAGGATGGGTCCCTCTCAGCAGACGACTCCCTGGGTACATGGGGAAGGGACATGCCAAATGGCATTCTTGTCCTGGGAAGCAGTTTTGTCCTCTTTTGGACAGTGACAATGCTGGTTTTCTTCTCTGCTGCTGAGGAGGTTTGAGTCAGCTCTGGGAAACAGCCCAGGCAGCTCTTAAAGAAGTGTGGCTCCAAACCTGATCCTTGGCCTTACTGTCCACACAGCACAGCACGTGTAAACTCTCACGTTCAGAGGTGCTGGTTCCTAGAGGGGGCTCACACTGGGTTCCACTTAATTTTTGCAAGTGCAACCCACTAATTATTCCGAAAAGAATTTTGTGGGCTGAAGATTCTGCAGCTGCACCTCATTTATTGTATCTTGAGCTCTTCATACAGGAGGATAGCTGTGAAAAGTCTTCCCTTCCCCCTTCCCAAAATGGAAAGTGTCTCATACAGCAGCTTTGCAAAAGAAGTATTATTCTGTCAATGCAATGGCCCTTGGGATGTCAGTGGTAAAAAGTTAAAAAATCCAAAGTCAAGAGAAAAGCCTAATACAGTTGCACTGACTTTGCATACACTTTGAATGAGCCATCACTGTGTCAATCAAGTGTCTAACACAGAGCTATCTCACAGTGTCAATGCAAGCTCTGTGCTAAAATCAATGGCAGAGTTCCTATTAATATTTGGAATTTCTATTTTCTTAGACTCTTAAAGCTATTTTCATATCTCTTGAATATTCAGTAATGCATGTGAGAAATATTGCTGCTCTTCAGCAGTCTTGTTTTCTGCATTAGAAGTTGGGTGACAGTAAAGGTTTTTTTATAAGCCCACTTGCTGTCTCCTTTTTTTACAAGGATGCCTTGAAAAGATCTCTGCTCAGCTCTGTGCACATATGCTAAAAGAAAAAAAAGTTCCCTATGTGGTAAAACACCCTGAGGTCTCTAAACCTGCCATTGCTGCCCCTTGACTAGAGCCCAAGCCACCTTAGAGGAGATTTTTTTGGTGTAGGCTTGAGTGCTGGTACAGAAAGGTTTCTTTCTGCCCCTCTACAGACAGCCCTGACCCAAATGCCTGCAAGAACTCTCAGCACAAAACCAAACACCTGGAATTATCTGACTTCTTCCATAATTCTGTAAACTATAGAGGGACTTAATCAATGGTTTTAAAATCATTACCCAGTGCCCCATTAAATTTCCCTGCTGCTGAGTTATAAGATGGGAAATAAGAGACAGCAAGCAGAGAATATCGTTCCTCAGCATGGTGTAGCCACCTACCCCACCAAGGGAGCAGAAGGAGAAGCAGCACCGAGTTTCTGGAGATAATGCTGGCACATCAGCATTAGGCAATAATGGGGAATGTATTCCTCATCCTTCTTCTCCCCCAGACAGCTGGAGGTGATATATCTTTTGGCACTGTCAGCCTAATCTAGGTCAGTCCTATTGTCAGGCTCCTCAAATAGTACCTGTCCACAGTTAAAATTTATGTTGGAAAAGCATTAATGCAAGCTTTTAATAAGATGAAGAATTTAACAGTATGCTGTTATCTGGAGATGATATATTTTATATACAGGAGACATATTTAATTAGCTCTCGAATAGGCAAAGGGGCTCGTGTAGAGCCATGGCTGTGCCTCCACTGCTTCCCTTCCGTAATTAGAGCCAGCAAATGCAAAGCACATATTAACTTTTCTGGTGGCTGAGCTGCCTCGTGTGGACCTTCATACACACTGCTGCTCACATATAAATTAGCTCTTGTGAGGTATGCTCAGTGGATAAATAAAAAGGAGAAAAAGGACTCCTTGAAGATCTCTGTTAGGTACCCACAGCAGGGGAGGAGCCAGGAGCTACACAGCCTGCAAGCAGATCGGGTCCTGCAGGGAGGAGGACAACCCAAAGAGGTGAGGTGATGCTCCTTATCCAAGGCCCTGCCTGCACTCACAGCCACCTCTACAGCCAAACTTTTCTCACAGTCGTCTGCTGGGAATGCAGGGAGCTGGGCTGTTCCCACCCTTGTGACACCTTTGATTCCCTCCTGTTCAGCCTATTCCAGAGGAATGATGTTCAGACACCCATGAGAAGTGAGGGGCTCACCTCCCTCCTGGCTGGGAGATGCTCTGGAGCCAACAGTGTGGGTGAAGGCAGTGACACTGTCAGCAGGAGCTACCACGGATGGTCCTGTGCAGGTCATTACAAACACCACTTCAGCTGATGCCATTTCTCCCCCAGCCCTGCTCCCTTCCTCTCATGTCCTGCAGAACTAGGACATCTCACCAATGCTGAGCAGCAGCCAAGGGCATCTTTGAAACCCTGTGAGCTTTTCTGCTCATCAGGTGCAGCCCATGTGCTGGAGGCCACGGCCCACCTGTGCATCAAGATAGAGTCCATATGAGTCAGAAAGCTGTGGGGGTGAGCGTGGTGCTAAATGACCCCACACTGCTCCTCCTCCCTTGTCTTCTCCTGCCCAGGAGATGGTAGATACCCTTCCCAGACAAGGTGATGTTTCTTTGAGCTACATCCAGCCCGCTCAGCCCTGTGCACAGCCCAGGGGTGCCCTGTTCCACCATGGGTGGGGTCACAAGTGGCAGCTGATGGCTGAGGGATTGTTTCACTTGCACCCCATAGTGTGACAGCCAGGGTGAGCACTGCTTTGCTGTGATTTTTGTCTCTGGCTGGGACCTTTGTCTTTGCAGACAGCTTAAACACTCAGTGAGGGACTTTTTTAATGCTTTGTATGGATTGGTGATAGCCAGCAAGTCTGTTTCAGAGGAGACACATTTATTAATGCACCACCATGTAATATCTGTATAGAGAAAAGTCAGGAAAAATACTTTAGTGCTCTCATAATGATGATATATATGAGGCTAAATAGACAAATATGTTTTATAAATATAGTCTTCTAGGCTATTAAGTCTTTTCTCCTGGCTGAAAAGATACAAGAAAACACCATAAACTAACTAAATTTAAATGGCTTCTGTTCAAAAAAACCCAGCTCGCTATTAATAAGTTGTTGAATAACAGGCATTTAAAGAAAGGCATAACTATGATATTAAATAGATAAATGTTAAATAATCTGTGTGCATTTAAATGTGAAGATCACATTAGGAGTAGAAAATTACAAAAATTTAAATACTGTAGGAGGTTGTTATGTAGGTAGTCTATAAAAAACAGGCAATTTGGAATTCCTCTAAAGAACATAAACCCTAGATAGAGCTGCTAGTTCCTTTGATAAAGACAGGTCTCAAGCTGAAGGTTTGATGTATAAAACCCCCAAAAGGTGTCTGAGCTATCTTTTTCTAAGGGATTATATAAGATAAAAGCTTGCACTCTAAGTCCCTATTTTAAGAAACAGAGTTGCTAGGAAGTTGCTAATACGAAAAGGCTAATTGTGCATGCAATGAAAGTACTGCTCCATTCACAAAATAAAGTGTTAACGTTTTAATAAGGGCTGAAAATTGCCTGCTCAGGAGCTGCTGCAGGGTGTATGTCACTCGGGGGCTGCTGCCTCTTTCCCCTGGCACTGGGGCTGCTCCTTGTCCCGTTCCAGCACCAGGATGTGCCATGGACATCATGGAAGTGCTGTTGTCACAGCACTGTTGGGGGAATAAAAGGAATTTCGAGGTTTTGCACAGTTCAGTCTTCCCAAACTGTTCACATCTCAATTACCTACTTCTTTTATTCACTTCATCATGTTTTCTTCCCCTTCCAGCTTACAGTCTCTCCCCCAGATTTCCAATCTGCTGCATCAGTTAGCTTCTTTGCCCTGAGATATTTTCTCTTTTGGATGTTAGGACACGGCTATCCAAGACAGAACATGGTTGCTCAGCACTTTTCTTGCTGTCAGAGAATTGAGGTTTTCATCCCTCAATTAATGTTTCATGCCTTAAAATGGGCTGCACCCCCAACTGGTTGTGCCTTCCTCATTCTGTGGATGAGGAGTGCAAACCTGGACTGCTAATTTAAGTGGAGCCATTAGCTGAATGTCTACAGCTTGTTGAACTTTGCGTAGGCTTCAGAGGCTGAACCCAAAGCTGGTGTGAAATGTCTTTCCTCCACTGGATTTGCTGATTCATGTAAGCTAGATCCAGGAGAAGTGTTTTGTGGTGAGGCTCTGGCACAGGGTGCCCAGAGAAGTTGTGTCTGCTTCATCCATGGAAGTGTCCCAGGACAGGTTGGATGGGGCTTGGAGCAACCTGGGACAATGAAAGCTGTCCCTGCCCATGGTAGGGGAGTGGAACGAGATGGTCTTTAGGGTCTCTTCCAACCCAAAACATTCTGTGATTCTATAGTTTTAATGCAGGCTGAAGTTAAAAAGTGCTGGGCCCAATAGGGACAGTAGGAACCCTACGCCCAGAACCACCACATCTTCATGGCACAGGGCAGACCCCTCCTCTTTTGTCTCCTCTTCCTGGGCTGAGGGGCACATCAGACCGTGCTTTCCCACCCACAGCATTTGAAGGGCTCATTTTGATCACTGAAGTCTTTTATTCCTGGCAATGCAGCAGGTTATGAGTGTGTGTAAAAACTTGTATCATAACTAGGGAACAGATTCTCAGCTGCTGTAAATTGTGTCACTTCATTAATGTGGCTACTCTGGTGCTATCAGTGTAGCTCGGTTGATGTACAACAGCTGAAAATCAGGCCCCAGAGCTCCCTTTTGTTAAAACATTCTTGATCTGTAAAATAAAGTTGCGAATAAGATGCTGGTGACAGAAGGGGATCGCCTGCTTTGTAGTACCTTGTTCCCTAACATTATAAGTGATATGGAAATTCAGTTGATGTTTTGCCTTTAAAATATTAGCCAAATCATTCTGTCAACACATATTTTTTAATACATATCCTCCCTGTCAGATTTTACACTTAATCTTGGAGCCTGTAGACAGCTCAACAGCATCGCTTTCTTCAGCGACTCCTGCACCAAGGTCTCCTTTCCTGTTATATTAAGCTTGCATCTGTTTAAACACAAGATACGAGATAAATGATAGTGCCAGGCTTAAACATACATCATCAGGACTCTGATGTGAGGCTCTGGAAGTGGCAGGCCAGATGGTGTAACACAAAGCTCAGGCATCACAGTTTGTCATGCCGTGCTCCAGTCCACCGCACTAAAAATGGACTTTGCTGTGCACTTAGTCAATCATATCTCCAGTGACCAGAAAGCAGGGGTCAGAACAAGAGGTGGTATGAAACAAAGGTTGTGGTCCTGCTCGGCAGCTGTTCAGCCCTCCAAATCTGGCCATCGTCCTTGCTAGCTGCAGAGATGGAATTAAGAGTGGAAGGAAACATTCCAGATAATATCAGTAGATCTTAACAACTTCTCTAACTTTTTTTTTTTAATTGTTAACATAAAAGAAAACATGTTTATTAATTCTGCAGAACCAAGTCAAGAATATAAGAACCCGTTTGTAATAATGCTGCATTAGGGAGCTGTTTTTTTGGAGGACACAAGAGATCAAGGCATAAGTAAGGTCCTGTGATGCTCGCTGTAAGGGAACAATGTAAATGCCATTCGGAGAAAAAAAATAGCAGCTACCTTGCTATATTTATGTCAAAAGCATTCATCAGAGAGAAGAGAGGCAGAGCCAAAAGACACTAATTTGAATGAAAGTTGTTGGCAATAATTTTGATTTATGATATACAACCACATTTGAAATGTAGCCACACTTTTCAGTTTTTACATGCTGACCTCAAGACTATATTTAGAAGCCAATCTTGCTGTTGAGCAGGACCCAAGGTGGTATACAAAAAACTTCTAGGAATAAATGTATTTCATGTTCACTAATAATCAAAACACTTGTATTCAGAGGTTAATTCATCACTATGTTACTTCAGTTTTTGGTGTGTGCAATTTCAGTGAAACTTGAGAGTTCAATACTTTTCAAATAACTTGAAAACCTCCAGTACAGGTGCTTTGCCCCAGTTGTGTATCAGTGCATATCCTGGAATAATATGGCAGTGAACTGAGCTTGTGGTGCTAAAGGCAAGGAAAGCAAAGGAACCAGAGCAAACACCTTCCAACCCCACTGAATTTGAAATTCTGCTCCTAGTTATTAGAAGAATATTTGTTATATTACGCAAGACAGGTTTGTTTGCTAAACTCTGTCAGCTGGGGAAAAACACTGCATGGGAATTTGCTTTCATTTAGCAAGGTAAGTTACTCCTTGCACTGCTACACTTTGCAGTAGAAGAGAAGGTTTCTTTGCTCATAAAATGCTCATCTCTGTGAGATTTTGCTTTATCAGGCAGCAACCTCAACATGTGTATGAGGAGTGGAAAAGATTCAAATAAAACAAAGCGACATTTAAAAAGATTTGCTTCAATCTACTATTTTTTCCAAATTTTCAAACTGCCCTGAGCATAGATATGGCTGAGCAAGAGGCCAATGTACCTTTACAGCAACATTTGTCTATGCACTGTGAAATTCAGTTTAACCTGAAATAGGACAACAAGGAACTTAAATTCTTTGCCAGGCTCCTGCTATCCCCACAGAGGTCACACTTGCTCAGCTGTGGATGTCCTTTGAACTAGGTAAAGGAAGCACTGGAGGAACAAAGTTCTGTCCTGTTTGGGAAAAAGGAAACCCAGGTAATAGAGTTATCCCTGAATACAAGTGAGTGGAAAAGGTTTTAAGTCTTTACTTTACTAAGAACAGATCACTATTTGTTGCCTAGAAAGAAATTTTTGGAAGTGCCTGTTGCTGATATAGTTAACTTCTTGGAAGGGGCCAGAAAAAGTAGAACCAGCCTGTTTTGAAAGTGTAGGGTTAAGCTGAATTGTATTTATGGGAGCAAACCACCAAGAGCCCATTGGTATTTTATAGAGATTTGATTTGATAGGTTATTGATTTTGGCTTCAGGGGATATAGCCCCTGTTGAGAAAGTATCAAACTCACACTGAGTAAAATTGTCAAAAGCCTTAAAACCAGTAGTGAGGGACTGGCTGGCTCTCACTGCAGCACTTCAAATGGAGTGGGGAAGATATGCCTTATTGCCTCCAGACCTCTGGAAGCAGTTATGTGTATTAAATACTGGAATAACTCGATATTTTAAAAGCTTATACGCTCATCCAAGTAAAATGGGTTTAGAAGACTGCTGGGAGTTTCATTATTTTATGGCTAAATCGATACCCAGATTTATGCCTTTTGGACATAGAAACTTGAATTTAATTGAGAAAATGGATCTAATGAGGATAGACATTTTTCATGCAGGTGCCCTTGTTTAAAAACACACATGCACACAGCTCTGTACCACATAAAAAAAAAGCTACTTACTTTTAAGAGCTGAATAGACCCACCAGAGAGTGACACACCCTGAAAACTGGGGAACAGGAAAAGAATCATTAATACTTCTGAACTCCTGAGAATCTAAAGAATTTGTTGTTGTTCCTGAATAAAAAATTAATTAGTTAACAGAGAAATCAAATTATTTTCCAACATACCAGAGAAATTAATGGCCAGATGGCAGTAACCTGGCCATCAAAATCAGAACTACTACTGATTCAAAAGCAGCGTCACTATTTCCTATTTGCCCACTCTCTGGAAAAAGTGTGGTATTTATGGCACACTTTTCCTAATACAAGCTATTATCTATAGAGATGAAAATCAGAAGGAAGCTATATTCAATATATTTAGTTAAATTTTGCTCCCTGTATGGAATCAATTTTTTTAAAAAAGCCCCAGACAAGAATGTATGCTTGTGCTTAATTTTATTCCCATCTCCAGGACCAACTTTAGACCACATGCTTTGCCAAATCGAAATCAAAAGGCAGAGTAACCCCACTGACTTCAGTGAAATAACTTGTGATTCTGTCCCATATATTTGTCTCAGTATGTGTTTCATTGGCTATAATAAGCAGAAACTACTCATGACACAAATTTCCTGGACTTTTACAGGCACAATTAGCACTCTGAAGGGCAGAAGAAAACTCATAGGAAAAGCTAAAAAGTAAAGAAATGGAGATGGAGAAATCATTAACATTTCATTTCCTCTGTACATGTGCTCACACACACATACACACATACAAATTACTCTCCTCTGGGAATGTACACATCCTGAAAATCTAAATTACACACTGAGAATAGGTTTGTGTTGCAATGTACTGCAAGAAATTTTCAAGTTTGTAGTTGGCAAGAAATTAGCATTTACTATATAGAGAGACAACATGATGGAGTATATTTTGCTCTTTATGCTAAACTTCCATTGATTGCCATGGGAATATTTTATGTGTGGAAAGGCGGTAGGAGCTGTGCCTTTAACAGTAAACAACAGTGATAGTCAGAGATGTTTCTGTCTGCACTGAAATGAAGTGCTAATAAAAAAAAAAAATCTGTGTTCTTATTGTTTAAAACCCACAGTCGATAGATTTTTATTTTCCCTACTGACTTGAAGAGTAAACTTCTATAAACAAAATGTGACATGCCTATCTTATTAAATGTAAGTTAAATGAGCACTTGGAAAAAAGCTCAAAGAAGCCTTCAGTGAAAAGACTCAAGGATGGGGCTTGGAAAGCCTCAGGTGACACTACTTTTCCTGTGTGATTTCAGGTATAGTCCTTGGATTTTCTTTTCCTTGCAGAAATATTGGGGAGCTGGGTTCATGTGAGGTGCTTGGGACAGTGAGGGGACAAGTTGTGAGGGAGCTCAACATTGAGCTCTGTTTGTGGGTCCTCATGCTTTGGTGACCCACACCCAAACCAGGTTGGACCTGGAGAAGCATGGAAGTGGTGCCTCCTCCCTCCCCTTAACTCCCCTGCGTGCCAACCAGGGTCTCTTTTCCTTCCAACCAGCTGGGGATTTTAATGGCCATTAATGGGACTGATGCTTAGGCTCCCTGGGTGATGCGGTCCATGGTGTGCCCTCCACCCAGCTGAGTGGACTTTCCTTGGCAGCCACATTTATCCCTGAGGTTACTGGCAGATTTGGGTAAAATTATAAGCCCACACAGAGCACAAGACCACAGCCTGCAGCAGCAAACCCCAGGGGGAGGTACCAGTGTGACTTGGTGGCCCTCAGGATCACCCTCCACAGTCCAGGCTGGCCCACAAATGTGCAGCTGCAGCTACCTCTGTAAATAGCTCCCAATGAAAGTAAATTTCCAGAGTGAATAACTGCAGGCTGTGTGCTTTGTACCTATTACTGCTCGCTGCGCTGAGAGAAATTCCCCGGCAAGTCTTCCCTGTGCTGTTCAGGTGAGCAGGTTTCTATTGGAGTTAATGGCACGGCTGCCTTGTACTCTGAGCTGGATTTGCACAGGGTTTTGCCCCAAGTGATTTTACAGGCAAGTGCACCCCATGACGGGCTGATCAGATGTCCTGCACAACTGTACAGCTTTGGCCCATGACTGCTGTGTGAAGCCTGGCTGTTGCTAACTAATTCTGCAAGTGCGGTGTGCTCAGGAGGAATTAGCTAGTTTTAAAAATAGATTACTTCCTGTCACATCCCAGTATTTTTACTGAGTGTTTTTCGCACTAATTTTCTCTGTCTCACTGATACTGACATTTCTGAAGGTTTCTTTCTTTTTTTTTCTTTCTTTCTTTCTTTTTTTTTTTTTTTTAATAAACAGCATACTATTAGAGAAAAAAAAAAACAACCCTGGGAAAAAAAAAAGTATCTGTAAGGATAGTGCCAAGAAACTGCAAAGCACTGGAAGCATGAATGTTTTTCTGCATTGACGCAGGTTCAAAATGGATCTAATTTTCCTGAAGTTTGTGTGAATCTGGAACGCTTGGTGAAAGGAATCATTGTAATGGTTATTAAAATCTTCCAGGTTGGTTTTGCCTCTCTGATGTACTGCAAGGACCAGTTCAGCATCTCCCTGTCCCTGTCTCAGTTCAGGGACTGTTCTGAAGAAGAGCACTGGCCAGGGAAGGCTGACCTCTACACAGGAGATACAGAACCAGCCCAAATTCTAAATTTCTGCCATAACCTCACCTTAATGAGCCTGCTCACAGCAGTATTGTGGTGTAAACTCTATACTGGAAGATAGAGGGTACAGTTTTGCCAGTTAGTGTCAGGGTAATGGGATATTTGGAGTGACTCTGACAGTCCCATCCTCTCTCCCCTACAGAGAACACCCAGGCAAAGGCTATTCATCTGGCCTCTCCTTGGGGAAGGAGGAGGCTTTCAGCTTCATGATTAAATCTATCTAAACTGCTTAAAAAAGAGGCTGCACCTTCATGCTAGATCATTTTGCATTAGGTTTTTGCCAAGCAATCTTTTTTTTTAGGCTTTTTTTTTTGCTTTATTCTGTATATGAATAGCGTCCAGGTAAAATATTTTTAATTCATTTCAGCCTGGATTAGTTATTGGAAAAAAAGAGAATTTTTTTTCCCCTTGTTGTTACTTGATTTAATTAGTGTTCTGTTTTTAAAGTGGCAAGCCAAGCTTTGCCAAGTCTGGCTCTCTGACTCATGCTAACAGGGTTTTATTGCCCCACCTGCATCTAAAGCAGGAAAAAAAGCCCCAAAGCTTTATTTTTAACTCCACGTACATACCTTGTCCGTTCATTAGAACACCCAAATGTCAGCACCCTCTGCCTGCCCTGTGCTGGTCTGGGGAGGAGTTGGAGCCCACCAAACCCCACGTTCCAAGGGATCTGTGGGAATCACTGCTGCAGGCTGGGAGGGGCAGGAAGGGAGGATCACTGATGTGCTGTGTTTGCTATGGACACTGTGTAGGTGAGCCTGAGGAGGGGAGAGCTTCTATTTTTGTCCGAGTAATTTTGTATTTTCTTTTTCTCTTACAGGGACTTGCACCCCTCCAGAAGCAGAGCACCACGTGGGTGGAGCTGGGGGTGCCTGCAGAGGTGACCCAAAATCTCATTTACTTACCCAACATCCACGTGAGAGCTGTGAATGATGAAAGGTGCACCTGCAATTCCCCTCTTTTTTCACTCCCTCTTTTCCTTTTCCCAGCCCAAATGTTCCTTTTCACTCCTGGGCCGTGTCCAGATGCTGATGAAGGCTGTTGGGGTATGGATGCAGTCCTTTTCCCACCTCACTGCCCCTAAGGCAGGTCTCCCTCCTTCACCAGTTATCTGAGTGTCAAAACATTTAAACCAACTGGAAAAATGTTGTATTTAATATTGCTGAGGATTTTTGCAGGATGAGGCCTATTTTGATGAATTTCTTCAGTTTGAAAAGGTCTGTGTTGAAAAAAAGCTTTTTAAAAACATGGAACCTGTCCATGTTTTGACTGTTAAATTTTTTCATTTTGCTTTGAAATGGTCTTTCCTTTCTTCTTTAGGTCAAAACCAGTAAAAACGTTTAAGGTAAAAAAAAAAACAAGAATAAAAGGTTTCAAGATTACCAAAATTAATGATTTGTTTAACTCTGCTTTTATTCCCAGTGGTCAGCTCAGGATTTTTTTCTTTTTTTTTTTTTAAAAAATCTCACATTTCCTCATCCTGAACAGGGACAGAAAAAAACCACTCTGAGGTCAAAACCTCTGACAAGGTGGGAGAACCCCAACTTCCCAGAGCCCCTCTCCTGTCAAGGTATTTGGGTCTGCTCCTCCAGAGGGACCCCAACCCCCGTGCTGGAGGGCAGGGGGTGGGGAAAGATGCTCCAGAAGGTGGCTGATTCCTTCCTCTTGCATCTCTCAGGGCCAGGATACCCTGGCACAAGGTTTGCCTGCTCACCCCGTGCCTTGCCTCGCCCGTTTGGCCTTCAAGAGCCCCAATCCTGCTCTTCCCAACGCCGCTGGCAACCTCCCCGCTGGCTTTGGCAGGAACAGGCCTTTCGCTGTTGATTTTTTTTTTCCCTGTCAATCAGTTACTTTGACATCTAAATGTCAAATGACACCACATGGCATTTTTTTCTTTTTTCCTTTTTTTTTTTCTTTTTTTTCCTTTTTTTTTTTTGTGCCTGTAATTTAATTGCAAGTGCAAAATGGTGGGATCAGTGCGAAGGGTTTCGAGAGAATGTATCATTAGCAAATTCAATTAGCTGGCACTTGTGCCTGCTGGCATGGAGGGCTCTGAGAGTGCCAGGGAGGCTGGTGCTGAGCAGAGGGGGCCACGGCAGCTCTCCCAGCCTTCCTGGCTCACCTTTTCTCCCTGCCCTCCAGGAGCAGGAGAGCCTGCCCTTCCAAACAGCTCAGGAGAAGAGGCTGTACAGTCAAATTCTCCCTCTGCAACGGTAATAACATAGGAGCCTGTCCTGCTTCCAGGAACTGTCTCACTGCACCAGCAAATCAGCATTTCTTCAATTGTAACATCTTTCCTGGAAATAGTGTTACATGACATGCCCTCCCTGCCTGTCTCGGTGTGAATGAGAATACAGCAAAGCTCATGTTTTCCATTGTTGAAATACAAGCATAAATCTTTCACTAATGCACTGCTGTCTTTTATTGTAACCGTCACTGCAGCAGAGAAAGGTACGTCAAATCTCTCCTTGTTGGTACAGTCAGTTGTTGGCATTGCCCTGACACGTTGTTTCTTTCCTTAAAATGGCTTTGTAAAGGGACTAAAATGAGTAGCTCAGCCTCTGGCAGCACCTTTGCGTGTTTTGACAAATCTGAGGCTTCAGTGTTGTAGGTATGAAGGTTCAAAACAGTGGGAAACAGAGCTGGAATGACAGGTTTTGACAAAAGTCAGGCCCAAGTCAGAAGTGATTGTTCTGGATCTCTTTGTCAGGGCAGACCCTGCACTGATACCTGCAAGAGGTGAGGGATGAGGGCAGGAGCTGGGAAGGGATAACCCTCTGGCCGTGAGATGGCTGGGACCATCCATCCTGTGCCTTCAGGATGCTTCTCCATCCTCTGCATCACCTGCTGATGGAGAGCCTCCCTGGCAGTCACTAATAGGAACCCCCACCCCAGCCTGAGGATGCCAGTTTGCAGGAGCTGAGGTAACAGCTAACTCAAAATCATCTGTTCTCTGCAAAGGACAGATCTGGGCTGATCCATGAGGGTCTGAGGTCCACCCCCAAAAGGCTGCAAAGCATTTGGCATAGATGTGAGGAAGCGGAAAGTGTTTGGCAAAGCTCCTTGGTATTTTTTAGTTTTTTTCCTCGATGCTGCACAAGATATTTTACAGCCATTGTGAGTCTGTAGAGAGGCTGGTTTCTGGCATGGGGTGTGCTGGAGGCTGCAGGCTGTGCTGGAGCCTCAAGAGTGCAGCTGGTCTTTAAAACCAGCTTTATAGGAAGGAAATTTTCTGGTCCCGCTGGAAGGAGGTACGGTCTTGTGACACTTAGTGGAAACAGAGCTGGTTTAGTTTGGTCAAATGGGGAATATTTCCAAGGAAACATAAGTTTTTTTACAGTGTCCCAAAGTGGAGGCAAGTCCAAACTTTTCAGTCCAATTGTCTTGCTTTCCCAGGCTAATTTTATAAGGAGGCCCTAAAATGTGAATGAGGAGTGATCTTGTTCAGCATGAAAAATAAAATTAACACCAGTATGAAAAGGGCTGAATCCCAGACAACCTCAAATGTCTTTTTTTTTTTTTTTAATGGAAGGATGTAAAGGCTCAGCACAAGATGTAACTGAAGTCCTTTTGGAATAAAGTATTTCAGACTTGCCTATGGTTGCAAAACCCTTTTTAGTGCAATAAAGGAGAATATGATGCTATTTCTCCTCTTTCTCTTGTAGGACTTTCTATTCAATTCTTGGAAATTTTCCTCAAATCTGCTATTTGTCTCAGGTAGGAAACTCTATCCCTCCCAAGTCAGCCTGTCCTTCCTCTTCTTTCCATTTTGTGCTTGGCATTGTTACAGTTCTCAGGCAAAATTCAACAGAAATCTGTATTCCACTAGCCAGGAATAAGCCTGGACTGTACCACCTGCCTCCTCATGACTGCTGGTCATGTTTCTTCTCTTCCTTGCCAGCAACTTTGGAGCTCATCTCGAGTCTCTGCACTTTTTGTTTGTGCCTTAAATGTATTTTGATCCTCTCTGTCTCCCACTCCAGCCCCACACACCAGCTCACCCTCTGGCTGCAACCACTCCAGGCACGTCACCCCTGGGGCTCCAGAGGGGCTGTTAAAGAGCAGTGATGACTAAACCTGCCTAACCTGGGTTGTGATGGCTGGTGGCAGTGGCTGCCAGCAGCAGCTGCTGTAGGTAAACCAAAACCCTGGTATTTATACCATTTAAGTTGCCTCATTCCCCCAAGCGAATCTCCACAGAGTTGCTCTCCTAGGTGTGACTGTTTAGGGTACAGTCCTCCCTGTAAGTTAGACATTCTCCCATAAAACAAATTTCAGCAACTTCATTCAACTTCTATATATAAAGTTTCCCTCAAACCTTTTTCAAACTAAGTACTGTCTCCTCCCTAGGAAGCATCTGCTCCCCATTGCCAAATTCTTCCACGTTCCTGTCCCTTTGGTCGTGTTTTCTTTAAATCCTTTAAAAAAAAAGTGCATTTTGGCTGTGCGGTCATGCCAAGGAGTGTGAGAGTTTGCACATTTCAGGCAGGGATTGGCCCATCTCGAATTGGTGCATCCAGAGAACCTGTCACAAGTTCCTTGAAGCACTTCTGCCTTCTGTTGCGCTGGCACGGAGCTGACGGGCGCTCATTTTGCATGTCTCGGCTCCGCGCTTGGCTGGGGAGGATATTTGCAAGGCTGGATATTTCTGGTTCTACTCCACGGAAGCCTTAAAGGGAGTATTTGCTGTGCCCTGCCTCACGGAAAGGAACCTCGTAAAAAAACTTTGAAGGCTCCTGTTCAAAGCCCTGATGTCAGACCCGCCTGGGTGGTGGTTTGTCTCTCTCCTGGTTGCTGAAGGAGTTTCGGAATTTTTTGGCTGTCGCCACGCTCCTTTAGCTCCCCTGCAGCTCTGCTGGCTTTACCTTACCAATGGCTTTTGTAGGGCTTTTAATGCCATTTCCTCTTATACTGCTCAAGCCACGTTCTCCACATGGATTCAAAGATTTGGAAGTGGCTTGCAGGGTGGTTTGGGCCATTTTCCACTGTGCAGGGCTGCACTGATGCTGTTCCCTATGCTTTGAACTGCCCCACAGGGCTGACAGATGAAAGTGTTTATGGTTTGAAACCCCAGAGCACGTCCTTTTCCATGAAATGATGTCTTGGGGACCTTAAGAGCTTTGTTTCTTCTTGTCTCCTTGGGACTTTTCCATCAGGCAGTGGCAGAAGGAGCCTGTGCTGAGTGATTAGCAAACACCAGCAGCTGTAGATCCCCATCATGCAGCAGGAGCCACATCCCTTGAGGTTACCAAACTAGCAGTGGTAGCATAGGGATGCAGGTCTATCACCTGTCTCATCTGTCAGTGGTGACTTAATTACCTGGCACCTGGAATCCTCTTACTTACACGAGTAAGAGGGAGGAATGATTGATTCAAAACCTCCTTTCTCCAAGTAGATGCCAATTCTGTGTTGCCAGATAATATTACTGGTGCCTTCTGACCTTAAGAGGGAGGAATCTAAGTTAAATATCAGGCATTTGGATCTTGGCAAAGTTCAGATTGCCAAAATGAAGAAATACAAATAGCTAGGAAGGCGACGCTGCGCCTTCCCTGGATGGCTGAACGAGTGCCATTAGCGCTTGAGTGTATTCCCAACTAGATAAAAAAGGAATCAGGAGTGTTAAGGAAAAACAGAGTAAAGTGAATGCCTCTTACAGCTGTCGCAATGGGAAAGTTGCAACATTTGCTTGTAGGAAAAGATGCAGAAGCACACAGAGTACCTGTTAGCGCGAGCGGAGCCAGACTTGGGCAGGATTTCAAGTGTTACAGACACAATCCTGAAGGCTATATGCAGAGCAGCATGACTTTTCCATGATGCTGGTTAAGGAGACGTGCCATTGCAAATTTTTTTTTTTTTTTTTTTAAGGCTGCCTAAGTTTTCTTGGGCCTTTATAGAGCAGATGTAGCTTAGGAGTGTTGAGTGCGCTGGGGGACTGAACCGAGGGAACGGCATCCTTGGCTGTGTTATAAACACGGCTTGTCCCTTGGCTCCCCTCACTGCAGATCAGGTTTCTAGCCTAGAAGTAAAGTTCTCTGAGGGGAAAAAAATCCCTCCTTGGTCCCTTTGTTCTGCTTTCCTGTGGCAGACTGTGCAGTCCTGTAGTGTTCCCTCTTTTGTCTGTAAAGTTAGGAGCTCTCTGGCTCAGACCTAGTTACTCCTATCCCTATAAACAGAGGTTGTGATAGAGCCATTGTGGGCAAAACCAGGGTGGTTTATTCCACCAGAGACCCTGGAGTTTGGGGAAAAATATTTGTTCAGATAGATTTTAGAAAATTAAAGACCTCATGCAGGAGGATTGTAAAACAGAACTTTTTCTGGAATAAAAAAAAGGAAGGTTTTTCTTCTAGTTATTATTTAATATTTTCATGAAATGGAACAGAGGGTTGACCTGACTGTCCAAGGACTTTCCAGACTGCCAGGCAAAGGCCCGGGTCTTTCCTTTTTCTGTGGGTTGCCAAAGCCCTGTGGAGCTCTCCAGGGATATGAGCATTTCCCAACATCCATGGTGCTGCAAAGTCTGCTTTAGCAAATGATCCCCCTGTCATGAACAACCCTTTCACTGGAAAATTTATCCTCAGCCTCAGCTGGGATGAT
Source organism: Donacobius atricapilla (assembly GCA_013397315.1). NCBI lineage: Eukaryota > Metazoa > Chordata > Aves > Passeriformes > Mimidae > Donacobius > Donacobius atricapilla. The sequence goes on along the minus strand of WBMY01003037.1, from coordinate 160,570 downwards.
TATACAGCTTCTAAGGGTATTAACAAATAGTGTTGGTTCTGGCTTTCTCTTAAGAAGGTTTCTATCACAATTAATCTTTGCCTGCTCTCCATCCTTTCTTGTTTCTTGGAACATAGAGAGATTGCTATAAATATCTGTGAGTTTAAATATGGATTTCTACATGCAGATATAGACCCAAGTGCACAAATGGACATTTTATCATATCATACCACACTGCATCATATGATTTAATAAAATATTGTGTGTCTGCAGTGAGAACCCACATTTTTCTGTCCTGGTTACTCAAAGTAAAGCATCAAAGGTTAATTTCTTTCTGTCTGAAATTTGCACGAAGCAAGTTAGACATGACTTTACTGTGCCACGGTAAACTTTGCATAGTATACCTTGTATAAAGGTAAAATACATTTTCCATGACTTAAACCTTTGTGGATCGGTGCTATGCTAAGGGCAATTAGATTTAACATCCCTGGAAGCTCCAAAGGCATTTTAAAGGACTCGCTCTTTTGTTCTAACTCTAGCACTCAAAAAGACTGAGACATTTTTGGAATAGGTTTTGATGGACTTATATGAAAATTTATATGACTAAGAATTGGATTTGTTCCTCTGGAATATTATGGATTATTTTTATGTGGGAATTACATAAGTGTGCAGAGCTGCATGCAGTTGGCTTAATGTAGCTAAAAATATATATTCTGATTTCCATTTGGAAAGGTAGCTGGATTTTTCCAGCTTCTCCTCTCAGTGATGACTTTATGGTGTGTACGGGTTATAGATTACAGGAAAAATTGAAATGCATAGTAAAATCAAGGGGTTTAAAATGGATTATTTGATTATATCTTTGAGAAGATGAATACTGATGTGTGTCCTTCTCCACTCCTGATTTTGAACTGTGGTGAAATCCCTTACAAATAAAACTGATATCAGAGAGACCACCTGGATGTAAACAAAGACAGGAGTGGGCAGCACATGAGGAAGCAAAAATCTTTGAGACCTGGGGCAAAGGCTCATCCTGCTTTCGCCCCATGGCTCATTTGCCTCTGGTGCAGCAGAAACCACAAGCATTACCCCAACAAGAGAAAACTTCACAGAGCAATCAGAGATCACAAGTGAGGAACAACTTCTCTCAATTACATTACTGAAAGGTACCCCATCTCTTCCTACATCTTCATCCTTTACCCCTCTCTCTCTCTCTGTCTCTCTCTGTCTTTTTCTCTCTCTCCATATACAAATACAGAAGAATTTGTTTGACAGAGTAACATGAAAAAAATTATTCTTGAAGAAAGATTTTTTCTGTCTGTATTTTTGATGAAAAGCCTCATGAAGTGGAGGCTGAACTCTCCTGTTCCAAAAGAGAACACATTAGAAAAGCTGATAGTTTTATTTTAAACTATCGGCTGTCCCATTTAACACCAAAACTTGGTACATTTTGCTTCACCTTCCACGTGGAGCAACACCATGTCACAATACCTCTAAAGAGTTTAGGAAGTGGAATTGTGGTTCTGTGGGCAGCTTTGCTGTTTCATTAGAAGGGTTTGTGTGATGACTGTATGAAGTGATAAAGCACAGTGACTCTCTGAAGGGAAGAATGATGCAAATATACTGCAAGAGAGATGAACAAAGGGTGTTCTTCTAAATTATCTGCACATTTGTGACTCACCTAGAACAAATACAGTATAAAATTGCGGAGCTGACAGGATACTTCCATCAGGTTTTTAAATGCTATGTGAGATGGAACATGTTTTACAGCATAAACCCAAAATTCTGCTTTTGTTTTGCTTCTTCTGTATGTTTTCTATAATGGACATGTCACTTTGGCTGTATAATCTTATCATATTTAGATTTGATTTAAATCCTGTCTTTTCTCAGCTGTGCTTGCTAATGGAATCATTCATGCTTTTTATACAGTTGATCTAATAATATTTTCCTCACTGCTCTCTGGCATTATTTTTTACTTTGTAGGAAGCATAGCAAAACTGGCAATATAAATTGAGTCTGCATTTTAATGACATTGAGGGTGATTTTTCCATGGATTTGGATAAGTTTTTTTTCCTCTCCTTTCACCATGGTCATTTCAATATACTGTGGTGTGGGCATGTGGATGACTGATTGATTTGCCAGATTCTCTAACAAGGAAAAAGACTTCTCCAATATTATTTTGCTGCTGAAACTGCTCTGTTTATGCAGACCATCAATAGAATGTCCATGAGATATCTTCATTCTTCTCTATTTGTTTTATAAGCAAGGTACTCCAATGACCTATGAACTTCTCTGTTGGAAGTCCCTGGTCCCTCCTCAATACAAGGGAAACGGTGCCTCCCACTGCAAAGCATTCGGAGGTGGTAAGTCAGTGACTTCCCTCATTTTCTGATAGAAAAGTGTCTCAGATTTCAAACGAGGATTGGTGAACAGACTCTTCTCAGTTAGTGACAATATATTTTTTTCTGGATACACCTAGAAAGAGAACAAATTATGGACTGTAGCAATGATTGTCTCCGCTCCATTTTAAATTTGCACAGCCCCCATGATGACTTTAGTGATGAGGGAAGAGGCAAAATTGTGACCCTTCAGAGGGAGCTTTCTTCTTATTTTACAAGGGGCTCAAGATGCCAAGTGCTACCTCAGGAGAGCAAAGCCCTGTACAGAGGCAGCAGATGCAGTTCAGCATTGCTCATTCTGTTGTGCTTCAACTCTGACCACGGAAGCACGAGCTCTTGGGACAGAAAGTGCTCTGTTTACACTCAGACCTTGGCATTTTTCCTAAGGGTACCAATTATAATGGTGTTTTTTGTGATATGGGCACACATCCATTATGAATTGGCTTGCACCCACCAACTCATTTTGTACAGGCCATGGAACATCCATCAGATGGCAACAATTCCCATTCGTGTGCAATGTTAAGGAAATCTAGATCATTACCAGCAGAATAATGAATTCCCTAGGATTGTTCCATTATGCAATTATATGAAGTATGCTAAGAGAAAGGGCAGTTTCTCAATAAAGTCCTCCTTTTTATTTTCCTAAACCACAGGAATGATAGATTATTAATCATGATTAATGCTCAGTTACAGCGAATTATAGTGGAGCAGTGCCTGGAAATCCCCGTCTGCTTGGTAAACTCATTTTCTTGCATAATAAGAAACTTGCCTTTCATTTAAGAGAACCCAAACAGATGAAAGCAATGGAACCACCCATTTCATATAATTAAAAGAAAAATTTTATAGATACATACATTCTTAGTCTGACACTATTGAACCTTTTTTGATACTGTACAAGCATAATAGGAGAAATACAATTGCAAACATCTTAATTGCCCCTGTATTTTGCTTTCTTCCTGAGAACCAAAGTCTTCTAGAGCTCAGCTGTAGCACTCAGCCTGAATCCCTAAGCAGCACTGAAGTTAAGGCAGAGTTGTGCATTGTCTGGACATTTGGAAGATGTTGGTTGTTCTAGCTGATGATTGCTCGAGAGAATACAAATGATCGAAGTGCTTTAGGAAGCAGAGAAAAGTCAAATGAGGTAATATGATATATTCCATCCCTATACTTGGGGATGTACATGCGATAATTTTTGCCAGCTCCACATCTAAGGGACTCATTGTACATGGAGAGTAAGGCACCAGAACGGCATTATGGAAGGGCTCATGGTCAGTCAGAGAACTTAATATCCTTTGAGATAACTGATCTTTAAACTTTTGGAAGCCCTCAGAGGCATTTCCAATATTTAGCAAACACCAATTCCCCTGAAGTTTGCATCCTAATCCGTATTGTGTTCTGAGAACAGAGTGAAAGGAGGTGAAAAGACATTTTTGTCTCAAGGATGAGACTGCTGGGTCATTTCCAAGAGGAGATCCTTAGAGAGCATCCCATGGTCCTTTCCTGTGGAAGGTGGCAATGCAGCTCTCCGTTATTCTCTCTGTCTCTCTCTTCCCCCAGGCAATCTGTCAGTGCATTTCTGGTGCCGGGGAGAGGCGTCGTGTCGGAGCGCTGTTCCCGTTTGCAAAATGGGAACTTCTATTTGTTGTTCTCAGGAGCTGGTTTCACACACTGACATCTCCCCGGGAGCACAGCTGAGTCCAACATGTTCCCAACAGCCATCCACCCAAACGCCTCCTACTCGAGCACCCAGACCTTCCTTCCCAGTAAATAAAAAATACAGAGACAGCCTCGAATTGTTCCCAGTGCTTCGGTTTCACTGGAATGTCTATCCATGTTCAGATCTGATAAATGGGTGTTTTTCTGCACTTAGAAGCCAGTTTAGTGTGTGGGAATAGGATGGCTTTTCAAAGAGTTTCTGGAATAGTTAGTGGAAAAGTCTGACTGACTTTCTCTGGTGTCAATATGTTTAAGTGTTCCTATGTGTCATGAAAATAAAATGTTGCAATTAACAACTTTATGACAAAAAACAAAGTTATTATAAGATGCTGATTGTACTGTGTTGTATGAAATAATGTGTTTTTCAAGGTTTCATTGCTCAAAAAGATCTCAAAAAATCTACTTCCTAAAGCAGGAAACTGAGCAATGTGCCCTTGTGCACTTTAGGCAAAGAGATATTGCTTCATTATTGAAAACACCACCATTATTTAAAGCACTACAACAGCAGCTCTCAATAGATCCCAGTGTGATTCCCTTCATATTACTGGGACATCCTGTCTAATCATGGCTATAGTAATTCTGTCTCTGACCTTACCTGTGCCCTGTAGCAGACATGACCTCAGTATGCCAACCTATGGATTACAATGCAAAAAAAAAAAAATCTTTTGAATAATGATTCCTAGGAAAAGAGTTGGAAAAAAAATCCACATTGTGCCAGAAGACCCCAGTCCAGTTCCACAGCTGAATGAGACTTCACTTACCATGAGCTATACTGATGTAGTCAATGTGTTTTTCCTCGCAAACTCAGAACTGGAACAAGACATCCTGGCTTCAAAGGCAAGTTCCCCATCTCTGACTCCCTCACTGACAACATTTTGGGGTATGCCACCCTCTGGTTTCCCCTCTTGGGCTCCATCCAGCCATTGCACATGAAATCTCCCTTTTTGGAGATTGGCATCAAGAGCAAGGACTGCCAATGTACATCTTCATTGAAGCTTCTCTAGGAAATGGTATGGGGAACAAGCTTCCCCCTTTTCTGACTTCTAAATGCCTCAGGTCAGATTTTTTTTTCATAAATACCCACGTGCCACTTTGTCAAGGACAACCTGTGGTAGAAAGGATAGACTGATCCAAGCCTCTACGGCCTGGTGTGTAGCAGTGAGAGTTTAGCTCGACTTTGAAGACTCAAGATTAAAAAATCTGTGGGAGAATGCAAATGGAAGCATTAAAGCTCAGCATTGCCCATCCTGGGGTGGGTGACCCAAACCAGTCCCTCCTGGATGGCAGAAGGTTTTGGGTGCTGTGGGGTTTGGGTCCAGACTCAGCCAGCAGGCTGGGACTGGCATGGTGATGAAGGACGAATGATTTAGCTCCTTTAGGGGACTGCAGCTCACAATGGGACAATGGAAGATAAGCAAATCTTTTCTACTCCCCACCAATGTCCTGGAAGGAGCAGAGAAATGAGGTGTTGTGGGCTGCTTGCTGCACTGCTGAGGTTTGTTGTCTTCTGGTCACTAGGCTTTGAAAGACATCTGGACAATGTTGTTAGTGGTTCTATTTCTTGCTTTCTGATTTTTTGAAAACATTTTTCCAGAAGAGGGCTTAGGGAAGGAAACATATGTTTTTTTTTCCCCCATTAAATATTTGTGCACCAGGACTACTTTGATTAATAAAAAAGTGGCTTCAATAATTTCAGAAATGCTTAATATCCCAATATCTTGCCCAGGATCCTTGTTTGGGATTCTATAGGCACTTTTGCAGTGAGATCAGTGGGGGTTTTGAGAGAAATTTAGGGCTTATACAAAGCAAACACTGACTTTAGTGTTAGTCTACAAATACCTAATGTGAGCAAACAACCCTGTATTTTCCTCTGTGCTTAATACCTGTGTTCTGCACCCTCAGGCAGATGAATTTACATGCTTTTGTTGTCATATGTGTAATGTGCAACATGTATTTCCTTTTTATTAATCAGACCTGCCATCAGAAAAGAGATAGAGGGAGTTTGAAGGCACAACCAGGATAGATACTGTCGTTTTGTAATCTTTTGTGCACAGGTGGAGATGCGCTGGAATAGGTGGCAATATTCTATTTCTTGCAGAAGACTTACAAGTGAAAATCAAGCAAAGGAGTTACTGGCTGTCCACAGGGCAATTCTCCTCTGGAAGTGTGCAGTCAGTTCCCATTTAGGCTAATTACACTTAAGGAAAGGAGCCCTTTCCTATAACTAATGAACAATAGGCATAACCTGTTATTACATAACCATGGGCCAGCACATTAATACACTGTCAAATTGCACTACCCTGTGAAAATGCTTCCTCCACAAAATTCACTGGAGATTTTTAGTGACATTTGCTGTAATTACCAGTAGCATGGTTTCTAATTCATTTAATTTTTTTTTTCTACCTATACTGGGTATATAAGAGTGTTTTAAGAGATTGAATAAATAAATTTTTAATTACAAAATGATGCTATATCATAAATTATTTATAATAACCAACAATGTGTAATACATGTTTAGGTACGAGTCCATTAGGAAGATGGACTAATATATATATATCAGTCCTAAAATAATGTCCTAATTTGTTCTGTGTTTATGAATGGGGAAATCAGTGTTTAAAGCAATTAAAGGTGGATTGACAGTGGGTAAAGCAGCAAGCACGCTTGGCACTTAGGAATTCTGTTGTCATCTATTGCAGAGAAGACCCTTTTTTGTCCTTTATTGGTTTCAGCAGCTTGTGATATCATGCCACCAGAATGGTACAGATATAGAGACCTCCAGGGAGGGAGCAGCAAGATGCACATAGTCCTCATTGGCAAAACCTCTGGTTATGACTAATATTAAAAAAAAAAAAAAAATCTCCTTCGTGATCTGTCAGGTAGTTTTGAGGAGTTTTGTCAATTATTTTCCTATTAACGATAGCAGACTTCTGAAATCTCCATGGCAAGTTCCAGGCACTCCCCAGTCTCGTGGCAGGACTCAAAGAGGCTGCAATCAATGTCACAGTCACAGTTGCAGTCGTTGTTGCCGTGGTCTTCGTCGGAGGTCTGGTAATATCTATTGGATGGACAACAGGTATCTGTCAGCCAATGTTCACAGGTATCAGGCAGCATTATTAGAAAGTCCCAAAACTGGCAGAACAAGCAGGCCAGGATAAGTGTTGCACATTCATCTAAGAGAAAGGAAAAGCAGGGAGACGTAAGAACAAGTGTGAGCTGGGATTACCCAGGTTAGGCCAGCGTGGCTACACAGAAGTGAGAGGGGTGGGCTAAAAATACATTGATGAGAACTACTTCCATAGAGACAAGTGAAAAGATTATTTTCTATTTTATTTGCTCTGGAAAAACAACAGCTGTATGAAAATAATTGGAATGGAAATATTCTGTGGCAGTGAAATCCAGAAGAACAAGCCCTTTAACCAAATTTTATCTTCTCATGCCCAGACAGCAAGGAAGCTGGAGAGGCACAAGAAGCTGGGTGGGGACACAGCCAGGACAGCTGACCCCAGCTGGCCAGAAAGATATTCCAGACCACATGACATCAATATAAACTGGGGAGAAAACCAGCAGGAGTTTCTGCTCAGATAACTGACTGAGCATCAATTGGTGAGTGGAGAGCAATTGTAATGTGTACCCTTGTTTTGAATATTCTAATTTATTATTATTATATTATATTATATTATATTATATTATATTATATTAGTATATCCTCCTTTTCTGTCCTCTTAAACTGTATTTATCTCATCCCATGAGTTTTCTTGCTTTTTTACCCTTCTGGTACCCCCAGTCTTCAGTGGGGCAGTGAGTGAGGGGTGGTGTGGGGCTGAGCTGCTGCCTGGGATTAAACCACGACACAAGCACAGGTGACACTGGAGTTTATTTTCATTTTCACAAGAGTTTGCACTAAAAAAGTTTGAACTGCCAAGGGCAGGGAGGGAGAGCAGGTGTGGAGAATGTGGAGCATTCAGAGAGGGCAGTGTGCTGGCCCAGTCTCAGCTCAGGGTCCTGCCACCAACTCCCCACTACACGGGGCTCTCACCTTTTCATTCACAAATGTCAATTTTTCAATGAAGACAAAAGTTTGGAAAATAGATTACGTAGGATGTGTGTCTGGAGCCAGTGAATATTCCGAAGAACTTGGTCACCATGACTAAAACTCTGTGCTATGTTTGTGCCCCCCCAAAAATCAACTCATTAACTCTGCACCTTTCAGCCCCCAGCGTCTGGGGGGGCTGCTCGGGTGCAGCAGGTGTGAGATTCCAACTGTGTGAATCCAGTTGGAGCACAGACCCAGACTTTTCCTTTTTTCTTTTTCTTTTTTTTTTTTTTTTTTCCTTCTTGTTTTTGGAAAGGAAAAGTGCCTTCAACAATATGAATGCCTTTTCATTGGTTCTTTCAGGAAAGCATATGGTTATAACCACATTTCTTGCCCTAGGATGACTAACTGTGAACTCATTCAACTGCATTGGTTCTGTTGTGGCATTTTCTAGCTCACGTAACATTAAGTTCACTGCCAGGAAGTTTCCAGAATTATGCCTTTTTTTTTNATTTGCTCTGGAAAAACAACAGCTGTATGAAAATAATTGGAATGGAAATATTCTGTGGCAGTGAAATCCAGAAGAACAAGCCCTTTAACCAAATTTTATCTTCTCATGCCCAGACAGCAAGGAAGCTGGAGAGGCACAAGAAGCTGGGTGGGGACACAGCCAGGACAGCTGACCCCAGCTGGCTAGAAAGATATTCCAGACCACATGACATCAATATAAATTGGGGAGAAAACCAGCAGGAGTTTCTGCTCAGATAACTGACTGAGCATCAATTGGTGAGTGG